>OX453010.1:19033140-19633140 GCA_949699075.1 Asteroscopus sphinx
TTAAACGCAGGTCTGAAAAATATTTTTGAATGCCCAAACAAATTAAGCTCTTTCACCTAATATAGAAGAGATTGCTGTTCAAATTTTCAATTATTAAGCTATTGCATAGCTTCTATCGCGGGCCTTGAGCGTGGAGACCGAATCCAGAAATTCCGTAACGAAAATAACCTAACAACCTCACTCCGACCGGCACAGCGCTGATACTTTTTAGTTTTGCCATCTATCGATGAATAGCAGAACTTTTAATGACTTTTTGAAATATCACGCTTGTCTCTTTAGTTCTGCAAATCGCCTTTAGGTGGCATTGGTTGTATCGGCGTTACTGCGCTTAAGCTATTGCATAGCTTCTATCGCGGGCCTTGAGCGTGGAGACCGAATCCAGAAATTCCGTAACGAAAATAACCTAACACCCCCCACTCCGACCGGCACAGCGGTGATACTTTTTAGTTTTGCCATCTATCGATGAATAGCAGAACTTTTAATGACTTTTTGAAATATCACGCTTGTCTCTTTAGTTCTGCAAATCGCCTCTAGGTGGCATTGGTTGTATCGGCGTTACTGCGCATGCGTAATCCCCCTCTTCGCCCCGCAATCTGGTGACTCATGCCTGCTTAGAGTTTCGGCGTTAGGGCACCTCCTCTTTGTATTTAAATAAAAAATGCTATGCAATAGCTTTACCGCGGCAGTCTCCGAGTGCCACACGTCTTTTTTTTTTATCTTAGGCTGCATACATTATTTGAATTCCCATTTATATGAGATCAATCCGTGAGTATTCCATAGCAATTAACGAAAGAATCATCCAATTATGTTTAAAAATGTCAGAGGTATACGGTCAGGTTTATTTAATATTGATGACATTAGTGTACATTTATGTTTTGCAAATAACTTTTATACATAAGAATAATAACCTAATGTATTATATATACTTAAACCTTCCTAAAACTATATAGGTAGATTACTTTAGTAAAAGAATCACAAAAATAAGTAAATTCGCACCGCAATTGCACCATAGTGCGTGCTAAAATCATCATCATCATCATTATTTCAGCCGAAAGACATCCACTGCTGGACATAGGCCTCCCCCAAGCATATGTTGGGGGATATGCCATAATCGCCACGCTTGGCAGGTGGGTTGGCGATCGCAGTTGGTTGGTTAAATACTCAGAGAACGCTGCTCCCCATCCTCAGGTGAATCACTTACGGACAAAATTAATATCCAATCTTTCCACGATTTACCCTACTAGAGATAGAAATTTGACATATTTTGGATGTAGCTTATGTCAAATTCCTATCTCCAGTAGGGCAAATCTTGGATAGATTGGATATTAATTTTCACCGTTAGTCGCCTTTTACGACACCCATGAGAAGAGATAATGGACGTGCTAAAATAATAAAACCAATCTTGATTCAATCCTTTTTACCCGAATGCGCCAGAAGGAGGGTTATGTTTTTTTCATAATTTATTTGCTGAAAACTTGGCAACTCTGAAAGGAGTGTGTCTTTTAATTTTACGAATTTTACTACATGGCAACATATCTCTATACTTTTGTGACTGGTGATGTGACTGATGTGTGTCCTGTGAACGGAAAATATTTTTCGTATCGGCAGTAAATCATACTAATTTTAGATTGTTCTGTAAGACAATACATGCATTATGATTACTTTACTTCCCTGACACTAATCGTTGTTAAAAGTTTGTATACTTAGTGAGTTATTTTGGTAATCGGTGACATTTTAGTGAAGTGCCTAATTTGATCATGGAGGCTATAGCAAAACACGATTTCACTGCTACTGCTGATGATGAGCTCAGCTTTAGAAAGAATCAGGTCCTCAAGGTACGTGTGTATTCAACGAAATGCTGTCCATTGAATTTTATTTCGTGGGATGACAGTTTCTTTCTAGAATTTTTGATATTGCAGATACTAAACATGGAGGACGATATGAATTGGTACAGGGCTGAATTAGATGGCAAAGAAGGACTTATTCCTAGTAATTATATTCAAATGAAAAGTCACAGGTAAACATTTACATTCTTTATAGAATGTTTCCATTTCTAATAATAGTCTTACATAAATCGTACCGATTAATTTAGTTTGTGAAAACAAGATAGGTATTTATGTTTAGAATAACAAGAACCCGTTGTGTATATCACATAAATCTTTATTATTATACAACATGTTACATTCTTACATACAACAGTGTGTATGCATTACCTGTTTAAACCAAACTTGAGTTTTTTCGCTGTTTCCTTGTGGTCATACTAGTTTGTCATACCAGTATGACCACGAGGATATACATGTCCTCGTGGTCATACTGTACATAATATTTTCAGAAAAAAGATTTTGCTTCCTCCTGTATATATAAATACTTTTCCGCGTGTTGACTTAATAATGTAACAGAGTTGGCAATTAATAAAAATATAAATAAATTGTTGCGGGAATCCACTGGATGCGGGAAGCTGCAGGCCGGGACCTGTCGGGAGTGGTTGTGCGAATACCAACGGGTTCTCACGCCCCCGGCCAAAGGTAGTTGAAGGAACACCGTGGTGTTTTTAGTCGATAAGAGTCATTGACATTGGCTCCGCCGTCCCCAGGCGGAGTGCGTCTATGAGGATTTCCCCACGGCTCTGTAAAGTCTCATTAAGATGCGTTCAGCCGTTTCCACCTGATGAGGTAACAAACAGACAGACACAAATTCTAAAAGCTATTCTTATTTATAGCTATACTTTGTTCACAGATTATTTTTGTTTTACTCTATTTTTATACGTGGAGACTTGTAATTGACTGTCAGTCTAGCACATTGTTCTTATTCTGTTTTCTTTAGCTGTAAGTCTTCCATGCAAATTAAATAATAAATAAATAGCTGGTTTTCACGAAAAAAAAACGACATTTCGACCTTCACAAATAAACTGTCATATACAGAGCGTCCTACGGATATGCCACATGGAGGGAAAGTACGTTGAATATTGTAGATGGAATATTTACTGAAAGAAGACATTATTTGAATTTAAAAAAATTAGACTGCATTTATAGATATTTAAATAATTACATGGTTGAACCGGAAATCGAACCCGTTACATGAGAAAAATAATAACCCTGTAGCTTTATCATACCAATCGAAAGGCTTCATCATAAGGATTATTTTTGGCTAAATAACATAGTGTCACAAATAAAAGGAAGACCATGATTTTTAACATTTTTAATACAAAATTAATCAATTTATCAAGTGCGTTTTTCGTTCAACTGTTGGTGTGGGATTGTAAAAAACCAGGTCCTCTTAGTACATTTTTACGAAGGGCATTTGAATACGGAAAGGTATTAAGAAATACTTGAGATTTTGAGAAATGAGATAAATAATCTTCCGGTTGCAAAACGACAAACCTTACTTTTCAGCAAGATGGGTCTCCGGCTCAACAGTCACAGAACAAGGGACTATCTCAATAAACACTTTCATTCCTGGATCGGGACAAATGGACAAATAAGATGGCCGCCGAGATCCCCAGATCTAACCCCGTTAGACTTTTTTATGGGGTTATGTAAAAAATAGTAGAAAAAAATAGTAGTAGTAAAGTAGTAGTAGAGCTCCTTTGTGAAAGAGCTCTTCCGGGGAAGTACTACCACCGCGCCTACTTCTCCGCCAAATAGTGATGCTTGCATTGCTGTGTTTCGGTCTGAAGGGTATTTATTTATTTATTTATTTATATATGCTTTATTGTACACCATAAAAGACATTACATTGAATATGTATTTAAACTATTGTACAAATGGCGGCCTTATCGCGATCAGCGATTTCTTCCAGGCAACCTTAGGATGGACAAGAATGAACTGGACAGAAAATGGGGTAGGGTACGGGTGCCGGTGAAATTACAATCACATGAGACTTTCCATCTTTATGTCTCAGTTTGGCGAACCGACTTGCGGTACCATTTAGGCAACAGCCTAGGTGGTATTGAAGTTGTTATGGGCAAAGGTAACCGCTTAACATCAGGTGGGCCTTTAGCTCGTTTCGCCATCCTATACTATAAAAAAAATTAAAAAAATTGTTTACAAGAACCAGTATGAAAGTGTCCACGAGCTACAAGCAGAACTTAGACGTATTATTCTAAATATCCACCACAACAAGATCAAAAAATCGACACGGAGCGAAATAATCAAAAGAGTGCGACTTTGTTATTCAACAGGAAGGGGCTCATTTTGACATTTGATAAATTGATTAATATTGTATTAAAAATGTTTAATTTTTTTTTTCGAATTGACTCTTGCAGTATTGGTACCCAAAATAGGTACCCTAACTGCTTAACCGGGCGGCGGATAATCCCGTTAGGGACTCCATCCGCCGAAAAATTTATTTATTTATCATTCATTCATTTTAATTTTTTTAATTTCCCTAAACCTAACCTATAAACTAATATCGCGGTTGCAAAACCGCATAAGGGCGTCCCCCAAAGGGGGCTCGGACCTCAGCTTACTGGGGCATTGCGGGGGGACCCCGCCACTATATCCTCCTGGCAGCCGTTGCTGCATCGGGAATCGTTTTCTCGAAAGTGGCGGACTTTCGGTATATGGGGGGGTGGCGCGTTTCGCGAAGTGGCGGTTAAGTCTACTCCTAGGAAATACTCTAGAGCATAGGGTCGGTCTCGCGTGACGAGATTATCTCCGGTTGCGACACCGTGAGAGCGTCCCCAGGGGGGAGCTCGGGCCTCGGCTCAGGGTGCAGCAGGGGGACCCCGCCACCGGTCCCCCCGGCAGCCGCTGCTGCATCGTGTTGGGTTTCTCGAGAGTCGGACTCTCGGCATATGTGTGGATAAAAATGTTAAAATTCATGGTCTTCCTTTTATTTGTGACACTATGTTATAGCAAAAAATAATCCATATGATAAAGCCTTTCGATCGGTATGATATTTTTTTTTCTATGAATGCAGTTTAAATTATAATAAAACAAAGTTTAACCGGATTTAATCGCGTATATTATTTAAATTGGTTATCCAGACGTTTCGAAAGCTTTACAGCATTTCGTGTGTGTGCAGTTTAAATTGTTTTTTAAATTCAAATAATGTCTTCTTTCGGTAAAATGTTCCATCTACAATATTCAAGGTACTTTCCCTCCATGTGGCATATCCGTGGGTCGCCCTGTATACCACTACGCGATTTATACAATGTGTTATTGAAATAACTGAAAACCACTTAAGAGGTTATTGTAATCATCAGTATGAACAATTTTTACCATGGGACCAACCCTGAAATCGCGGGAAAAAACAGCTGTTCCCCTACATTTGTGTTCACATAAATCGACAAAATGTAGGGTCAGCTGATTTTTTTTTCCTGATTTCAGTATTGGTCCAATAGTAAAAGTTGTTCATACTGATAAGTACTCTTAAGAGGTTTCAGTTATTTCAATAAAACGTTGTATACACGAAAAGCCATCTATTGACCGAAAATGGTAGGTACAAACGAATACAATGATAAGTTCTTCTTGAACACTTTAAATTATTATTTCTTTTGATTGAGTGAACCGATTGTAATGAAACAAAAATTAAATGTTACTCCGACTGTAATGAAACAAAAATTAAATGTTACTCCGACTGTACGCACAATATTTGTCTACGCATGTTAACCATATTGGTTCTGCACTTTTTACGTGAAGCGTGCACAAACAAACCGACAAAACTTCCAAAATATTATAGAAATGGGTTCTATTAGATAACCAACATCAAGGATAACCTATTACTCCACGACATTTTTTTATTTTTTATTTTCAATATACAGAAACTCCACGTCTACAGATTTATATGTAGAGATAGAGGAAGATGTCAAATGGTTAATCGAGCTTACACACGGAGAAACAAGTATTGTTTTTTTTTTTATTACGGTAATCCTAGATTTTGAGGTATTCGCCAGATCCGTTATTGTTGAATTAAAAGTTTTTCCCAAGTTCTATCTAGTTATTTATCGCTCTATATTTTTGTTTTCTTAAGGACTGGTCATTTACCTATTTGTTTTTCTTATAGGAGGTGTCGAAATATGAGTATGACCACGAGGACATGTATATCCTCGTGGTCATACTGGTATGACAAACTAGTATGACCACAAGGAAACAGCGAGTTTTTTAGTGCATATCAAACTAATTGGGAAATCATCTTTTCACTAAAAAGGTTCTCAGAGGTTGTAATCGAACTGTATTTACTAACTTTATCCTACAGCTTGATAAATACAATGTAATAACTTTTGTAGAACATTTTAATGGCATAGTTTTAACTTCTGTGTGGAATGTATATGAAAATTGACATTATGACATACAATCATTCTAAAAATATAGCTATACTATGTAGGTAGGTGTTTAAGCACTTTATACTACTACCATTCCAATTGTCAAAGCAGTTGAGTAACATCTATGGCATGTAGACTGGAATTTTAGCTTTTTAATCATGATTAATAAACTAAAACGTCATTTTTAGCTGGTATTATGGAAGAATCACAAGAGCAGATGCAGAGAAACTTCTAGCAAATAAACCAGAGGGTGGTTTCTTGATAAGAATCAGTGAATCAAGCCCCGGTGACTTCTCTTTATCTGTCAAGTGAGTAGTTTCCTTAAATGAATGCATGTTTATCTAATGTTAGTATAGTTCTCAGAATATTCTTTTCCAATTGGATTACAAGTAGTGACTCACTATTTCATATTGTAAACATAGTTGATGTCAGTGTTGCAATGGTTTGAATATGATGAAGGACTAGTGAAGTATTTGTCATTTCCAACAAATTTTATTAATTATAAACCAATGATATTTAAAAGTACAGATATATTACTTACACCTGAAATCTGAAGAATGTTTTCTATTAATCCGCATCAAGTAAGGCGCCAAGCATGACCAGTGACAAAAAAACGAATATGCCGTTGTGTGTTTACTGAAAGTGTTCCAATAATGACACGAAAGTAACTTGAAATAACCAACTTACTTGGTTTGTAATAGTTTATGTATATAGTGCTGCTGCTGCATTTGGATATTTTTGTTTGTTTGTTTTGTAAGGGTATGACATATCTATACTTTTAAATATCATTGCTATAGACAGATTCTCAATGAGTTAATCATGCTTCAGTGATCAAGAAAATAACAGTCAAAACTGTTTACCGATCCTCTTGCTTGTTGTGCTAAACATAGGCATTGATTCTCTTTTTCGGTAGGACTATGTCAAGTCAGAACAGTTATAGGGGTAGGGGTAGGTACATATAAGGGTCATTGACCATACACCCCATAGTCAGCTTATAACAGGTGACCAATTTCTTTCACACATCTATGAAATTTTACTAATGTAGGTCGCCACTATTCATTACTTGAAAACTTCAAATCGGTTTCGACCACTTATGTGAGCCGTCACAACTTTAGTGATTAGCCAATAGCCAAGCCTTGGTAGGGCCAATCAGATAGGATATTAATTTTGGCCCATAATAACAAATTTATTTTATTGTAACTCTTCTTCACTGACTTGGAATAAAAGGCCAAAGTATCAGTTGTAAACAACTGATACTTTGGCCTTTTTGCCTCATTTGATGTAGATTGTAAACATATTGAGGTCTCTTCATGCGTCTAAGTGCATTCTTAACAGGTAAAAAATATAACCTAAGCAACAAATTCTAATTCCTTTAAAAATAAATTAAAGATTTATTTGATTAATTAAGCTTATTACTCAATTAAGGATTATTTAAATGATAAATGTAATTAAATTACCTAATTAGTTAAGTCACAATATAATTATAAAATAATTAATGAATTTCATAATAATGGTATTTCTAATTTTAATATTTGTAATAGATAACTGTATGCCTAATTTAATATTTAGTTTAGTTTAATTGCATGTGAATTATCACAAGTACATATTTGCACACATGTTAAGGTAGGATATGGTAAAAGAACTTTGTTTTAACCTAAGTATCACCCCATGTACACCCGTATTCAAGCAAATAAATGATTGACTGATTGAAGATTTCTCCCACAGTGTAGAAATTTCACTGGCAGAAAAGGATGAACATATTTTGAACATTAATATTATCAAGCAAATATAGCTTGTAGAGCTAGGTTCATTGTTTCTATGAGTATTATTCAGTAAATTGATTGTGATAATTGTCGTAAAACATATTCCGATCAATATGAAATAGGGTCAATATCAACGTGAAATAGGGCTACAATTATCAAAAAAAACTCAAGAAATTTTGAATTTCGTGAGCTAGCAGTCGCAATCAGCTTTAAATGAAAAATTTACTGATCTAGAAAAATCTCAGTCTTATTCATACTGTTTTTGGTGATCAAATATTGGCATTGAGCTGCCCAAATGCGTCATTTTATAGTGATATTGACGACCTCTGTGGTATAGTGGTTCGAGTTTCGGACTGCTGATCACGAGGATGTGGGTTCGATTCCCACAGGACACAAATATTTGTGTGATGAACATAAGTGTTTGTGTTGGTCTGGTTGTTTCTTATGTATTATAAGTATGTATTTACAAAAAAAAAGTAAATGAGTATTATATCAATTGTCTAGTACCCATAGCACAAGCTCTGCTTAGTTTGGGACTAGATGGTGATGTGTAAAAATGTACCAAAAAAAATTTTTTTTTTTTTTTTTTTCATTATATTTTATGTACTATTAAACCCACAATATTTATGCCAAATGTGATTTGATTTCAGCATTCCTAGTAGTGCTTTCAGCTTTGTCAGTTTTGTATTGACTTCACTTTGATAAGCCCATCCGAAAAAGCATGGTAATTAATTGTATTAATTAATTATATAGTATTATTAGATTCACATTTTTGTGATACTCTCTAATTTTATTATTTACTTATTTTTCTGTCAAACTTTCTTAACATATTGTATCATTATTATCTTTATAGAACTAAGGTCAACTAATAAGTGGTACAAATAAGTTTAGGAATGTTGTTACTGGTGCCGATTCTCTTGTACACCCACCTAAACCTAACTATAACTAAAATTTACAAATTTTAGTTTAGAAAATCATAAAACTTATTCTGTGTTTATCTTTTTCTTATTTTAGAAAACTTGTTGACAGCTCTAATAATTGAGTTTGACGCATCTAAGTTGAATTGGCGGTGTTACCAGTAAATCTTAAAAAAAAAATTAAAGAGTGAATGGAATGACCGAAAGTTCACAAAAACAAGGAAATTAAATAATAATTATATTTGGAATTATTAGTTTATCATTAAAATTAAGAAGAAAAAATCATGTCACGAAATAAAGTACATTTTTGTTTTATATTTTCAATAAAATATATAAATTGGAATAATGTGATCAGATTAAAGAGCTAGGTTATTATTTTCTACGGCCCGTATTACAGAACGATACTCAAGCGTTGATCACTGTTTAAAACTAGTTTTGAGTTGAGCTTTGATTTTAGAACGTTCCTCAAGCAGAGATTTATTGATCACAGTTCAGCTGAGTTCAGCTTTATTTTATACTGTCACCTGTTTCGGTATTTGAACAGAGATTTGATCTGTAATCAATCACTCTAGTGTGGTCCAGACTACGCTTGAGTAGAGATTTATATTTTAATTCAGGTCAAATTCGTGTGTTATGTTGTTGAATTAAAGTTTATAATAATTACCGTTCTGGAATAAGACCGATACTCATGTAACGATCTATCCTTAAGTAGTGATCAGGTGATTGGAGTTTAAACTGTACTTGAGGAACCTTCTGTAATACGGGCCCAAGAGTACCTATCAAAGGAGATATATTGTTATTATCGCAGCGTATCATATTGTATATCTTAAACAACGAGAAACAGAGCTATTTGCAAAAAACGCAAGGATGCAATCACAATAATAAACTATTTCTTTAATTTAAAAAGCTGGAATTTCCCTTTTTGAAGACGTGGTTAAAAAGTTCTAGCACCCAGGACACGAAATTTCTCAAAAAAGTTGAATAAATTAGAATATAAGCCAAAAAGTACCACGCAGGATTACAAACACTGTTGCCAGGTCTCCCGATTTTCAACAAAGTTCTCCCGATTTTTTACAATCCCTGTATTATTATATTCTCTTTGGTATAAAGCTAATAATAGGAATAAGATCAAAACCTGTCAAAAAAACTCCATAAAATGAAACGGACGGATAAGTTGCTGCCCTGAATATTTCCGTCACTTGTTACAGAGTGCAGTAAAATATCAAACTGCTTTGATTTTAATATTATAGCTGGAATGTTAGCAAAATGTAATACCGGGATTACTTCAAAAACTTTGATTTTTGTTGAAAAACATAATCTCCCGATTTTTTCCATTGTTCCTCAATACATCTCCCGCTTTTTTCATAATAAGCCTCCCGGATTTTGAAAATCGGACCTGGCAACACTGATTACAAACTTGGAGACTTTCTCCCCAAAAGAGGGAAAATTTGTGAATTCAGGCTTTTTAAGGACACATATTAGCATAAAATGATAGAATTGAATGTCAAACATAGTTTTTTTTTTCCATTGTATGGATTTATGTACTTCTATACATACATCTTCTTCTTCTTCTGTACCTTTATTATATAGGTACCTCTTCTTATCGAAATTATAAATTTCATTGTATATTTCTATGAACAATTTGCCTTTCTGCTGAATCTACAACAGCTGCAACCACATAGTAGGCATCCATTATTTATTTTAAACTACCTAAAAACTATAAAAATGAATAAAATAAGCATTGCAATTTTAGTTGTTGATAACTAATTATAGTCGACATGTATTTTGATGCCTTCTAAAAATAGTCAGATTTAGGTTGACATTTCTAATATTAGGTGAAAAACGTCAATTACAGAATAGCAAAATGTCAATTTTTACTAAGTTGAATAACTAAACTAATTTTGGTCCTGTCAAACCAAAAATTAGTTTTAAAATGAATTTCAGAATAGAAAACGTCGTTTGACAGGACTAAACTAAATTTAGGTGATTTTTAGTCTAGTTTAGAGAATTTTGTGACAAGAGAATCGGCACCACTATTTCATATTCTTATCAGGAGGACTTTCTTATTGGCTGTTAAGATTATAAGCTTTGTGTGTTTGGTTTAATTATATACTCCTTAGAGAACAACTATACAACTAGAACATAAACGAACATACATATTTTAATTAAAACAGTATTAAAACCTTAAAACTTAAAAACTTCTTTAAATTCTTTACGCCTTTTATCCCTGAAGGGTAAGAGGTGTTGGCATATGGCCCCTTGTGATAATGGACGAGCTTTTAATTTTTAGAAAGTACAACTTCTGAACCTCTAAAAAACGGTCAAGTGCGAGGTGAACTGGCGTGTAGAGGGGTTAATGCAACTTCGTTTTCCGTGAGAATTTTAATACTAAGAATCTTCGTTTAGGTTTTCCTGGGAGCCTGGTACGAGTATGACACTTACGAATTATTTCATAGTTTTCGTCGACTTTCATTGATAAATCAGTAGTTCCTCGGAGGAAAAAACTTCCTCCTCATATCAATGTAGTTCCTTGTGGTGGATACCAGGGGCGCTACTGATATATGAATGAAAGTTGTCGAAAATGATGAAAGTATTCGAAAGTGTCAAACTCGTACTAGGCCCCCTGTAAACCATGAGAGTAAATAATAATAAAATATAAATATTTTTGGGACATTTTTACACAGCACCATCTAGCCCAAAACTAAGCAGAGCTTGTGCTATGGGTACTAGACAATGGATATTATACTTATATACTTATGATACATAAGAAACACCTAGACCAACACAAACACTTATGTCCATCACACAAATATTTGTGTCCTGTGGGAATCCAAGGGTCCATATTTGAATCTTATTCTTAAGCCACCTGTTTATATTACCAATATGGAATGCAATAAACATAAAAAATTGAGTATTGAGTATTGAACCCCCGACCTCGTAATCAGCAGTCAGGACCTCGAACCACTAGACGACAGACATTCCACAACCATATATTCCCTCTTTTTAGGGTTCCGTAGTCCTACAAGGAACCCTTATAGTTTCGTCATGTCCGTCCGTCTGTCCGTCTGTCCTAATCCTTTACAGCTTAATAACTTCTACAGTTATAAACATCATCAATCAACTCAGCCTATCGCAGTCCACTGCTGGACATAGGCCTCTCCCAAGTTGCGCCACAACGCTCGATCCTCTGCCTTCCGCATCCAGTCCCCCCCGGCCACGCTCTTTAGGTCGTCGGTCCACCTGGCAGGGGGGCGCCCTACGCTGCGTTTGCCGATTCGCGGTCTCCACTCAAGGACTCGTCTGCTCCAGCGGCCATCGGTCCTTCGACAGACATGGCCAGCCCACTGCCACTTCAGCTTACTGATTCTACAAGCTATGTCGGTCACTCCGGTTCTTCTCCGGATAATCTCGTTTCGGATTTTATCCTTCAAAGAA
Source organism: Asteroscopus sphinx (assembly GCA_949699075.1). Taxonomy (NCBI): domain Eukaryota; kingdom Metazoa; phylum Arthropoda; class Insecta; order Lepidoptera; family Noctuidae; genus Asteroscopus; species Asteroscopus sphinx. Next base: position 19,045,521 of record OX453010.1, read on the forward strand.
ACTCCAAGCATAGCTCGCTCCATAGCTCGCTGAGCGACTTTAAACTTGTGGACTAGCCCAACTGTCAGTGTCCACGTCTCGGCACCGTAAGTCATGACAGGCAGGACGCACTGGTTGAAGACTTTTGTCTTCAAACTTTGCGGTATAGGCGACGAGAAGATTCGGCGAAGTTTGCCAAACGCTGCCCAGCCCAGACGGATCCTTCTGTTGGCTTCTTTCTCGAAGTTGTGTCTACCAAGCTGAATTGCCTGCCCTAGGTAGACGTATTCCGTTACAACTTCGAGTGTCGACCCTTCGACGAATATTGGCCTCGGCATGACATGCATATTGAACATGACTTTAGTCTTGTCCATATTCATGCCGAGACCGACACGTCGAGAGGCTCCGTTTAAGCTGTGCAGCATTTCGCCCAGTTGTTCCAGCGACTCAGCCATTACAACGATGTCATCGGCAAAACGGAGATGTGATATGTTCTCGCCGTTAACGTTGATACCCTGTCCAGTCCAGTCCAGTGTCTTGAAGACGTCCTCCAACGCGTTAGTGAACAATTTCGGGGATATTACATCCCCTTGTCTCACCCCTCTGCGCAGTTGGATTGGCTTCGTCTTTTGGTCCTGGAGCTGAACAGTCATGGTAGCAGCGTTGTATAGGCATCTCAGCATCTCTATATACCGCTCATCAATGTGACATCGCTGAAGAGCATCCAGAACTGCCCAAGTTTCGATAGAGTCGAAGGCCTTCTCGTAGTCCACGAATGCCATACACAGCGGCTGATTGTACTCTTCAGTCTTCTGTATGATCTGCCGAACAGTATGGATGTGATCTACGGTGCTGTAGCCTTTTCGAAACCCAGCTTGCTCTGGTGGCTGGAATTCGTCGAGTCTTCCGGCGAGACGATTCGTGATGACCTTCGAGAACAGCTTGTATGCATGACTCAGGAGTGAGATGGGTCTGTAGTTCTTCAGTAGGGTTTTATCCCCTTTTTTGAAGAACAGTACCACCGCACTCCCGCTCCATGTCTCCGGTGTAGAGCCTTGTTGGATGACGGCACTAAACAGACTCTGTAGCTCCTTCAGGACCGGAGCCCCGCCTGCTTTTAGGAGTTCAGTAGTAATGCCGTCATCGCCCGGAGCTTTGTTGTTCTTAAGCTGCTCGAGGGCCGCCCTAATCTCGCCCTGGTCAACGTCCGGAAGATCCTCGGTGTAATGGCGCGTGAGCTGGGCTCTTTTGTCGTCATTGCTAGGAACTGCTGGTCTCGCCGTTTTGGTGGAATACAAATGCCCATAGAAGTTTTCGACCTCATCAAGCATCTCGATCTTAGAGGTGACTATTTTGCCATCCGCGGCTTTCAGTTTCATCAGATGGGCCCTAGCTGCTGAGCGAAAACTTTTGACCCCCTATTTAGCTCAATCGCAGCCTCAATGGCGCGGGTGTTGGAGCGGCGGAGGTCACGTCGCATCAGCTTCCTAATCTGTAGGTTTAAGGACCTATTATCTGATGAAAACGAATGCGCGGCTGACATTTCCCGTCTTTTCCTCATCAGATCGAGAGTCTCAGTCGAAAGCTTGGGCATCTTGCTTCCACGCTGCGGCGGAAAGAATTTTCGAGACAGTTCCTGCAATGTTTTGACCATGGTGTTGGTTTTCTCCTCAATATTGCCCGTGGTTTCCAGCGAGTCGAATCGATTTTGAAGTTCCGCTCGGAACCTTTCGGAGCCCAAACTGGTTTGGAGCGGCGAAGGTCGGAGAGTAGACTTAATCAAGCGCGTTCTTTCAGCTCTAAAATTGATATTTAGAGTGCCTCGGATAAGTCGGTGATCGCTTCCGGTGTTGAACCTATTGATCACAGAGACATCTCTAAATATGTGCTTCTTATCCGTCATGATAAAGTCTATCTCGTTCCTTGTCACCTTGTCGGGGCTTTTCCAGGTCCATCTTCTTTGGGGCTTCTTCTTAAAGAAGGAGTTCATTAAAAAGAGCCCCTGGGACTCCAAGAAGTTGACCAACATTTGGCCCCTGTGGTTTCTGCGCCCCAAACCGTAAGGTCCGATTCTCGATTCGCCGCGTTCTTGTACTCCCACTTTAGCGTTGAAGTCCCCCATAACAACGTTGTAGTGAGCCTTAGCGGTACTATTCATAGCCTTCGCTATGTCTTCGTACATCGCTTCGGCTATATCGTCAGAGTGTGTCGAGGTCGGCGCATATACCTGCACAATTTTCAGCTTGTACCTATCATTTAGCTTTAGTACAAGGTACGCTACCCGTGTCGACACACTACCGATTTCCACAACGTTGTTTACGAGGGCCTTATTGACAAGAAAACCAACACCACCTTGGGAGAGCTGATCACCTTCGCGGAAGTAGAGTAAGTTTCCTGACTCCAGGGTTATCGTGTCCTCTCCCTCTCTACGGACTTCGGATAACCCCAGTATATGCCATTTTATATGACTTAACTCTACTTCAAGCTCGGCGAGGTGATGGTCCAGTCTCAACGTTTTTCCATTGTACGCTGCCAGATATAGTCGTCGGTTTTGGTAGCCTGCCGTAACCCGGGGATTCCTAGCACCCCCCGTCCCACCGTTACCACGACCGCTACCGTAGTCGGGAATAGAGGGACCACCGGGAACTGGGGGCCGTTGTATGTGTTGTGCGTTCATAGGGATGTATGCCCATAGTCACCACGCTGGGCAGGCGGGTTGGTGACCGCAGTGGGTGATGTTGCACGATGTTGGTGCACAGAAGGACGCTGCTGCCCATCCTCCTGATTTCAAACCTTAGTCGCCTTTTACGACACCCATGGGTAGAAGGGGGGTGGTCTATTCTTTTTATTTGCCGGATACCACACGGCAAGTTATAAACATAAGTAAATGAAACTTTGTTAAAAAATGGTCTAGATATAGATCTCAATTATAAAAGAATAAATAAATCTTGATTACGTATTTTAGGGGTGGCGCCCATACATGTGAAACGGGGATGAAAATTATTTTTTCGCTGCACCCCCTCGTGTTGGGTATCATTGAATAGGTCTACTAAAATGTAGGTAATGTTTCATACATAACTTTTTTATCAGGTATACCATCTGCGAAATACAGCCCGCCAAAGTGGCTTGCAATGTGTCCCCCCCCCCCTGTCATTTCTAAACTATGCAACGTAGAAACTTATAATCTTCCACATTGATAGAACTTTATAAAAACTCTCTTTTAAAATTATTTCGAGTATAATGTTATTATACATTTTTGAGTTATAGTGAGAAAACTGCAAAATACTTAAGACGTCCTAGTTCAAAGGTCATTGACCTTAGAGAAAAATGGTCATAGAAAATAATGCTCCTTTAGTTATTTATTTATTTATTTATATATGCTTTATTGTACACCATAAAAGACATTACATTGAATATGCATTTAAACTATTGTACAAATGGCGGCCTTATCGCGATCAGCAGCAGCAGCAGTTACTCCCTATTTCAAAAAATCACAAAAAGTAACTTTGTGTTAATATTGATATGACACACTTCTTAAATTTAGCTTCTTAAATTCAGCGCTAGGTGGCGCTGTTTGCAAAAACTAAAATAGCAATGATTAATATTCGATTTGATTCGTTTGTAATTAGGAACCCTATAATACTGAGCATGGCCCGACATGCTCTTGGCCGGTTTTTTTCAAAATAATTGTCTCAATTGTTTCGGAGATAAAGGGAGCATGCTCATCAACTCGGCCTATCGCAGTCCACTGCTGGACATAGGCCTCTCCCAAGTTGCGCCACAACGCTCGTTCCTCTGCCGTCTGCATCCAGTCCCCCCCCCCCCGGCCGCCCTGCGTTGCGTTTGCCGATTCGCGTCGGTCCTTGGACAGACATGGCCAGCCCACTACCACTTTAGGTTACTGATCCTACAAGCTATGTCGGTCACTCCAGTTCTTCTCCGAATAATCTCGATTTTCGGGGGACGACATAGAACTTGAATGACTGAGCTACGCCTCCCACCTAAAGTCTACAAAAAAAACTATCTTGTATAATATTTTCACAATACGATTACGTAATGTATTTTGTAGAAAGTTGGAAATTCTTAATCAAGAGGTCGGTTTTAACACCGGGAAAAATATTAGTTACGAACTTACGACCTACAGATATTTATTCCGAGGCTGGGTGTTTATGCCTGTGACTTGTGCGTCACAACCTTGACCCACAGAACGCTAATCCGTACTTCATTCAATCGATCTTAGTTCAGATTCCAATCCAAAGTGGACGATTTCGGTGTATTACTTATCGTAAAAATAATCCTTAATTACTCCTTAATTCATCTGTGAAGTCTCGCAAGGGCGGGCTTATGTCACATACGGCTTTCTTTTGGGTGGAAGTATTCCCAGGAACGATACAGAAAACAAGGTTTAATGGGAATATTTCCTAACGAAATAACTAGCAATGAGAAAAATCCCACGGCTCAAAATAATCCCGATAAAGCATCCGCTTGGCGTTAATAATAAATTACTTATTCTGATTATAATCTTGCATTGACGCCTCCAAAATCCAAATATTGCCGTAAAATTACTTGTGTTATATCATTGTAATATTTAATTACCAGGTAAAGAAGCTACGCCTACAACAATACATCAATCACACATAAATTTCCGTGTTGTACCAATTTCCTTCTAAGTAATAATTTACTTAGAAGGAAATTGCTAAATATAATCAATAAGTCAATAGCAAAGTGCTTCATATGAGGTGACGCACAACAAACAATTTCACTACAGTTTAAATTGGTAGTTAATAAAAAAATAAGGTTCGCGCCTTCGTCGCTCGGGAGCGGGTATGACTCAAGATTCTAGAGACGTTTTATTTTGTCTTGAATCTGACTTGGCGTGCTGTATTAGTCATATTTGTCTCCTCCAATGCTAACGTGAAGCTGACAGGTAATTTGATTATTAGTTTGGCCACTCATGCTAAAATAGTTTCTCTACCCAGAATCTGTTTCTGGGATTTGGGGACGCCAACAATATAATTTTTTGCAATTTTAGTTCCTATTTGAACTAGCCTCTATCTGTTTTATTTAGACGCAAATGTGAACTTTTCGCGAACCGTCATATGGCGGATATCCTTGACCTGTGTTATTGAACCGATCATTTACCTCGTCTAAATCATGTTGCTATGTGTTGAGAAAATCTCTAGGAAATTAATTGAGATGATTATAAATTATAAACAGGTGTACCAACGAGAAAGTATCGGGACAGAATCAAGTATGTAAAATTGTATAAATTTTGAAAAGACAGGTCATAATGTTCGTTAAGTTTTCTCTATTTAAAACCTGTTTCCTGTCAAATAGTATGAATCAGCGGTACTGAGATTGCGCTGAAACCAGTTTTGGGCTATAGATTTTAAACACGGGCCTCATTTGAAATATAACATACCGTTTGAAATATTTTGTGAAATGCTTTTGAGCAGCGAATTGCATAAAGTAGCTATAAATCCATTCCATTCTTTGGCTAAGAATTGGATGTTTCGTAAGAAGTGACGAAACAGTTCCATGGTTCATTAGATAAACAGGTTTTCCTAAGGGTTGAACAAGTAAGACCGCAGTCGCTTTGCAGAACAAAGAACTTGCGAAAATACAAACAGGAAAAACCGCAAAATAAGTCTCTAACCCCCGGTTTCTGAAAGGCTGATCATTTTGATCTGTTGTCAAATGTAATATATCAGCTCCTGTGATTGTCACACCAATCACAAGACTTGACATGGGATTTGACAGCTGATCAGTTAATTTTCGCGTTGTCAGCTTTTCAGGTGAACTGGAGGTAAGTATAATAATTAAGACTTTATGACAATCTTCTTTTAGTTAAATCAATCGTGTCACCATCACTAATTCATGTTTGGTCAAAAGGCCCTTTTGGAGATAGATCTGCGCCCATAAAAATAAACTATAAATATGCTCCTAATAACAATGTTAAATAATTATTCTTTCCGTTCCGAGAAAGTTTAGGCATATTAGTGTTCTGTTTATTCTAATAATTTATACATTCTTTACCAGTCTACCAGATAAACAACAGAAAACTTGAATGAACCGCGAAATAACCCGTAACCGGTTTCAGTTAAAACCATATTTCATACGCCGAAATTCTGGGGTTAACGCCTGACATTCGATATGTGACCTTACCGTTCCCATTTACAAATTCGGTTACATCTATATTACGTCACCAAGTTCAATTAATTCTACAAATATTTGTTCTGAGTTTATTAGAGGATCGACACAATTTCTGTTTATTTAGTACCTACGTACTTAAAATCATGCCCATGAATCTTACTGGATTATGCATTGTTACTTTAAGCGCCAAAACTCTTATCGAAATCACGTTTGGACCAAATATAATGCGGGAATCAAAGTTGAAAAAATTGCACCTTATTTAATTAAATGTCAGTAACTTCTTCACTATTTATTATTTTTAACGTGTTTACGCATGCGATGCGAAATCTAAAGATATAAATTGTGGAAAGAAAAATTCGCTCACAAGCAGGATTCGAACCTGCGACTCCTGCTCCCCTATTCCCACACCATAACAAGTTGTCGACCGATTCGGTTTGTTATCTCTTTTTATCTCGTTGCGTGAATCATCAGACGAAACGAGATAACAAACCGAACTGGGCGACAATTGGTTATCGTGTGGTTCTGAATCAGGGAGCTGGTTCTTTATTACTTTCGACGACTTTTGGAGGCTGACAACACCTAAAAAATCAGACCTCTGCGGTCACTGTCGTTTCGTACAGAACTGAAAGAGAGGCAACGAGCCGAGGGACGTCGGATACGCCGCTCAACTTGAATGAAAATTAACAATTTTTTTTTAAATAAAAAACTAAAAGCTTACTTGAAAAACAGAAACAACAAATGTTTAGATTATTGTCTTTCTCAAATGTTTTCTTAATTTTATTTATAATATTTAGTAAACAATAGAGATTGTTTGCTTTAAAGCATGTTTTAAGAGGTTAGTTTACAATTCTTTTCTATCGAGAAAACTTCAAGAAAACGTGTTTTCGGGACAATACAGTTTCAGAAAATGCGATCAAGATTAACATATATTTTTTTCACCGCCACAAACTGAATATATACAGCTACAAATGTTTTTAAAAGAAGCCTATTAGGGGTATTTGGCTGTTTTCAGCGTCTTAACAGCCAATATTTGTCAATATCGTAAATATTGACTACTGATCAGCTATTGTCATAAACATCACCCTCGGGAAACGGATTGCAGTATCTAGGTACTTGCGCTTTAGGGGATGCCCGCAGTATGTTACTACTTGCGCTTTAGGGGTTGCCCCTCAGTATGTTACTACTTGCGCTTTAGAGGTTGCCCGCAGTATGTTAGATAGATAGATAGATAGATAGAATATACTTTATTGTACACCATGAAAATAGTAGTAAACAGGAACAACGTATAAATTATGGGTACAAGGGCGGTCTTATCGCTAAAAGCGATATCTTCCAGACAACCTTTATGTTACTATATACTTACGCTTTAGGGGATGCCCGCAGTATGTTACTATTTGCGCTTTAGGGAATTCCCGCAGTATGTTACTACTAGCGCTTTTGGGAATGCCCGCAGTATGTTACTACTTGCGCTTTAGGGAATGCCCGCAGTATGTTACTACTTGCGCTTTAGGGAATACCCGCATGCCTTCTAGATATAATATATCTAGAATATATAATTATAATTAGAATATATAATTCTTTAGTTGCCTTTTCCCTATTTGACTTCTTGGTAGGCGACATCTTCTCTTCTATTCGTCTTTATTAAATGTTAAGTCAAATGGGAGGAGAAATGTAGAAAAAGATGGAACATACTCTGACAAGAGCCCAGCTCTTAAATTGATTATGAGTTGCGTTTTACGAAATCTAAAGGAAAAGCGTGATGGAGGTCTATGTTTTACAGTTATTTGGCATGCCGTGTTTTAACAATTTCGAACGCTGTCTTTCCCCAGATGTCCGGATGGTGTGCAGCATTTCAAGGTACTTCGGGACGCGTCCAGCAAATTTTTCCTGTGGGTGGTGAAGTTCAATTCTCTCAACGAACTCGTTGACTATCATCGTACTGCGTCAGTTAGCCGCCTGCAGGACGTCAAGCTCAGAGATGTTGTGCCTGAAGAGGTAAGTTTAACTAATAAAAATGATTTATTTTAGAGCTTGATAGAATTTTTTAAACTTTTGCGAATTTCACTCATATTAAACTATATTGCACTACATACTACACTACATTTGCATACTACTATTACTATTTTTTAGGTTACGTAAACGTATCACCTGGAAGAAGTCTACTGCTGGACTAGGATTTATCTATCGATACAGCCCGCGTTCTGCTGAAGATAGGCATCCTTTGTTTCACGCCACTTTCTTCCAAAACATCAAACTTCTAATTCTATGAGATATTATGTCGGTGACCTTATTCTTAGAGTGCTTCTATTAAGTACCTTTTCAAAATGACCAACCGAAGTCTTTGTTACGAGGCCAAATGTTCAAGGCAGTTCCAAGCAAACACCAAATCAATGTCGCAAAAACAGTTTTCAAATTCAGTATTTTTTTTGGATCGATTAGGGCACGTTTAATAATAGGCTTTTACTAATCATTTCTACGCATTTCCCATCAATAATTGTTACCTCTATTGTCTTCTGATTAAACTGCCGTGGTTTTTCCTTTACTCGTTTATTGATACTTGTGCGGTGTATCCCCGCGTCATGGCGTCATAAATACAATTTAATGGAAGTTACGGGTGTCTGATAAAATGACTTTCCTCATTTCCAAGTTTAATGTAAAAATATTGAGTTTACATTCAGCTTTAATCTCCATATGGATTCCATCTTTCTCATAAAACAACGCGTGATAATCAGTAAGCAAAACTTCTCAATGGTTGATTGCGTATGTAATGTATCTTTTAACTCACCACACTCGTCCAATGCCTGTATTTACGAGTGCGGTAAAAAGAGAGATTTTATGAGACCTAACACAGCTGGCTTAAATCTCGGCGTACTTGTATATTTTAGACTGGAATCTTGCCGTTTAATCCCTAGCTAGACTATTGCACAAGACAAGTTACTTGTGTAATACCTTGGGAAAAGATATTATCGGATATTAGCGCCCATTCTTTATCCAGTTGCAGCAATAAGGCAACTCGAACTGAACCATTTTATTATGCACAGGTTTGTTTACACATTAGTAACATGTTTTTCCAAATGTAATGAAGAATTGTAAGTGTAAACATTTTCCTTATAATATAAATCATATAGTTTGGACACCTACGTGAAAATTACGGTATTTGGTTGTAAACAAAGTACAGCATTTTTATGTTCGTGTTGCGTATATTGATGAGAAACATTAGCTACAGATATGGTATATCACGCAAGACCTTTGCAAAGTAGGTAAAAAGAAAAAGTGCTTTTGGCTGTGATTGGTTGATTATGGTGTAATCTACGATCCTTCTATTAATGTGTGAAGCCAGTCTCAAGTGTCAATATACAACTCCACTCTCGATAAATTCACACCCCGATATTATCCGGATTTTATTAGACATAAATCGTAGACTTTCTCAAAAAATGCCAGGTAAAGAGTACTCTAAACCGACGAGCATGCATGACGAGGATAATGGACGTAGATGAAGCGAAAGAGGTGTGTCAGGATCGTAGCAGGTGGTAATCCATAGTCTCTGCCTACCCCAATGGGAAACAGGCGTGATAATATGTATTTATGTTTATTAGAATTAGAACTCGTATGAATTATTTCAATGTATCTTCAAACTTGCCCTGCAGTGGGACAAAACAGGCTAGTAAAAAAAAAATTCTTCAAACAGAAATAATATTTAGATATCAAAAAGTTACGCTTCAACTTCAAATTTCCTTTACAAAACCTTACAAAAGTTTTGTCCGTAAAATATTACCACGAAATTTCGTAAACGTAATGAAAGGTTAAACCCACAGAAATAGATAGAATGGCCAATTGGGCAGGACGCGCGTGCCAACACTGCATCATAGTGCAGGCCATTTCAAAGCCTTTCTATGTATGCCTTATGACTTGTTTCTGTAAATACTGTAACAAAAACCCGCAAAAATGCCTTATTGTGCTGTTTCTAACTGCAGAAACAAAAGCTGTAAAGTACATTTGATTAAAGTAAATTTAAAAAAAAAATTAACTCAATATGGGAGGCGTAGTTTGTTCAAAAGTTGCCACGCATGAATCGCAAGTAAAATTGTGATTACAACCATTCTATCTATTTCTGTGGTTAAACCAAATACTTCCAACACGAAAGACTAATTATTCCCAACAAACATGAAAAGATAAAGAAAGAATAACAAACAGTAACATGAGGAAAATTCCCTTTCGTCGTCTCGTTTCCATTAGCACATTTTATACACGTTCAATACATTTATGCGTGGAACCGCGCTGTGTCTATGTAACTATGTAAATAATGCGGCCGCTGTGACCCTGATAAGTAACGAAAATAACCCGGTCACTGCGTGTTCCCATAATCTCTGTTACTAGTAGTACGGCCTCCTCCAGTTGATAGTAGTTTATATGATTTGTTCAACGATATTTACGGCCTGGAATGTTTATATTTGAATGTCCTAATGTGAGACTCTTAGGTTTACTGTTTCTCCTTATTTAGGCTATGTTGTGTAACAAGTCTCGCTTTAACCTAATTAATTCCTTACGTTCTCGCTTCAATTAAATATTTTTGAAGGCAAAGAAACAGGCGCATTATATGTGCTCTTGTTTTTTCGTGTCCTCCATATTCCATACAGCTCCGATAGCCATACAATGCAGATTATCTTCGTGAAAAATTAAGCGAAAACACACTCGCGAGCGCGGTAAGTGTTGCACTATAGTGTGCATTGGCTTTACCATATCACAAGCCCAGACAATTTCGTTAATAGCTTTCCCACGCAATTGAAAAATAAATCCTAGAACGTTTTGTTTATAAGTCAAATAGCTAACGGCCACTTAACTATTTCTCTCCACATTGCGGTTTTTGACTGCTCTTAACACCTCCAAAAGCACTTGAAGCACCCTTTTCTTTACGGCAAACATTATTAGTATGGCCGCTCATTTTACTTAAATGCACAAGTATAAATGATGATAATGTCTACCACAATACGTCCTGAAGTTTTCCCACGATGAGTTAACGGGCCATCGCATTTCATTGGATGATTACTGAATACATTATCATGACTCATTGTATTTCGTATTTTGATGCACGTTTTTGTTGTATCAGCTCTTAATAAGGAAAGTGAAAATTTTGTCGCAGTTTTTGCACGTATTCTTCGTATGTGGCTTCCTTTTATTAATCTTTATGGTATGATCAGTGATCACAGTACTTTAGGATATCGTTTGGATTTATGGCGCATTAATAGAACTTGCTGCGAAACGAAACTTTATTCGCAGTGCGGTGAGCTACATACGACTCCATACTCTACAGAATATTCTCGCGGATTTAAATACGCGCCGCTCTGCGGAAAATTTGTATCAAGCTAAATATTATTTCCCGCGAAAGTTTTGAACTGCCAGTGCGGTGCGCCTGCATATGATTCCGTGTGTTACAGAATTCCGGTAAAAAAATCTCGCGGAATAAATCCGCAGTGCGGAGTAGGCCTCAGTCTTCCAGTACTATGCCGATCGCCGTTCGAAGGTCGCGTGTGCTCGCACCGCTTCGCTTGGGTCTGTTTGATGCGCTGTCGACAGACTCCAGACCCGCTACTCATCATCAGAATTGTTCTGTGATTGAGGTACCACCGCGCCGGAATCTTCGGAAGTGGATAACTTTAATCGCTTATGGAAGGACCCTTTCCGCTATTTATGGCCAAAATTGAAAACCTATCTATCCATGATTTGCCCTTCTAGATATAGAAATTTAATATAAGCTCTATACAATTTATACATATATATTTTTAGCTACGGACTCTGTTTCAAAAACTGTACTAAAGAAAATTTTAAGAAAACATTACTTATCGATGTGTCCGTAGCCCTCAGTTATGTGTAGCAATTGACAATTATTTATCGACAAATATGTATATTGGAAATTAAAAATTAATACTGTGTATCTAGAACTACCTACCTATCATAGATATATTTATAATATTCAAATGAATGTACCCACGAGAATACTGCCGACAAACTGTCCTGCAGTTTGGCAGGATGTTTGATATTGTATATTGTGTAATTTTTCGTTGAATAAACAATAAAAAAAAATGTTTTTTTTTTATTTTTTTTATCTCTATTGTAGTTGGCAAATCGCGGATAGATGGGATATTAATATTGGCTGTTAAACTCTAATATTTAGTGATCTATATGTACTTCGTACTAATATCTGTGTTTGTGCCGAACGCTATTTAATAAACGTCCTCACCGTGCCTTGTTGTCAAAACTGTTGCTGTAACTACTATTAATCACAATTACAGTGGCCCTTTACTATAACAAGCTGTTAGCGCTGAGTGCTAAACACTAATTCATAGCAACACTTACTTAATTGGATCAATTTAATTAATTTTCGTAATTGCTTCTGCAGATATGTTTTCGCACCATTAAGGTAATGCCTTTATTTAGTTTCACACATTTGAACAATTCTTGGTGTATATTGATAGTATGTTTTGATCGAGGCTACGCGAACGCAATTTCAATTGCAATCACATTATTGGTTCGTAGAATGACTTTGAATTACATAAATAACTGGAGTTTGTATCACTCTGAAACTGTGCTAACTTCGAGCAGAAAGTTTTATTGTAGTTGTTACAATCTCGTTGCGTTAGGAACCTTTTCTATTTGGGAATATAGTATTGTATCATGAATGTCGACGGTCCAAAGTGTAAAGAAAAACCGAAACTGGTTCCACACTATCTGCAAAATGTATTTTTTGTGGAAATAAATAAACCTTCGTCGTTTCAGACATGTAAAGTAGAAGGCATGGGTAGTCCTTGTAATTTTTCGCACCAAAAATAGGACAAATAGTAACAAACATATTATCTGCGCTTAATGTATGGCATGCAGTGCTCTTCTTTAAGTAATGGGGCACTAAAGGCCCGTACTAACCAAAAGCATGTTAGTAACAGCGCGAGTTGAACGAAAGTTGTAATACAAGGAACAATATTAAACACGACACACCAAATATTAGCGCGGGCCTGCTGGCAAACTGCACCGCTCCTGCCCTGCTCTGCACCCGCCGGTGACAAACCAGAGAGAGCGGCGCGCGGTTAGCAGTGGTGCGGTGGCGTATCACTACTATTCACTACGGCCGCCATCCTAACTGGCCACACCGGAGCAGGACAGGACGGTGCGTCAGTGTGACGTCAAAGCGGTTACAAGGCAGTTTTATTGTTTGAAAACCGACACAACATGTCATACTAAAAGCAGTTGCGTATGGCGGGTCCGCCGTCGAAACGCTTTAAAACTGCTTGCCTTTTAGATTGACGTCTGCCGCGCTGCTGTTGCCCCGCGCTACTGACCTGCTTTTGGTTTGCACGGGCCTTTAGGAATCGTGTGTTCTGCAATCATCTTGCCTTACTACCATACATACTCCCAATAGGTCTTTCCGTCATTTTACTTAAAATTGCCTGGTTTTCATTTAACTTTTCCAAACGTCAACTACAGACAGTGGAACTTGCTACTGAGCATAGAGTATTTTTATGCATGATGGCGGAAAATCTTAAGCCTGAATGTCCCAGCACTCCCAGCGCATATTCTGGGCAGCAAGGTCGCATGTTACATACACTTTTTGTTGAAGATTTAGCTTTACTTTTTTCTTTTGTACCTTTCTAATATTATTAACGTGACAGTTTGTGAAGTTGTTTGTTACTCCATCACGCTGAGACGGCTGTACGGATTTGGATGAAATTTAAAATGTAACATAAGTAGAGTCCGGCCGAAAACGGGTTTTTATTTTCGCCTTAAAACGGATTTTTATTTTCGTCCGAAAACGAAACTAAAATTCGGCACAAGCTGTATTTTCTGCCGAAAACCGAAACCCACAAAGTCCAAAAAAGTAAAAACATGTCTTTCGATAAATTTTTGTTTGGTAAAAGTACTATAAAAATAATACATTTTACTGATTAAATGGTTGTACATAAAATTTAAAACTTGATACATACGAAATTTAATTTTATATTTTTCTTAAAAACAAATAGTTAAGTAAAGAAAGGCAATTTCCTTCCTATAAATTACTGCATCTGGCTACATAAAGTTGACCAGCTGAACTCAATAGTAGATTTCGAGAACGCGTAGATCGTTTTCAGTACAAGCCGAAAAAAAAACTTTCGTCCGCCAACGAAACTAGCCTAAAATTATTATTTTGCCTGAAAACGACCGAAAACGAAATTCGGTCGAACTCTACATATAGGCTACTTTAAATCACGGGAAAATTAACAGTTCCCCGAGGGATGCGTGATAAGTCTTTCTGTGACAAGCCGAAAGTATTGATGGTTGTTTGTCCTTCAATTAGGCTGAAACAGCTGAACGAATTACATTAAATTTGGCTCACAGATAGACCATGTCCCGGGCCTTAATTCACGTAATTTCATAACGCGCCGATCAAGTTGCAGTGACGCCGCAGTTCGTTTCTGACAGCGATCGTCGTAGATAGAGAATACGAAAAGCATTGTTTTGATCGAAACATAACTATAACTGCACTACTTTAGTTACGTGAATTGGCCTACTGGAAAAACACAAGATACTTTTTATAGACATAACACGGGAGCGAAGCCACAGGTGTCAGCTAGTATACGATATAATCCCCAACTTACTACCGCTCAAGGCGCAAGATCTTCCCACTGTTATTCCCAAACTAAACAATTACCCAGATTGAATACCACAGCATAACATCTAGTAAAACTGCGCAAAGCTGATTGATTGATATGTACACAGTTAAACAGCGTGCTATCTTTTCTATTTCAGATGCTGGTGCAAGCGCTGTACGACTTCACTCCACAGGAGGCGGGGGAACTGGAGTTCAGGCGCGGTGACGTCATCACGGTCACTGACCGCTCAGATCAGCATTGGTGGCAGGTACGTGTTTTTCGGTGATCTATTTTACATGAAGCTCAATAATGTCCATGCTTGTATTGCTTTACATACACTTTTCAATGCCCGTTACCTTAAATTAACAATGATCGAAGCATGTGACTATGAACAGTCGTAGTCATATTGTTCAGTAGGAGTGATGATTGCAGTAAATGGTTTTGGACGCTTCTATCGCATCCTCTTACGGCCAAAATTAATATCCAATCTATCTACGATTTGCCCTACTAGAGATAGTAATTTGACATAAGCTCCATTACAAGATATGTCAAATTTCTATCTCTAGTAGGGTAAATCGTGGATAGATTGGATATTAATTTTGGCCGTTAATATGTAGTTGCCACACCTCTGATGGTTTTGCTTTAAAAAAAATACATGGTCTCACAAAGGGTCTAGTGCAGAATGTGCACTTTGGAATAAGATTTTTTATTTGACACCTTTTTGCATATCCCTAACCACAAATGATAAAATGGGCACATTTTGTGAAGTGCACCTATTGCGAAATGCACATTTTGCGTCAATCTGGCTCGAAGGACCATTAAGTTGTACGGGACAACTTTAAATAATAAACTTAATAGTTTTGATATGAAAGTTTATTGATTGATTTGCTAATGATAGATACAATAACTGTTTGTTGATTAATACAAATTATTATGAAGACGATTTTGACGTGATATGATAGCGAGCACACACGGCGAAGACCGAACGCGAACTCAATCGAATTATTCACACGGTACAAATATGCTGATTCTAAGTAAAATGAAAACTGTACGGTTGCACCATACCTCGCACATTTTGTGAAGTGCACATTCTGCATCGGACCCCTCACAAGATCTACCTGAAATAACTTATGACTTACAAATACATACCAAAGCGCCTTCTCTTCATGGGTGCAGACGCCTTTGCTTGTTTCACACTCATGTATCTTTTAATACATACGCGCCAATTGCAAATACTTTGCAAATGACCTTTTTAAAGCATCATCAATAAATTTAATGTATATTCCCTTGACCTT
Organism: Asteroscopus sphinx; assembly: GCA_949699075.1. Taxonomy (NCBI): domain Eukaryota; kingdom Metazoa; phylum Arthropoda; class Insecta; order Lepidoptera; family Noctuidae; genus Asteroscopus; species Asteroscopus sphinx. Next base: position 19,061,566 of record OX453010.1, read on the forward strand.
TCAGGGCGTCCTTTACGACCCTTCCACTTATACAACGTGTTATTGGAATAACTCAAAACCTTAGACACCCCAACTAGTTTTTATTATATAATAAATTGATATGGAAAGTAATTATTGATTTTCATTTATTATTGTAAAAGATATTTGTAATTATAATTTTTTTGTTTGGCGCCGATGCATAATTAGTTATTTACATTAGTTTATTTAGGAAAAGACTAAAAAAGCTTCATTTTATTTTTCGCTTTTCAGTTTCTGTTTTCGTCGGTTCAATTTTTTGTTAAAAAATTTATGGTATCATGGATACTCTAATCAATTCATAGCGCTAGATTCATTAACGAACGTGTGACGCTACTGTTTCGGGAGGCGAATAACCTCTTAAAATTAAGTTAAGTTTTAATAGTTTTAGGAAACAAAAGTTATCCAAAAGGTTTGCCTTTGCGCTCAACGCCGCATCGTCATATGAAACTTTTAGACTCGGCATGGTATGAAAATATTTTTTGGTAAAAAAGTAAAAAGTAGTGTAAATGGTTTCTACTCTCGATTCTGAACAAATTAGTTTCAGGTTTTGAGTTATTTTAATAACACGTTGCATATGAGCTATAAATTGTTTTTTTTAATTGACTTTCATTCGTTCAAATCGAATAACAAAACCATCGAAGCTTACCATTTCTATTGACATAGTTTTATGTTAGGTTAGGATTAATTATCTGTCATATGGAGATTGAAAACCGTAGAATGAGGCTGTATGAAAGAAAACTTCGACGCTCTCATCTCACCGCCGCACTGCCTAGTCTTTAAATAAGTATTTAAAAATAGACTTTAATTTGTGTTCCATACAGTACAGACTCCAGACATATTCAGAACAAATTTGGAGGATTAGGTGTTGCTGCGGCGTTGGCTAGACGCATACCTGCACCCTTATTCACAACCGCCGAAAAGTATTTCGAATCCGAGAGGAAAGTTAAGGAACGCGTTCTCTAAACGCTATTCGCAAATCCGAAATCGAAAACTTTTGCCAGTTCTAGTCGGATCAAAGACGTCAATTTACAGAAACTCTTCCGAGAGCCATTTGTGGTCGGAAAGCACTCTATGTGAAAATTAAAAGAACTATGAATAGCGTTTCCGAAGCTTTTGGTTCTCAAATCGTTGTTTCATAATAAGACAATTATATCCGGATTACATTGCGTATTATATTTTAAATTGGTTTTCCTGACGTTTCGAATGCTTTGCAGCATTCGTGGTCGCAGGTAGTGGTCGTTTTGTATCGCATGCCAATGAAATTTCACTTCGGATACGGAAATTTTTCGAACGTTTGAGAATAGCACTGCAGAACTTCCAGCCCAGATTAGAGAGTTACCGATGTCATGCTTCAAGCGAATTTTGCGTAAATTGCTCATTGAAAAAGCCTTTTACTCAGTCAATGAATATTTGGAAGATATACATTTAATATAACATAACATCACGCCTGTATTTCCCCGAAGGGGGAGGCAGAGGTGTAATAGTACACCCACATTTCGTCAGTTATGTTATAGTCCCATGTAATAGGGGGCGAGCCTATTGCCATTGACCGGGCACAAATCCAGACTCCAGGCTGCTACTGAGAATTTCCTAATGAAAAAACCCAATAACACTTTGCCCGACCCGGGAATTGAACCCAGGACCCCACGCTCAGCAGTCTTGCTTGCAACGACTAGACCAACGAGGCAGTCCATTAACAACATTGACTGAACATTTAATATAGGCTGGAATTAATTCTACAACTAATGCATTTATCAATATTTGCATGTTATTATGTTATGACGAAATATGCTGAACTACCTACTAAATATATTTGTAACACCAACTGTAACCATATTTAAAAACAAATGAATATTTGAATTTGAACTATTATGCGGGTTCTGTGGTCTAGTGGTTCGAGAATCGGACTGCTGATCACGAGGTCGTGGGTTCGATTCCCACAGGACACCAATATTTGTGTGATGAACATAAGTGTTTGTGTTGGTCTGGGTGTTTCTTATGTATTATAAGTATGTATTTAAAAAAAAGAATATAAGTATTATATCCATTGTCTAGTACCCATATCACAAGCTCTGCTTAGTTTGGGACTAGATGGTGCTGTGTAAAAAATGTCCCGAAGATATTTATTTATTATTATTATTTATAAGGAGATAATTATTTTGGTATTATACGTATTACAGGGCGAGATCGCACACCGGCGCGGCCTGTTCCCGGCCTCGTACGTGACGGCGTACCACTCGTCATAGTGCGGCCCCCGCCTTGCCTCTCTACGACAGCCCGACACTGATCACACTCGCCTCCCTACATCATATCAATAACTCGCCACTCACATCGAACATTACAAGTAAAGCTATTACTTGAAAACGTTATAGTTTTCTCAGTTTTACTAGCCATTACGTATCGTGGTATTTTATGAGATTTTAAATTTATCACACTAGAGTTATTGACATAAAAGGCACCAAGTGTCATCAATGTCTCGCTCGGATGAAGTTTGATTTTTATATAATGTTTTGACGAGTATATGGTGCTTCGTGTTCACAGCTGATTACGATGATTTTAATGTAATAATTTATAACAATAATCGACGGTCGTAACAGTTAAATGTCCATTTTACTCGCGAGTTGAAACTGCCTTGATTTTTGCAATACTGTAAGGAGATGTAATTTGGTAGTACAAAAGTTTTTGTGTCGTGTTTTATTGTTCTGTGACGAATTTATTGTCCTCTCATTTTATATTGTGACGATCGCTGGATGAGAGTGAATATTTTATCCTCGGAAACGTGCCAGAATGTTATTTGTAGTTTTTTTGAAATATACGTTTAGTAATAAAAGGTGAAAGGGATCAAATCAGTGCATACTGACGTCTCCCCACAAGTATATAGATTTTCTTATTCGATGTGATTTTTTAAGTATGACCATTATTTATCCCTGTATTAGTCTTTAATGCTCATTATTAAAATATTTACCATTTATACGTTAATTAAGTGATAATTTTAAGTTCGGTTTACATGTATTTCGATCTTATTTTTTTATTATTTGTATACAGCTGTGTATAATCTGGTACAGTAATCACGTAGAATATAAATTTGTAGCGTCCTCCAAAAGCTTAGCTCTCGTTAGATTTAGAGTCAGGTCGACAACGGTTTGTGTTGCGCACAATTTTACAATGCCACGAACATAATATACAAACTCGGGAATTATTTTATATATTGACGATGTTTTTGTAGGAGCGGATGTATATTAAGCGATGTATTTTATATAATGATATATGTATGTTGTAACACCACGCTTTTTGATAGCTTTGATGTGTTAGTTTGACGCAAATTCGTTACCTGTACGTATTTTAACCATTTACCGATCGTAATGATGGAAAATGTCTAATATGTTTATCGTAAAGTAATTCAATGTTGATAGTAAGGCGGCGACGTAGTTGTAGACTACTCCACTAAGCAGGCGTGACGTAACATCGTGGCACTCGCAGTGTCATTGTACTTAGTTAGCGATTAACATTTAGTCAAGACTTGAAATTAATAAAAACTTTGAGTGATCGTTGATCCAGTGTAGATATTTATTTTTGTTATTGTATTGTACCCAAAATTACTATATTTATGGAAACATGATAGAGTTTTAATCGTAACTGACGAACTCTGATATCCTTAGGCCGATCAGATCATTAGACGTAAGCGAACATCTATGGTAAGGAGTTTTTCACCGTGCATGTTTAACTATATTGTTTAAAGAATTTTCCCTTTCATCGAAGCATTTAAACTGTGTGTAATTATAGTGTGTGTACAGCTCCGTATGTAAGCTCGTTGTGACTGGTCAACTGTTGAAGTTTGTATGGCGATACACATAGACCCGATAATAAATGCCCAATCTTTGTGCTTCTAGCTATAGTGACAAGTAAGTGCATAAAGGCAAGTTTTAATAAATCGGAAGTGCTATAATCTATAATAATCAAATATTTAAATAATTTAAGTTATGATTCTCCAATATTGTGGAAGATGTATAATATTTTTTACTAATAAATTTAATATTATATTTAGAAGTTTTATTTGAAACTACGTATTCAACAATTATAATAATTTATTTTAAATAATAACATCACAATTTGTAACAATAACCAATTAACATGACCGTAAAGCTATTTCTAAAACTCGTATAGTTTCCGGCACGAGACGTGAGCACAAATTGTACCTGCTTGGTAGTCTCTGTCGTCACCGTATTCTAGTATTCCGTTTTCTACGTATATTCAATTGTGCATTATCATATTATTAAGCCAATGCAAGTGTCCGTTCCTGGTCTGTTGTACTGTGAACAGAAATTCGACCACTTAAGCAGTGGAATCTGTGCTCACGACTCGTGCCGGCAACTATACACACTAAAGCTAGTACATGTTTAAAAAGTACGATACACCACTTTTCATACAATTACTGTGCAGCCGCTGAGAGAATGCGTTCCTGTTTCTACTTATAAGTGGCAAACAATATACGATATTTTTTATCTTTTATATGTGACGTAGGATAATCGAAAAAAATCGGATTTTTGCGAAAATCCTAGGACGATTGCAAAGGACCGGATAGTTGGAATCTATGAAAGTTTTTCGTTATCGTCCGAGCTATTTTTAGGATCATTGCAAAAATCCAGCTTATCTTAGGTAAGTCGCGAAAAACCGCTCACGTTCTGAGCGTTGATTGGCTGATATGAACCTTATGCACTGAAGGATGCGCTGATTGGCTTACGGCTACATTCCTTCGTCTTTCGAGCAATGTTCTGTATGAACTGTTGTATGTCAATAAATTGACTCTTGGATTAGCCAATCAGCGTTCAAGTTTCCAATCGTCCTAAACAGAGAACAGAGCTCGTATGTTAACGAAAATCTTTCTGAGATTACAATTATCCGGTCTTTTGCAATCATCCTAGGATTTTCGCAGATTCGATTTGTCCGATTATCCTACGCCATATGCACTATATACTGATACATAATAACTACAATCGTTTAGCGCAATTTTGATGTTTGAAACACATTCTTAATCTCAGCATCCGCACTATAGATTTTACTGTTCCCACTACTAGTACTGTAGTTTAAAACTGAAATGAGGTAGTAGTGAATTATTTTTCTAAACAATTAACAAACAATTGCAAGCAGAAGCAGTGTGTTCGCATTTTTATTTCAGTATTATGATAACATTGCGGCTTTATATCAAATCACAGTATATATTTGTTTATTCAATTGTTTGAGTGTGGACAAGCAATGGCTGAACTGTTTAAATATGTAAAACCGAGGATCGGAATATGGAAGTGCAATTTAGTATTATTATAGGTGCGGCACGCTATGATGGCGTTTTTGACGTTTGCCTGCTCATGAAGATCCGTAAATATTGACAGCTACGTATGAAGGAACAATTGCCGTAACTGCAACAGCAATATAATTTTTCGAATTTCGAATCTATTATTCAAATTCTATTTATTTCTACTGTTTTTTAATGTATGTCACAGAAAATTTGATTAAATAGCGATTAAACAAAACGGCTAGACGTTATGTTTATTGAATAATTTGATAAATTGTTTACTTTATGTAGATATTATTCATAATAGCTAGTTGGAGTTGGTCAAAGTAATAATCCTGGTCCTAATAGCTAATAATTTGAAATGTGTCATAACACTATTGGAAAATGTCAAAAACGCCATCATAGCGTGACGCGGCTATAGTGTGAATACACCTGCAGGATTACATTCACATTAAAAAAAAAAAAATCTCTAATGGTAGTTTGTTTTAATAACTTTAATGCATTTTATACATAATATGTTTATTTTTATCATATTGAAGAAAATTTAAGATGAAAATAATCACAAATAAAAAATAGTAATTCATAGCAGATTGAATCTTATGAAATTTAACCTTAGTTTTATTGGTTTTATACAAAAACAATAACTTCTGTTGTGAAATTGTGAATTAAATGTAACCAGTTCTAAGCATATTTGTAATCCCGCAATATCAGAGCCCCCAGCATGATTTTTTGCGGTATCGTGTAGTTATCGAGAAAGTTTGTATGGGATTGTGTAGTTCCAAATTTTATACGCACACGGTGGCGTTGGTAAAATTCCCTTATGAAAGTTGTCGATAACTACCTACACGATATCGCAAAAACTTATGCTCTGTACTTTTATGGCGTATCCTTAATAGGATATAGTCGTGAAATTCCGGAAATTTGCACGACCTATTCCGATCTCTGGACACGCAATCACCCATTGAAGCACTTTATCCGCATTTTAAACAAATTTCGTGTTTTTTTTTCTTACCACTACTTAATAACTTTAAATTGCGCTATCCATTATAAAATGTGACATTCATATCTTTATTACATGAGATAGCTTGTCGTATCTAATAGTATTATATTATCTGTGCTAATAATAATATACATACATACTTTAAGCTTATTCTGATCGCATTTACACTTAACCGATTATAATAGCACCTTTGGCAACAATAAATACATTTTCTCCCACTTGCTCGGAAATTGGTTCATTATTCAAAAAAAAGAATACAACAATCGGCTCTTTTCCGTACACAATGAAATAACAGGCCGGTAATATGCAACACGACAATAATATAAATTGCTGGACACTTTTTATTTTTTAAATTATGCTACCGAGGTTTTTAAGCACACACTTACATAAATTAGGTGTTTTTAGGTATTAAATATTTAATTATATAATAAATTATAAAGGCTGAATGCACATTTTTTTTTTAAATCTTTGAAAATAGAACAAGAACCGCGCGCGGACGTAATAAAGCGAATGAAAATTAGATACCGTTGAATTAATTTGTGTTTTGTGTATTGTTTCCTCGCAAATGAGAGAAAAGTACTATACAAGTCTTACTTGGGAAGTACTCGGCTTCGCCTCGTACTTCCAATTACTCGGCCGTCAATTGCTTCATTTCCGGCCTAGACAGTAATGTACTATTATTTGTGAATTTTGTAACAACATTTGAGGCATCACGCAATATTTTTTTTTTCATCTATAGTGTAATTCTTTCATATTCGTGCAAACCTATTTAAATTGCTGCTACTTAATATAATGAGATGATTAAACAAATAATCCTATTCTATTTTCGTTGTGCAAGTGGCATAATGCTCGAAAAACCTAAAAAAATATAACAATACACAATCCTAATAAAATTAAATAGTAACAAAAATAAATCTTGGAACTTTGTTTTTACATAGCCATTTTTTTCTTATCTTCTACTCTCACAAAACTTTTTAAATAGTCCTAATTATCTAACTTTCAGACAAGAAGAAAGTAACATCATCATAACAAGTTGATCTTTTAGAAGAAAACTAATCAAAGCCATATAAAATTAATATAATAGGGCTTGGATGTCAAGGTGTCGTTTCACTTTCAACTAGAAACTAATTGCAATATTATAGCGATTATAATAGCTGCACTGCAATTTTTGGAATCACTATATGGGCTTTCAATGCCCCTAAAATAAGTTACATAGTGTGATGACTTGATAACACTTCACGGCTAGGGTGACAGCTCATAAAAAGATTTAATAATTTCAAGACAAAACTGGATTGTGTTATGCAGAAAGCAGCCAACTCCAGCTTCTTTCTGGATAACACGGTCCAATTATATCAAAGGTCTTCAACACGCGGCCCGCGAAATCTTCTGTTGTTGCCCAGCGATAGCTTGGCTAAATTTAAATGTTTTATCATGATATTGAGTAATAATATGTTTTCCCTTGTGTTGCGACCCAACCAAAAGCAAATTCTCTCAGCCCTTGACATCAAAGAGGTTGAAGACCCCTAAATTACCCTTTTTTATTTTAGTTCGAAATTAGGTTACATGGTTGCTAGCAAAATTCTAGCACCACGACCCACAGATGTATTTCAAAAGCCTAAGAAAATCCAGGAACTATACAAGAAAAGAGCCAGGTGTTTTTTTTTGAGATAAAAATGATTAAGTACCTACTTCTTAAGTATATTCTGTCCTAACTTGCCTACTTCCTAAAAGAATCTCGCATATTGGAACTAAAACGTTTGTCCACCTATAGCCAGCATGATGTTTTCGAAAGCTATCCAATTGATGAGCGCCCACGGCCCCAGCCTCATCCACAGTGGAAGGAATCCATTATACATTGACAAAATGCCTTCGTTCTTCACGGATTGCTGCAGACAATCGATCATGCCTTTGTAGGACAAGCCCCTGGAAGAAGAGAAAATAAAGTTATTGATAGTACATTTTAAACGTTTCCCCACTAGGATTACTCAAGTACCGTGTTGGGTGCGTTTATTATAGATATAAATATTCACATGCATAAACACTCAGACCCTAAACAATTACCATATAAATATTTTTTATCTGCGGGAATCGAACTCTTGACAGAATTCACAGCAATGAAGCGCTTAGTCACTGTGACAATCGTGTAACTAAGAAAATTGCAGGGTTTATCTATTTGACAGCGCTATTGATTGGTTGATGTGATCGGTCGACCAAAATACCAATCACATCGCTTAACTTTATCTTTTACAGCTGATTAAAGCGTGTGCTACACGGTGAAATACCAGCCTCCCCACCAAACAAACCACTGTCTACATGGTTGGAAACCAGCAAGGTCACGTTGGTGTGGAGGCTGGTTTGTCACCGTGTAGCAGACGCTTTAAACCTCTAGAAACCGGAGTGAAGTAATTATTTATTTACTTTAATTATAACGGTGGTATGGTCGACCGCACGTCATTGGTGACACTGTTTGAGATTGACAGAGCCTTTATTTCGTAAGCAGTAAGGGTGGTTTAAGTGTTACCACTGTTATGCAGTCGACTGTACACCAATTACAATAATTATGATACAACAGACACAGGCGTTAAAGCTATTATGAAAGACCATCAATGGTGTCTATTCTCTTGTTCACGAACTAAACTTATTTAATCTATCGCTCTCTTTTAGTAATAGTAGATACAAGAAAGGGATGGCAACAATTTTAGAACTGTCAAATTACTTTACGTGTTACATTTCTTTGTATTTTAGTCGGCACGTTCCGAGATCACGACTAAAGTTGTATTGAAATTGTAATTCCGATTAATTTGGCAGAACTAAAATTAATGTCATCCCTTTCTTGTATCTACTATTAGTAAAAGAGAGCGATAGTTTAAGATAAGTTTACTTCCTGAACAAGAGAATCGACACCACTATCTGAGACTTCATCTGATCTACGAGTCAATGGGCATATCGCATTAATCTCTTTCCAATGTAAGTACAGTCGACTGCATGACAGTGGTAACACTTCAATTCGAAAACCGCCCTTACTGCTTACGAAATAAAGATGCTGCTAATGTCAAAGTGTTACCACCGACGTGCGGTCGATCGACCGTATCAAAACAAGAACACTTCCGACTACAACTGGTGTTATCATGAGCAGTAATTATTTTAAGTACCTTTTTCTCAGCAATTATAGCGTGCTTAACGTCATATTCAGCAATTATAGCTGTGTTTAGCGTTTATCATTAAACAAGAAGTTTTTGTTGTAGGAATATTATCTGTAAGCGAGTCAACACCCCACTATCTTACAGAACTTTTCAAGCTCCTTCATGGCACACATTCGAAGTTCTTAAAGTCATCAGAAAACCTGACGTTAGAGATACCATTGCACATAAAATCGGACTTAAAACCTTTTTCACTACAGGAAATCGGACTTATACCCTTTTTCAGTAGTCACAGGATGTCATTACATAACTTTCCGTACATTTCTATAAAAAGGCTCTCTCCCCCTACTTTAAAAAAAAATTTTTTGGAACAGGTTCTGCTCAAACTAGCATTCAATGCAAATACAATTTGTGCTACGCTACAAGTGATTTAGGTCTATCAACATAACTAGGAATTAAGTAGCTACACCTACGCTTACCATCCACCCGAAAAAATACAAAAGATGGTAAGAAATATTGTTTTAACAAATCATATCCCTTTTGGGTTTATTTAATCACAATTCTTTTACTACAATGATTGAAAGTAGTAGAGCTTCTTATGAAAGAGCTCGTCCGGGGAAGTACTACCGTACCTCTATATCTGCCGCCTTGCTTTAATGGCAGTATTATCAAGCAATGAGACAATCGAATATTCGGGTCAACATATCCATAATTGAAGTACCATGGAGCGTGCTATGCTCTGCATAAATCTTCTCGACCGAGTCCGAAACACCGAGATCCGTCATCGGACGAAAGTCTACGACGTGGGTCATAGGGCGATTAAGCTAAAGTGAAGTTGGGCGGGACATCTGGCTCGGCGTAGAGATGGCCGATGGAGTAAAGCGTTGACCGAGTGGTGGCCAAGATTAGGTCGGAGAAACCCGGGCCGTCCGAAAGCGCGCTGGGTTGATGATATCGCCAAAGCCGCAGCAAACACCTGGATGAGAGATGCACAAGATCGAAGAAGCTGGCAAATACGAAAGGAGGCCTATACCCAGCAGTGGGTGATACCGGGCTAGGATGATGATGAATTTAAGTTTTCTACGTCTGCATTAACTTTTAACTGGGATGAGCTTAGATTAACAATTGTTGATCAAAGGGGATGAGGGTTGTTTTTTTAATTATTTGGTTGATTATCCGTAGAATGGTCACCCTTTAATACTTATATTATTACAAAATGAAAACAAACGCTACGTATTCACATGCCTACGTTTAAAAATAGAATAAACTGATTTCATTCATTCATAGTGTATTTTGATTGGTGCGTCGCGCTCGCGCGTCTGTACGAAAGCATTCAATCCGTTCAAGCGTGCACCGGGTCCTGCGACTCGATTGCGACTTTGACCCCGTTCCTGTGACCTCGACCGCGTACCCGCGTACCTCGTAACGAACCTATTCACATGCTATTAATAGCTAGCCAAAACAACGAATTCAAACATCCAGTATACACTGGATACAACAACATTTTGTTGGGCAAATAAACAGTCGTGTTTTGTTTGTCAGCTGTTTCGATAGTATCCGCGTCCATATGTAAAGTTCTAAATGGGATTTGTCGATCTTTTTGTAAAGATTACTTCGAACGTCGAGGGTTTTCTCCCATAAACTTCGATATTAGTAGATTCTTAACGATGAAAGGCACCAGCTTTGCAGACGTATCTACAATATTTATTTAGAGTGGAATTCTTTGCTGTCTGTGTTTCCCGAAAAGTATAATCTGGTGGCCGTCAAGACTCGAGTGAATAGGTTTTTGCTGGGCAAGCGTGTATCATCGTCGACCGCACCATCGCTTAACATCAGGTGAGGTGGCGGTCAAACGCAAGCCCATTTGATGTATATAAAAAAAAAAAAGATTACCAATTTTTTTTAGTGATATTGGTTCAAGGGGCTTTGTAATTAGGTAAGTATATTGTTAAGGATTTTGAATCTTAAATTTAATATGTAACTTCTAGGTACAACAATAATAATTATAAATCAGTATAAACCCACAAGGACAGCTTTCATCATTTCAGCCGAAAGACGTCCACTGCTGGACATAGGCCTCCCCCAAGCATCGCCACAACGACCGGTCCTGTGCCTTCCGCATCCAGCGGATTCCCGCGACCTTCACCAGGTCGTCGGTCCACCTTGTGGGGGGCCTACCCACGCTGCGCCTTCCAGTACGCGGTCGCCACTCCAGAACTTTACTGCCCCATCGGCCATCCGTTCTGCGAGCAATGTGCCCCGCCCACTGCCACTTAAGTTTGGCAATTCTTCGGGCTATGTCGGTTACTTTCGTTCTCCTGCGAATCTCCTCATTTCTGATTCGATCACGCAGGGACACTCCGAGCATAGCCCTCTCCATTGCCCTTTGAGTGACTTTGAGCCTTCTTATGAGGCCCATTGTGAGCGACCACGTTTCAGTACCGTAAGTAATTACTGGCAACACACACTGGTCAAAGACTTTCGTCTTGAGACACTGCGGTATTTTGGACGAGAAGATATTGCGTGAAGGACAGCTTTAATATGTACTAATATCGACACAAAAACTAAACACCAGATTTTTTGCCGACGACTCAACAGGAAATAAATGCACAAAAAGTGAAAAATTAACATGTAAAACATGACTTCAACATGTAATGTCTACTTAGCTCGAGTTAATTGGTTTTTAATTAAAAAACTAATTTATTAGTACTTAATAGGTACCTAACAGACGACTTATAATTTCTAAAACACAGGAACAAGGGGGTGATTCTCGCGTCGTAGACATTATCTCGAACTCGACATAATGTCGAAACAAGATGGCGAATGTCGATTAAAAATAAAATTTCGTAGGTAATGTCAGAATGTCACGTTAGAGATATGTCTACGCCTAGCGATCTAAATACAAAGAGTGGTTCAAAGCAGATGACATTACTGGCGACATTTTTGATAGAGATTTAAAATTAGAGATTATCTCGAATTAGACATTTATCTCTATAACGCGAGAATTGGGGCCCTGGTATTAGGTACACGTTTCGAGTAAAGGTTGTGCCTCACGACTTCATTATTATCATAATTTGAAGGCAGAGTGAAACAGGATCGCACCTCTACGTTATAAAGTATTGATTACTTTTTACGGAGCCATCTGCGCATCCCCCTGTTTTGCGAGGAGCCGGGAGCAAAGCCTCCTAACTGTGAGTGACGGCCCCTCCAAATTGATTTTAATGAAACCTAACTATTGCCGGTCACTGTCTTAAATGTGCGTCTACTTATTTTATCAGAAAACATTATTGTAACTATAGTTTTGGTTCTGATTATTAACTAACTTACTTTACTACTGTAACTAGATTTCATCAAACTGTTTTTACCCTAGTTTTCCACAAACCATTTCCCGATACCTGCTTTTTTACTTTCACACAAACAACAACACAACAACAGGACACAAATATTTGTGTGGTGAACATAAGTGTTTGTGTTGGTTTGGCTGTTTATTATGTATTATAAGTATGTATTTACAAAATAAAAGTATGTAAGTATTATAGCCATTGTCTAGTACCTATAGTACAAGCTCTGCTTAGTTTGGGACTAGAAGGTGGTGCTGTGTAAAATGTCCCAAAAATATTTATTTATTTCTTCAAACTGTTTTTTAACCTGGTTTTCCACAAACCATTTCCAGTTACCCCAGCTTATTTACATTCACACAAACAAGTAACTTGTTTGTTATTGACGCATTAGGTTAGCCTTTTGATACAGGTACATATTTTTAAACAAGAGCGACAGATGTTTGTGTTCAATTTTACCAGTGTTCTATACATTTATAAAAGATAGATATTCATCATCATCATCATCATTTCAGCCGAAAGACGTCCACTGCTGGACATAGGCCTCCCCCAAGCATCGCCACAACGACCAGTCCTGCGCATTCCGCATCCAGCGGATTCCCGCGACCTTCACCAGGTCGTCGGTCCACCTTGTAGGGGGCCTACCCACGCTGCGCCTTCCAGTACGCGGTCACCACTCCAGAACTTTACTGCCCCATCGGCTATCTGTTCTGCGAGCAATATGCCCCGCCCACTGCCACTTAAGTTTGGCAATTCTTCGGGCCATGTCGGTTACTTTCGTTCTCTTGCGAATCTCCTCATTTCTGATTCAAGATAGATATTGGTCTACTTTATTACCTTCCATCCGGTCCAACAGGCTGGTTCATGAGCCTGGTCTTGAGTACGTCGGCGGGGGTGCCGAGCACTGCAGCCACGAAGCCTGCAGTGAATGCTGCCGCCGCGTGCACCACCGCAGTGTCTGCCATTCCGAACTCCCGCATCAGGAATTGTTTTGTGTAGTCGTAGGCTGCTAGGTCCCCCATGTTGACGAGGGCAGCGCGTTGTACGTTGGGGACGGCTCCTAGAAATACAAGAAGGTTGATATAACCGTATAGTCTTGACGAGCAGCAACGTTACCAGTGGTTCTGCGGGTAGCATCCTACTCAAGGCACACTAGTGCTAGGCTGTGTTCAAGTTCAAGGGCAAGTGATAGTTCAGACGGCGCATAAGCAAACTTATTATTAGTTTATATTAAACCTCTTAAGGGGTCATTATACTCATCATTATGAACTAGTTTTACTATGGGACCAACTTCTCTTTTCTGTGGGACCAACCCAGAAATGGCGGAAAAAAAACAGCTGCTTCCCTGACTGGATCAATGTGCGGCGGCTACTTTATACGTTTTCCAAAACCATCGATACCGTGCGCTGTGTGTGTGCTGGCTTCCACCACGTTTCGGATTTGCGGAACAAAAACGCAGGCAATACCTCATTTTTGGGAATGGTCAATTTGTTCTAAAGTGGTGTCAGATAGGCTGGGCAGAAGTCAGAGTAGATTAGATAAGAATTATAAATTGTTTTTGTTATAGCGTTTGTTTATGTTTGTATACTATCTACTTATGTATAATCTGAAACGCAAGTCACTGCTGCAGAAGAAACATGAAAGCAGTAGAAATGTAAAATGCCCTAACTTTGCCCACAAGTCCTTAATTTTTAAACGCACTGACCTTTTATAACTGAACCAAAAGAAAGCGTTGTCGTAGTTTTTAAATCTCCCCAAGTACGGAAATCATAGCTATTATAGTTTAAACAAAAACAACTAGGCAAAGTAGGGCTTGTAGGCCAAGCTAGGGCATTTTACGGTATGTGTGGTATATATAACTTTGAGAGATAAAGTATGGAATAACGTGATAAGGGAGCGTTGTGGAGTGAAAGAAGATGTAGTGACAAATATTGAAAAAGGTATGTTAAGATGGTTTGAACATATAAAGAGGATTGACCAAACAAGTACCTATACGAAGCGAGTGTGCATGGATGGAAGAGTTGGAAGGGGACAACCTCGGCGAACATATCGCAATCAAATCGCGGACGTTCTCGAAAAATGCCAGATTAAGAGTACTCTAAACTGACGAGCATGCATTACGAGGATAATGAACGTAGATGAAGCGAAAAAGGTGTGTCAGGATCGTAGCAGGTGGAAATCCATAGTCTCTACCTACCTCAATGGGAAACAGGCGTGATAGTATGTAACTATTTCACCCACACTTTGCTGTCACCGACAAAACCTGTTCTTAAAAAATTCATGTTGATGAAAATACTTGGCAAATAATTGGAATAATAACAGGCACAAGTGATATAGGTACCAAAAGTATTTTAGAGCATTAGACACTACAAGGATCGTGTAAACGTGCGGATTTATTTCCATTTTGATAGTAACTCGGTATCTATACGAAAAATTTCCACTATACAAAAAGTCCGTAACAGAGACTAGAGTCCATAGTCCCTTTTGACCATTTCATTTTACAGAAAATTTTCCATGGATCCATTGGTTCATATTAATTACACAATGAGCTAAAACAATAAATTTCATCATTTCTAATAGAAAATACCAAACACTTGAGACGAAAACAAAAATCTTTAATTTCTGTCCCCCCAAAAAATCTGTCTGCTGAGTTACGCTCAAAAGTTGCGCCAGAAAACACAGAATATGGCACCTTTTGGCATCACTAGCTTTATTAGGATCATGTTTCGCTTGGCATTGTTTGTGCTGACGAGCCGCCCAGACTGCGACAAAGATTTTTTTGTAATTGTTCCAAAGTGTGGGTAAAAAAGTTGATTTGCCAAGTTTGCCGTATAACAGAACACCTCAAATCAATACGAATTTGTCTACAACTCCACATCGACTATTGACACAGAGCAACCCATTGGGCTGTATCTATCTATGGTCGATGCAACTCCTGCAGTAGTAGTAGTCAGTCGGTCCGTTGAGTATTCTACGATGACCATCAATCATCGACCATATAATAGACGCCTCATAACAGGCGACCGATGTATGTCAACACATCAGTGAAATTTCACTAATGTGGGTCGCCACTATTTGCCACTTGAAAACTTCAAATCAGTTTCGACCACTTATGTGAGCCTTAAAAACATCCGCGTTAGTGAATTAGCCAATAAATAAATATTTTGCGACATTTTTATACAGCACCATCTAGTCCCACGACCTCGTGATCAGCAGTCCGACACTCGAACCACTAGAGTGGTCTAGTGGTTCGAGTAGTAGTAGACGTCAAAATAGCCACCTTGGTAGGGCCAATCGGATCGCAATATCCCGCCTCAGCTAGTTGACAGAATTTATTGTACGTATTATATTCAACGAGTCATCATCATTTCAGCCGAAATACGTCCACTGCTGAACATAGGCCTCCCCCAAGCAGTTTGGGGGGATATGCCATAATCGCCACGCTTGGCTGGCGGGTTGGCGATCGCAGTTGGTTGGTTAAATACTCAGAGAACGCTGCTGCCCATCCTCTGGAGAATCTCTTAGTCGCCTTTTACGACACCCATGAGATGATAAATGGTGGTGCAATTCTTTACGTCCGGCACCAGCTCCACACGGAACAAACGCAACGGCGATTCAACGAGTGTTGTGGCGCAACTTGGAGAGGCCTATGTCCAGCAGTGGACTCCGATAGGCCGAGTTGATTAATTGATTATATTCAACATTTGGCTGTGTGTTATATATTAGCACTAGCCTTATTTGTTTGTATTAGTCATAAGTCTATTTTATTGTTCCTATCTCTGTTTAACATCTTCCATCTCTTTCACACTAACATATCCCTTCCCCAAACATCCTTTCTAACCGCTCGATCCCTTCCTACTCGACTCACTTCGTTCCCGACCACGATCTAGAGACATCGTTCTCGTTCTCAATCTCTGTAACATTAACATAGTACATAATCATAAGTTCATTTTGTTATTTATTATTAAAAGATTATCATAAAACAAGAAACTGTCCTTCATTGCGTAACAACTGGCGCAGTCGGTAGGATACTTCAGCGTGAAACGCGACGCGAAAAGACGAAGCAAACGTGCGATTCTTCGTGGACAACATCGCCTACAAGAAGACGTGCGGTAGCTGCAGGCTTTCGATCGCTTCGCCGGACTATGCTGATAACATTGCTGTTACTGTGGTGAGTGGCTAAGACTTGTTTGCTCTAACTCCTTTCCTATCCCATACAATACATTTTATATATCTATTTCTAAATCTTATGTACTATTTTGTATTATTATAAATTACTCCATGTCCATATTATTATATATATATTTATAATTCCTTCATGTCCGAAAATAGTAATTGTACATTCAAAAACGAACCATCAGACTCAACAGAGTCACACCAAGATACATCGTTCGTTTTTGCTCAAAAATCAAATCTAAAAATCATGTCGTTGGATATGACAACCCTTTTAAAACTTATCCCCACATTTGATACTCATGCAGCCGATCAAGTTTATAGGTTTATCCGATCTTGCGACTCAGCCTTCAAATTAGGATCTGCTGATCAGAAACCAGTTTTATTAGTGTACGCTTTAAACAATATAACCGGTGCAGGCGCATCCGACGTCCACGCCAAACAATATACATCCTGGAATGAACTTAGACAATTCCTCATAGACAGATTTTCAAATGTTAAAACTATTTCTCATCTTAACTTAGAATTACAATCTATGTTCCAAAAGCCGCATGAAACGGTGACAGAATATTTTCACCGTGTAGACTTATGCAGAAGCAAAATAATTGAAAAAATTAACGCAGAAATAACTAACGATACTCTTATTGGTCGTTTAGCTAGTACTGAGGAGACTTCAATGAGCGTTTTTGTAAATGGGCTTAGTTCCGATATCGGTATAATGCTGAGAACAAAAGGTTTCACAAACCTTTCAGAAGCAGGACGCTTTGCCCTTCAGGAAGATAAGATTCGAGCCATGAATAATGCTCGACAATCATTATTTAGACTTACAATGCCGCGACCTAATAGTATTAATAGTAGACCAAATCAAAGTTATGTTAATTTACAAAAACCACCTGTGTCATATCAACCTCGTCCGATACTACCGATAATCAACAACCGAAATAATGCTAATCATCAAGATACAAAAATATGCAACTACTGTAAAAAAATTGGTCATGTAATATCCGAATGTCGAAAACGCGCTTATAATAATAACCTTAAGAACATTCAAAATCAACACGCTCGTCCCGCCTCTTCAGCCCCCATTAATAATTTAAACTACTGGGCGACCAACGAGATGGGCAACTCGCTGGAAATCGCTCCAACATCTTGCCCACAAACGGAAACATCAATCGAAGACATAACTCATTTTCACATGTAAAAGCATATGAGTTAGGTCTTAATAACCAAAGACAAAATCCGCTTAATCCAGTCCATCGGGGACAAAACAATAAATCTCTATTAAACAAAAGCGCATCTACCCAAACATGTCAGAAACAATATAAAGATGTTTCTATACAAACGGATGAACAAACTCCTTACGGACAGGGTAACCAGCCCCAAACCCTTAGTTCCATCGAATGTATCAAACTTACTAACTCTAATGAATCTTGTAAATATAATGACTCCACTGAATCTTCTAAATCTACTAATTCCTTAAAGTCTCACAAATCCACTAAATCCTATAACCCTACTAAATCATGTACAAAATCAAAGACCAAATCTAACTCCAAATCTAAACTGAAATCCAATAAATCTAAACCTAAAATACAATCTTTTACCATTTCACCAGTAAACGATGTACCTCCTGAAAATCTATTACATTGTAATTTTCACGTCGAAGGCAGTCCAGTTACTCTTCTAATCGATACCGGAGCAGGAATATCAGTAATAAAAAATGATAAAATAGGCACATCTAATGTAAATAAATCTGACATCGCATCCATTGTAGGAATTTCTAGTACTCAATCGCCCACTCTAACTTCAGGCACAACTGAAATATCCCTTGATAACTTGCCAAAATTCAAATTTCATGTAGCAAACCTCAATATCAAGGCAGATGGCATAATAGGTAACGATTTTATGAACAAATTCAATTGTAACATCTATGTTCAATCTAAAACTATGAGAATACGTGACAGAACGTACAAACTTCATTTTATGAACGAAAGCCCTAAACCTAATATTGACCCTCATAAACTTTTTATTAGTGGTCGTTCCGAAACAGTTATTACCTGCACAACAAATAGTGTTCAAACCGGTACAGCCATTGTTGAAAAACAAATGTTGGAAGACGGCGTCGTTATTCCCCACGCTTTAGTTAACGTGCAAAACAACTCCTTTGTTATCACTTGTGTAAATACGAATAAAAATGACCATGTAATTAATATTCCAAATATCAAAGTATCTCCTTACGAAATCGGTAAAGAAACCTTAGATTTAAACTCACATCAGATAAATAATGTAAATCATACATCGGAAACAGATAGACAAAAGAAAGTATTGTCAGTAATTAGACGCGAACATTTGAATAATGAAGAGTCAATATCATTAGATAAGATAGTTACCGAGTTCTCAGATATATTTTTTATCGAGGGTGACTCGTTGACTTTTAGTAACCACACTAAACATCGAATTCCAACAACAACTGACATCTCAATTCATACTAAAACATATCGATTTCCACAAGTTCATGAAGGCGAAGTCAAGACACAAATTCAAAACCTATTAGATCAAGACATAATAAGACCTAGTTCATCACCATGGAGTAGCCCTATTTGGGTCGTTCCAAAGAAACTTGATGCATCAGGGAAACAAAAATGGCGTCTTGTTATTGACTATCGTAAATTGAATGAAGTCACTATCGGAGATAGTTACCCTCTACCGAACATTACCGACATACTAGATAAATTAGGTCATTCTCAATATTTCACCACTCTAGATCTAGCATCTGGCTTCCACCAACTTGAGGTAGAACCCAAAGATATCCCTAAAACTGCATTCAATACTCCCTACGGTCATTATGAATATAAAAGAATGCCTTTTGGCCTAAAAAATGCACCAGCGACCTTTCAACGGGTCATGGACTCTGTTTTATGTAGTCTACAAGGAGAACGATGCTTCGTATATCTTGATGATATAGTTGTATTTGCCTCCAGCCTCCAGGAACACGAAGATAAACTTCGAGAAGTTTTCTCCCGACTACGTAAATATGAATTAAAAATCCAGCCTGATAAATGCGAATTTCTTAGGCGAGAAGTTGCTTATCTCGGTCACATTATTTCAAACGATGGTGTCAAACCTAACCCTGACAAAGTAAAAGCTGTTAAAGACTTCCCTGTACCTAAGTCATGTAAAGACATAAAAGCATTTTTAGGTCTCACCGGCTACTACCGTCGCTTCATTTCCAATTTTAGCAAAATCACGAAACCACTAACCAGTCTTTTAAAAAAAGATATCCCTTTCGTTTGGGGTGAAACTCAACAACAAGCTTTCGACGATTGTAAAAATTTACTCATAAATCCTCCCATATTACAATACCCCGATTTTACTAAGGAATTTATTTTAACCACAGATGCTTCGATACATGCTATAGGCGCCGTGTTATCTCAAGGTGAAATAAGTAAAGATTTGCCTATAGCATATGCATCTCGTACTCTTAACAAAGCCGAATGTAATTATTCCACAATAGAACGGGAATTGTTAGCAATTGTCTGGGCCACAAAGCATTTTAGACCTTATTTATACGGGCGTAAGTTCAAAATAGTTACCGATCATAAGCCCCTTACATGGCTCTTTTCTATCAAAGATCCTGGGAGTCGTTTACTTCGTTGGCGCTTGAAACTTGAAGAATATGAGTATGAAGTTATTTATAAAGCAGGTAAAAATAATACGAACGCCGACGCACTATCACGACCTCCAATACTCAACACCAATACATTATTATGTACGAACACTCCTGAAGATTACCTGCAAATCAATTATCAACATTTTTCTGAGAATTCTTCAAATTACAGCTTTGACACCCAAAATCTCCTAACTTCTCCAGATCGCCTACTTGATGAAAGACATAAAAATATTTTTATCCCTATTTATTGCGAACTCTCGGACAAAAACGACCTTTTCAACGAAGCTATATCCATTTGTACTCAAGTGGAACCATTTTTAGAGAAACAGAAGACACTCTATGACTCTGATTCATTGATTTCAGACAAAAACCAAAACATAATATTTGGATACTCGAGACCCACACACTTTGACCCTTGGAATCAAGAGAGTTATTTTAAAACACTCCTAAGTTGTTTACAAAATCACGACTTAAAATCACTTTACATTCCCGATCTGAAAAATGACCCCACTTCTAAACTCAAAGGTAACGAACAACTACATATCACGGCTTATCTTGCCGATACTTATGATTGTAAAATCACCATATGTCAAAATAGAGTTAAAAAACCAACTTCAGACGAGATTCCTAAAATTCTTAGAACTTTTCACAATGATCCATTATCCGGCCACCGAGGTGTTGTAGAGACGATTCGCAAAATCAGATGTGAATATTTCTGGGAAGGAATGTCTGATACTATAAAAGATTACATAGAAACTTGCCAAATCTGTCAACGTAATAAAATTCAAAGAAAAACCTACAAAGCACCCATGGTTATTACATCTTTTTCCAGTGAACCATTTGAACGGGTGACAATTGACTTAGTTTCATATTCCGACATAACTAGCGAATCAAATAAATACATATTAACATTACAAGATGACTTAACTCGATTCGTTCAAGCTTACCCAATACAAGACAAACAAGCAACTACGGTAGCTAAAGCTTTGGTGACTTTTTGTCAACATTACGGTATTCCTAAACGTTTCCAATCTGATCAAGGCACAGAATTTGTAAATATTGTAATTAAACAACTCATAAAACTATTAGGCTCTAGTCACACTGTAAGTACTGCTTATCATCCTCAAACAAATGGCGCTCTCGAAAGGTTTCATGCCACGCTTCGTGATCACATTCGAATGTACCATAAGAGGAATCAATCGAACTGGGATCAAATCGTACCATTTGCTGTTATGTGCCACAATACATCAGTAAATCAATCTACGGCATTTACACCTCACGAACTACTCTTCGGCTATAAACCCCGTTCATTATATTCGTTCAAAGAAAACAACGACTATACTACACACGATTATTTGCGTGACTTAAACGAACGTCTTAAAGTCTCACGTGATATAGCTCGTCGCAACTTAGAATCTATGAAAGAAAAAGCTAAAGATAGGTATGATGCTCAGATCAAAAATTTCGCAAACTTTTCTACAGGTGATAAAGTGATGTTGAGAAATCCTACCCCGAATAACTTGGACCCTAAATGGGATGGTCCCTACGAAATCATCCGAGTAGGATTCAATGAAAATTACATCATTCGAAAATCAGGAAAAAATCAATTAGTCCACGCAAATCGCCTGAGACCGGTAAAGTCAAGCAATATTTAATTGTGTATTTCCGTGTGGTACCGGGATAGAATTGTACCTCCCCATTTCTCCTAGTGGGTGTCGTAAGAAGCGACTAAAGAGAAATCTATTAGGGTTAATTAGGTAGGTTAGATAATAGGTTATTCATAATTTTATTATTTCCAAGATAGTATAATATAAGAACCATTTACTACTTTTGTAGAAAGCCTATACTTTTTGTAGGATCGTAAAATAACAATTAGGTAATTATGTGAGGGGTACATTTCTAATATACCGACTAAATAGAAGATAAGAAACTTAAATCTTAGAATAACATTGTAAAACAATTTTGTCGGAAGAATGCTTGCCAGATGTCATGATTTTAGAACGTGTTTTAGGAAATAGTATAATCTTTAATGACTTTGTAGATGCATTGTTCTATAGAAATATCATGAATAGTTTTCAAGTTTTAAGAAACGGTCAAAATACCCACCAGATGTGCATTTTAGTTTTATGATGATTGTGCCGAAAGAACTCGGCCTGCAAACAATAGCTTTTGTCTATGCACCTGTTGCATTTTTGTTTTATTATTCCGTCTCTAATGGGCACCATCTATTGTACATTTTTCTATGCTAATACATCCTTAGTTTACTTCTCTTTAATATAACAATAAGCTTAAAACTTAGTTATTAATTACAATAATTCATCCATTCTAGGTATTCCACCACTGTTGTTCATCGGAATACTCAGTTTATCTTAGGAAATATTATTTGGGGAAATCCTTATATCTGAATATTCGTGTAAACTAATCGTATATAGAAACTTAGAACCATCGTTACTTCTCCGTGACTGTATCGAAAGGCTTGTACATAATTATCAATCACATACTATTTCGTAATTCGTATTTTTAATTATACCTAGCGTAATCACTACTAACTCTTATGTTAAGATTCACTTAGATATTCTAAGCTCTATGAACTTCATTATTATACCGATAGCTCAGTTTCAAAATGGCTCATTAGTATCCCAGATACAATCCCAGGTATCCAGGTTTCATCCACGATAGCAAATTTTAATGAAGCTACAAAATATTTATTATAATGAATATGTCATCAACGACAACCTTGTAAATATTAATTAATTTTTAATTCTACAATTAAACTTTTATTTAACTTAACTATCTCTGAGTAAATGTCTATTGTCTCCATCCAGATTACTGAAGCTATAAACTCATGAAAAAAAAAAAGTTGACGATATCATTACAAGCGTGCTATTTGCAAAATCAAGTGTAATTCATCCATAAATCATATCGACTTTTCGGTTATACAATCATCAAGATCAAACAGAAATCCAGTAGCCTCCATCACATTAGATAAAATATATATTATATTAGAATCAGCTCATTTAAGTTCCTATATATATCTCAATACATTAGTATATATTTTAGAATTCCCACTAGTCAGGAATGATACATTTATATATATATATCATATTATACCCTATTCCTATTCCACAATCCGACTCTTCCCTATATCTTGCCTATACCTTAATATCCTTTCCGAGCAAACATTCTTGGCTACGAATACCAACAGGCAACAGTATCGCCGTGAAACAACAAACTCCATTGAAGAAGGCAAAAAGCTCTCATCCGAAACCAGTTCCTGCAAACCACCAGTCTACAACTTCAACGTCAGACCAACATACAAAGTCGCAGTAGTACTATTCGTCTGCATTAAGTGCTACAAATACAACCCATGGAATATTGTATCCAGACGAAGATCAACATTACACCATCCAAATTGGCAATTGGCATTGGCTGTATCCAAATTACAACTCTTTTGCCCGTTCCGTCGGCAACAGCACATTGCGATGCAAATGGCAGCCTTCGATACTACAACATCATGCATGAAGACGAAGATGATGACGACATCGCGAGCACTCCTACAAATATCCAAAAATTGGGCACGGCCCAATCTTTATTCTAAGGGGGGAGGTGTTATATATTAGCACTAGCCTTATTTGTTTGTATTAGTCATAAGTCTATTTTATTGTTCCTATCTCTGTTTAACATCTTCCATCTCTTTCACACTAACATATCCCTTCCCCAAACATCCTTTCTAACCGCTCGATCCCTTCCTACTCGACTCACTTCGTTCCCGACCACGATCTAGAGACATCGTTCTCGTTCTCAATCTCTGTAACATTAACATAGTACATAATCATAAGTTCATTTTGTTATTTATTATTAAAAGATTATCATAAAACAAGAAACTGTCCTTCATTGCGTAACATGTGCCTGTGTGGTCTATGCCATTAATAATATAATACTTTGTCATACCTAACATTAGTAAGCCCCTTATCTACCCGTAATTGTATACAAACAGGTAAAATGTCAAATAAAACTATATCAGCTGTTACCACAAAATATAATAACATACATGATATCATATCTATTATTATCAACAAACAAAACGCGTGCGAAAGTCTACTAAACAAGAATGAACGGTGAGTCATACAGTCGCGCATAAAATAAATAATGTTTGAACAAACTATACATCATTTTAGTATAAACTATGTAGGTAGTTACTTTAAATAAATAGGAAGTTTTTATAGTGATGTTATTATACTTATTACATAAACAGTCGTTTTAATAGGTACTCACACAAGCTCATTAGTATTTAAACGTACTTACAAATCTAATGTCTTTTCAGGCTGTTATTTGAGTGAAAATAAACTTACAGCAATATTGTACCAGTTTTGTAAGGGCAATTTCTGAATAAACGTATTTTACACGCAGAGACCGCCATCAGCCATTTGTCAGACTTTCGGGCTTCTGACTACCTTTAATGACTGCCTTAGATATTTACCTATATGACAATCCTGTAATCTTTAGAAGGAACTTAATTAGATCAGTGGGACATAACATACCTACCTACAGCCTTGGACAAATAAAAAAATGCGGACGGAATCTCGCTAAACAATAAGTGAAGCATCCATAGTAAGACGGCTCGGTTAAAGTACGGGCTGGCTCGCACACATTCACACCCATAGTAAGACAAAAAGCCGCGATTACACAACAAATCTCGTGTGACGGTAGTCATTGTCGTAGTTTCACAAATAAAATAACAATAATTATGTGTTAAAATTCTGGTGAAATTATAGTGGGTTTAGGAAAAAAATAAGTGCTTCAATCTTTTCTTAGCAGGATTCCGTCCACCTTTTTTATTCGTCCGAGCCTACAGCAATAATAACGACGCCTTACCTCTCCAAAATCCCTTGATCCCGCTCTCAGCATACAGCATCTTGTAGCAGTCCCTACAGTTCTTGAACCGGGCCGGCTTGCCCTGCAGGATCCTGCGGCCTTCAGCCTGCATCTGCACCTTCACCAGGTCAGTTGGAGACGCGATGAGCTGTGCCAGCGAACCCGCTGCTAGACCACCTGCCGAACTTCGTGACAATTATGTTACGTTGTTGCTAAGTCTGTTCGTTAAACTCATTTTGCAATGTTTTTAGCGAGTCATCTTTTGTTTTATGTTATTAGTCGGAACGAAGAATGGCTTGGCGCCGAAAAGGTTTTCCACTCTCATACATGGATTAATTAATGTTCATTATGACCTATAAATATGTATTTGTTACGAGATTTGGACTCTCTCAAGTCTCATGACTTCTCAATACTATTCTGAGACAGACCGGACCGAAAAACACTTTTGGTGCAAATAAATAGGAATACAAGTAGTAGAGAATTTACAAGCCCCTGGTCCCCTGGTGCTCTGCAATCTATCTCACTCAAACGAATCGTGCAAATTGCGAAGTAGATACTCATCGGACAAAGTGTCGACAAGGAAAAGTAGTTACGTATTTTGTAACTTAATTGATTGAAAAACTGCTATCTTGTTGATCTTAACTTACAAGGAAGGAAGGAATCGCTTTTGATACGAATAGGTACTATCAGCAAACTTTCCGGTGAACCACCACTAAGGCTAAAATCGCTTGCGCTCAGTGTAATGCAGCAGGATTCGTTCAAGGGACTTTGTCGACAAATTGTATCACCGGGAAGGATCGTGACTACTTGTAAACTTCAAAATATCATTGAGATAAAACTGGATGAGGAACATCGTCTTCCTCGCAATATTACACACATTCTAATGAAATTAACTGAAATAAATAAAATATAATAATATAACAAGTTTCTCACCTAAGGACGCGATTCCAAGCGAGACCTTCCCGTGTTCATCCTTGAAGTAGTTTCTGAAATGTTCATAGAAGATGAGCCGGCAGCCGGAGTAGATGGCATGGCGCTGAAACATGGGCATTAGGCCCGTCCATAGCTTGGTCACACCTTCCTGCTTCGCTATACCCACCGCAGTCTTGATCATGCCATGGTTCTCCAGCTGGGAAGAAATAAAATAGGGTAACATTCTGAAGTTCGATCGTTCTTTGAACCATGATCAGCAAAAACGTCTATGAGCTGATATGAAACGGTGATGATGAAAATAATGGCATATCTGCACTTATCATTCGATTCGATCCTTATTACGTATACAACGTGTATCAGAAATGCGTGGTCATATTTGAAGAGCTTATTCAGGTAATGCTATCGAACCACTTTTACTATGGGACCAACCCTGAAATCGCGAAAAAAAATCAGCTGATCCTAACATTTTGTTGAGCGACATCGATGATTTAGTAGGGAACAGCTGATATTTTTTTCGCGATTTCAGGGTTGGTACCATAGTAAAAGTTGTTCTATGCTATGCCCTGAATGAGCTCTTAAAATATGACCACGCATTTCTGATACACGTCGTAGATGTACTTTGTGCTACTATATATACGGCATTCAGACTACCTACATAATAAAAATCTACATTGAATACGAGTCTGTAAGGCCTTGTAAGAAAAGCTTGAATAATTGACGTAGTATAGAAAGCTTTTAAATCATATACCAAACTATTGTTCGACTAAAAATCGATAGCTGAAATATACGTTAGGTAAGCTACATGTGACGTAACATCCGTAACATAAACCGCGCAATTTATTCCCTTTCACGTGAGCCATCCGCAGTTAAACTCGAAGAAGTTCGGCTTCAAGATACTATTACAGATTATAACAAAACAAGTTTAACCGGATTATTGGCCAAAATTAATATCCGATCTATCCACGATTTTCCCTACTAGAGATAGGATTTTGACATAAGTTCCATACAAAATATGTCAAATTCCTATCTCTAGTAGGGTAAATAGATGGATAGATTGGATATCATAGAATTACTACACATAGAAGGATAGTTTCATACATTACGCGCTAGCAATACTGATGCAAAAAAATAATTATGTGTGCTAGTGCTGATACGTTTACACACGCACACCACTATAAAATGGGGCTGCCAGAAAAAAGTAGTTGTCCCCAAAAAAAATTTTTGGTTGTTCCTGACATTAAACAATTTTTCTGCAATAATTGGGTCAGTAGGACTTCTTTAAACAAGAACACGTAATAAACGTTATGATTAATAAAATATGATACAGTTCGTTTAGAGTTCAACTTTGAAAAAACACATTTTAGGTATATAAATGTTTTAACTTACTCACTTACAGGCGACCGCACGTCAGTGGTAGCAGTTTGACCTTGATGGCATCTTTATTGCGTAAGCAATAAGGGCGTTTTTCGAAATTCAAGTGTTACCATTGAAATGCGGTCGACTGTACGTACATATACGTGTGCGTATTACATACGTAAATATCAGTTACTGCTTTATAAATTCATCAATCGGAACAATTAAGACAGTTAAAATGGGAAAATCATTTCTTTAATATCTTGCAACACTGAGCTTTTACTAAGTACGAAATGAAAGATTGTTTTTATTTGCTTAAAAGGTCAAAATACTAAAAAGTAATCTAAGCTTCATTGTGAAAAGTGATGTTAATACACTTTTTATGTATTTCCGATGTATTGTGACACCATTGAATCGCACAAATCGTCACATTTAATTATTTTCCGGGAGATGCGTTCGGACCGCGTTAACCTTGAACACTACGGAGCAGCCGGGCGTAGTGTGCCCACCTGGGCGCCCTATTTGTTGCATCAAATTGTGCGCGCGGTTTAGGTATCTTTTGTGTTATTAATCTAATTTGGATAATTTAAATTGGTTTTCCTGACGTTTCGAAAGCTTTGCAGCGTTCGTGTAGTGATCGCCAATACCTAAGAAAGTATTATTACAGATGAATAAAAGCTTCATTATTGCGGTATATGTTACTGGGGCCGCTCCACTATTATTGACTGGCCTTGGTTGGTCAAAGAACATTGTTAACACGTGTTCGCTTTGTCTCTGAGTCTCGTTACCACGTCAACCACGTTTTGGCACCGTATTGATGATAAGTCAAGCGCGCCCCATTGCCTCAACGGAAAATCACTTGCTAATTTGTACTAATAGATTGTTATAGCATGGACACGTGGAGACATGATTATATGATATGTGATATGTATGTTACAAGAAGACTTTAAAGTACTTATGAATATAGATAGGAATGAGGAAGAAGCAGACCACAAATAGTGGATGAATTGAGTGAAGACTTTTGTAGAGTGGAAAAAGACAAACTTTCTTTTACCTACTCTACCCCCATTCTCCGCATAAACTTACGAACTGTCGGATTTTTATTCTACGTTTCCTCTAATTGACGGGTCACTATAATGGTAAAGGTGCGATATATGAAAGAAAAAGACATACTGCACTCACTCCAAATAAATTGGGATAAGAATAATAATCAGATTTTAATTTGTTCTATGACACCTCATGTATGACACCGTTTAGCCTCTGAAACTGAACTGCACAAAATCAATGTGTATTTAAAGTTGGTATCGCCACTTCACTGCTCCAGTCAGTTCTAATCTAATAGGGGTCAGGGGTGGACTTTCTCATGCCACTGTCGGTTTACTGCTTAATCCACTCCACGGGATTATGACGTCATTGTATTATATGACAGGCTATCGACTTATAGGATTTAAGGTTGGAGTTAATATTCATTAGTGAAGTGCTTCATTTTATGGTAGAACGGTTCAGGATTATTTGAAATGGCCTTTTGATAAAATGGGTTTTCTATTTTCGAACATTTCGATACATAGGTAGTAAAACTGATAAAAACGTAGGAACTGTTATTTTAAAAAAGAATCTGCTTTTGAATTTGTTTAAAGAAGCAGTAGTTGATCCCATTACTTTGCGCTCAAACGAAGTTTGAAAGTAGGTAGATAAGTAAATACCCATTAATTATACTTTTTCAAATTATTATTCAGTTTCCACTGAAACATAGCTTCAGGAACACAACACAAGAGTCGTGAAGAAAATACTTTTGTTATTATTCTTATTTAGAATTTACCTTATATCCATGTTTAGCGGCTGCGACTTCGGACTGTATTTGTAGCCTTGTCTTTGTCAAGTCGAACGGGTATGTTGCTGCAAGAAAAACATGCTTTATTTAGTCAACCATATTGAACCAAGGTATTATTATATTTGGATACTAGTTATCGCCCGCATCTTCGCACACGTGGATTTCGGAAACCACATGATTTTGTTGAAAACATGCAATAATGACCTGCTTTTTGATTAGGAACGTGTAGTAGGTATATACCTATAGAGGAGTCAAGGAGTCTCCGAATGACGCAACCCATAGGCCTGCCGCATATTGATCCTGCCCAGCCTAGCCGAGTGTCAGGCCGCGCGCTATTGTCTTTTGTTCGCAAACGCTTCCCACATGGCATTGGGTGTCGTCATTAATAGTTTAAGCTAGGCATTTTACCGCCTCGCATTTAAAAGATCAACTCTCAAAAGTTGATTTTCCAAAAACACTGAAAAGTATTTCTTTTAACCAAATACGATTTTTTAAATTTCAAAAATGACGAATTTTCATATAAACTTCCACCCCAATTTAACCCCTTAAGGGAATTAAAAAATCCTTTCTTGGTGTTCACCTTTGTGCCAAATTTCTTCCTCCTAGACCCAACGGTTTAGGCTGTAGGCTGTGCGTTGTCTGTCAGTCAGTTTTAACAATTTTATTAAGTAGATAAATATTCCCATTTTAGTGGGATATAATGGGAATATACCCTTCCATGCAGGAGGGTTTGAGTTCGAACCCATCCCACACCACTGACTTTTAGAATTCATATGTGTGGATCAGAATTTGATTATCACTTGCGCTTTAACGGAGAAGGAAAACTGCACACCTGAGTGCTCAATACAGTTCTCGATGGTGTGTGTAGTCCGCCAACCCGCATTCGGCCAGCGTGATGGACTAAGGCCTTAACCTTCTTATTCTGAGAAGAGGCCCGCGCCCAGAAGTGGGACGATAAAAGGCTGATGATGATGATGAATGGGAACAGATTTTCAGGATCCAATACCAATTTTTGATAGGATAAGGTAAAGTTTATAAAATGCAACGAATCTCAAATGTTCAGGGATTCCTATTTTACTACCACGTTTCTATTAACTCGCTTTCCTTCCTGTCTGTCTGTTCAGTACAAATTTTGTAATCGATTTTAAACTAACTTCCCGATGAGCTAGAGACTTGAAACTTTAAACATAGCTCAGGACTGGAATGACCATAGAGGAAATGCTTATTCAAGTATTCCGTGGGAATGACAAACAATTTAACTCGCTCTCGTTTTAAAAACGTGATACAACAAAAAAAACCTTTTTCATCAAATTATTTAAAGCTGCATTAATAAAGAGAAATTTGTTTATAACGCGAGGCGTCAACCTTTGAATAATGAATACTATATGAATATAAGACATTATGTTTACTTAATTACAGAGGTGAAGGGTTGTAAACGATAAGTCCTTTAATTTACATTTTACATAGTTTAGTTTGAAATACTTATGCATAAATAAAATGTAATTCATCAAAAGTCCAACTTATGGTTCACGATTCCTGTTTATGACGTAATTTTTATTTCCTCTAATAGAAATTTAATATTTATATGGGACTAGACTTTGTTCGCGCTCCGCCCGCATGGAAGTCGTTTATCGCGCATCCCTCAGGAACTGTTTATTTCCCGGGATAAAAAGTAGCATATATGTTAATCCGGGCTATGTTCTATCTGTGTGGCAAATTTCATCCAAATCTGTTCAGCCATTACAGCGTGATTGTTAATTGAAAATAGATTAAGCCTAAAAAAACCGCTGTTAGACATGCTGCAAAATACAATTTTAGTGACTCCGCGTCCAAAACAGCACTGATGATCAAGCAAACGGTTCGCGCACTGGTGTCCTACGAGACACCTGCACGCAGCGACAAGTTCACCCGCCTTTAAGTGATAAAGGCGAGTGAACTTGTTGCCGCGTACAGAGGTGTCTCTATTACCTTATTATTTATATTTCTATGGGTGGGACACTCTGAATATGTTATTTTGTTATACTCATCATCATCCTAGCCCGGTATCACCCACTGCTAGGTCTTTATAGTCAAAATATATAGGCCTCCTTTCGTTTTTGCTAGCCTCTTCGATCTTGTGCGTCCCTCATCCAGGTGTTTCCTGCGGCTTTGGCGATATCATCAATCCAGTACGCTTTCGGACGGCCCGGGTTTCTCCGACCTGACCTTGGCCACCACTCGGTCAACGCTTTACTCCATCGGCCATCTCTACGCCGAGCCAGATGTCCCGCCCAACTCCACTTTAGCTTAATCGCCCTATCACCGACGTCGTAGACTTTCGTCCGACGCCGGATCTCGGTGTTTCGGACTCGGTCGAGAAGATTTCTGCCGAGCATAGCACGCTCCATGGCCCGTTGTGCCACTCGCACTCGGTGGACAGTAGTCTCCACTAGGATAAAAACATCAAATCTGACTACCAATCTGTTTGCCAGGCATGGACTTATTGCATAAGCACGTATATCGCATAAGTTTATCTTTGCACCGACCGCCGCTCTCATGTTCAGCCGTTAATTTTTACGAGCTGATTATGTAAACAAACGTTCAATTGTTTTATTAATTAGCTCCCGATAAATTTATCGAATGCATCAACGTTAAACAAACATTTTAAATAATTTAATACCTAGTATTATTATGAAGTATGTACAGTCACGTACAGTCGACTTCGAGTGGCTTTTCTGACTAATATTATTATCAGTCGAGCATTAGCACCACTTGTAGTCACTTTAAACTGTATCACTTTATTGTAAAAGCTTTAGAGTTTCAACAACTACCTATCTAACTCACTAATACTAGATCCCATCTTGCCCACGTCTAACAGTACTTAATATGGGAAGTTGCTACGAATGAAGATCAATGGAATCTCCTCTTCCTGTGACGAGGGATACTTTATTTTTTGAGAAAGTTGCATAGTGGGGTCGATTCTCTTGTTCACAAACTAAACTTATTTTAAACTATCTCTCTCTTTTACTAATAGTAGATACAAGAAAGGGATGGCAACAATTTCGGTGCTGTCAAATTAGTTTACGTGTTGCATTTCTTTGTATTTTAGTCTGCAAGTTCCTAGATCACGACTAAACTTGTATGGAAATTTTTATTTCGACTTATTTGACAGCTCTAAACTTGTTGCCTTGTATTGCTTGTATCTAGTATTAGTAAAAGAGAGCGATAGTTTTAAAATAAGTTTAGTTCGTGAATAGGAGAATCGACGCCACTATAGAAGCTTCGCTTCAAAAAGATTTCTATGTTTTAACATTAAAAGATATGCTAATAGTTATCTAACGGCCAAAATTAATATCCAATCTATCCACGATTTACCCTACTAGAGATAGAAATTTGACATATTTTGTATGAAGCTTATGTCAAATTTCTATCTCTAGTTGGGAAAATCGTGGATAGATTGGATATTAATTTTGGCCGTAAGAGTTCAGCAACATTTCGCAGGTTCTCAGTAACTTAGAACACAAGTCGTGTAATTACCTGATTCAGCGGCCCAGGAGCCTAACACAGCGACGAGGTACCTCGTAGCGGTGGAGTCACTCAGCGAGTGGGCGGGGTGGTCGACGTTGCGTAGTACCGGCATGGTTGCTCCTCACCGGTCAGCGTCACCGGCTCTGTCCATAATACCTGCCGGATATTGCATTGTAAGTTGATTGTTGAGAATAAGGAACATTGTTAATTATTATACTATTATTGCCATACGAATATCTAGCAGTCGTTACGGGTAGTCAGAAGCCCGAAAGTTTGACTACTGGTCTAACTTTAGAATGTCAGTATTACCCAGTAACCCAGGGGTCTGATGGCAGTCGCTCCATGTAAAATACTGATGTCCAGCCAGCCGCATCTGGTAAAACAGGAAGCCGACCCCAAAATGAAAAAATTAAGAGAAGGTACTCGTATTATTATCTATTCTATGGAGAAGGCTCGGGGAGAAAGAGATTAATTATTACCTATATTATTTTAGTAGATAAGTTTCTAGACTACAACCGGCACACCCTATGTTGGTATTCCCAACCCTGCCGACTAACCAATCTTTTCACGCATAACGAAAAAAAAAGTCATCATCATTTCAGCAGAAAGACGTCCACTGCTGGACATAGGCCTCCCCCAAAACGGGGGGCTATGCCATAATCGCTAATACGCTTGGCAGGCCGGTTGGCGATTATGGCCAATTATGATTATGGATTATGGTTGGAAAAAAATACAACTTTTCCTAATACTTACTTGAACCATGTGTGTGGAAGAATGATAAGAGGGGCAAGCACGTATATTTCCCAAATTAAAAAAAATCGCTTTTATTCGCAAAAACTTAAAAAATAATACTAAAATAAGTGCTTGGTTAAGGCCCTGTCCCTGCACGAATTGTCTCTTGAATTGAATTGAATGTAATTTTTTTATCATTATTTTTTCTGAAATGGATTACTTGGCTTGCGATAAAATTTATCGTGTAAGTTTCAAAATCATGTTCTATATAAATTTTCGTCATAAAATGAATTCAGTGTCAAAAATTGGCTATGTTTGTTTTTTTTTTCTATCAAGCGAAGTTATTTAAATCGTCTATCGATCTTTCAAAATGGATACATAAACTACTCAACTCCACCATATATTTTTTCCATTCTCCCTACTTCAATAAATGATGACGAAAAATGGAAGTCCCCGCAGTCCACCCCGAGACAATTCGTACAGGGACAGGGCCTGAATTCTCTTATTCACGAACTAAACTTATTTTAAACTATCGCTCTCTTTTACTAACAGTAAATAATATAATCAATAACGTTTATTTACGAAAATAGTAACAGCCTTTCAAATTATACATAGGTTATGTTTTCATCGTACAAAAATTATTAAAGCATCTGTAGCCGAACTAGGCAAAGCCTGTGTTTCGGCTATCAGCGCCAATCCCTTCAAATATTTTTCAATTAGGATAGGCATCAAACAGAAATGTTAACATTGTGTAGATACATAGGTTTTTTTAAAATATTATTGAATTTTATACATGAAACGAAAACTAAAACTATTCGCAGTCTTTCAGACTTCCGATAAACAATTTTAGAACTGTCAGACTAATTTGACAGTTCTAAAATTGTTACCATCCCTTTATTAGTTTCTACATTTTCTTTCTTCAGACAATAAGATATGAGACGGTATGCTTCTGAAAGTTAGATTCGTATGTATAGGTAGATTAGGTAGACCAGTCTTAGCATCTTTATATAGATAAGGGTATCAGACATCGGTTATCGAATGAGTAACAGTAGGTCGCAATATTTATAGATAGATAGATAAAACGTTTATTTAGTACAAAAACAAGACACAGGACATACAAGTAAAAATACAATAAGGAAGTGTGATATGTGTTTCAATATTGTCCAATGGTATCACGAATGCAGTAAATTATCCGCATATTAACTGTCGCAAAACAAATTTCGATGGAGCATTAATGTTCGGATGAAAGTTATTTGCAGTTTATGAACTTTACTCGTAAATCCTAGTGTGGGGGCAACGTTTAAAAA
This sequence comes from Asteroscopus sphinx, assembly GCA_949699075.1. Taxonomy (NCBI): domain Eukaryota; kingdom Metazoa; phylum Arthropoda; class Insecta; order Lepidoptera; family Noctuidae; genus Asteroscopus; species Asteroscopus sphinx. The sequence continues at coordinate 19,096,730 of OX453010.1, forward strand.
AATATTCTCTACAGGAGTTCATTGGACCACAGACTGATGCAGCTAATGATACCTATAACTAATGGCCTTCTCAGCTTTTTATGCTGTCCAGGCGTTAAGGGAAAAACTGAGTCTAACACATGTACGCCATATGGCATCTAGCTTTACATTGCGTGCCTAAAGTACTATCATGTGAACATCCTGTGGTTTGATTAATGATATGCTCCTGCTCATAATATAAAATTTAAATGATATTACCTCAAACACAGATGCTCATATTAGGAATAAAAAAAATATAATTGTGAAGGTTTTTTTTTTGTTATTTTGCAATCAAAAATCTCAAGGACACGAAATTCAGTAAAACAAATTATTCAGAAACGTGCTTAACGATATTCTGATATTTTTTATGTTTTTGTAATTTGAAGTCACCGTATGTAGCTCTATCGAGGTCGTCAAATGACCATGGTTATTATCACGCCATGGAACACAAATTAAAGCACATCGTATTACGAGCGATATTACCGAGGCAATCGATCATTGCCTTCATTGGCTTCACTCGAAGGCTGAAACTAATGGTTTGCTTTAATGAGAATGTCAGCGAGTTTAGTATAGCTTCCTTTTTTCATATATTGTATGTGGCAATGAACCTAAACCCTGACTCATTCACTATAACTTTGGATGTGAATCTATCGAAAATAGGTTTACTTATCTAAGCTTAGCTTTCGAGGAAATTCAGTCATATTCCAGTCGTTTTACATAAATGACTAAACTTCAAAAGTACCCAAGCCATCTTTTAAGGTTCAATCTACAGTTTTTCATTTCAGTTTAGCTCTTACAATGTTTTTGTCAAAGCTGATACAAAATGAGTTTTTTTATTTGACGACACGAAACTTTAGCTTAGGGAAAGTTGTAAGGTATAATGTATTTATTAGTTAGTTCCAAAACTTATCCAGCACAAATGAAGCCTGGAATTATTTATTACTTTTAACCGTCTCAAGTCGTCCAACTATCTACTCGGTTGGTTAACTTGGCTGTAATCTATCAATAAATGTATTACTCACTGATACAGAGATCAAGTGAAAGGTCCTGGGATCAAACTGACAAGCAAGTTCACATAGCAACGGATTGCTTGCTGCTGCATGACTGCATACCTACTGTTTTAATAAGGATTAGAATCTAGATCAGAGTTGCAGAAATGTTTTTATTAACGCCAACAATGTGTTTTTTTTTTTAATCATATTTTATCACTATCGATTTGATTGTGACTTCGTGCATCAATTGTTTGTTTATTTAATTTTCCAGTCTTAAAGCTTTTTTTTTTTTAAAAAAAATTCACTTCGAAGTGCCATCAGTATAATTAGCGATTTTAGTTTCAGCTCCGATCAAATATTTGATCGGAGAGTTTAAGACTACAATGCAGTGGACTCTTGCAGAAAGAAGGCTGATTTCAGTAAAGCGGACATTTCTAATTTTGCAGGGAAGTAGGGATGTAGTAGATGTAGGTAAATAAATAAATAAAGATTTTTGGGACATTTTTGTAGGTGTGTAGTATGACAGAGATCACCGATAATATGCGTAATTATTTAATTATCGTGTGTCTAAATATTACTAAGATCTAATCTTGTTATGTGAACCTAAATATATATTACGTGGCATTAATAGTACATTACTGTCGAGGCCTGAAATGAAGCAATTTACGGCCGAGTAATATTGGAACTTCCCAAGTGATTTTGAAACTAAACTAAACGAGGCCGTTAATTGCTATTTCGGCCGAGACTTGTATAGTACTTTTCTCTCATTTGCGAGGAAACACAACACAAATTAATTCAACAGTATCTCATTTTCATTCACGCCAATTCGCCCGCGCTCGGCTCTTGTTCTATTTTCAAAGTTTTGAAAAAAATAATGCGCATTCAGCCTGTATAATGATAAATATTTTGTACCAGAAACCACCTAAATTATGTAAGTGTGTACTTAAAAACCTCGGTAGCATAATTTAAAAAATATAAAGTGTCCAGCAATTTCTATTATTGTCCTGTTAGATATTACCGGCCTGTTATTTCGTTGCGTACGGAAAATAGCCGATTGTTGTATTCTTTTTTTTGAATAATGAACCAATTTCCGAACAAGTGGGAGAAAAATAATATACAAACAAAGCTAATGATTATGCACGAGTAAAAGTTAATCGTAAGAGATCGTTTTGGTAAAATCAGAACTAGGAAAAATGTCTGTGTAAACGTGTCTGTGTAAAGGTGCTAGACAAAAAAGTCAATTCGTTGATTTTGTTTATTTATAATCAGTTCTTCTGCTGAGCGTGGGGTCCTGGGTTCGATTCCCGGGTCGGGCAGTGTTATTGGGTTTTTCATTAGGAAATTCTCAATAGCAGCCCGGAGTCTGGATTTGTGCCCGGTCAATGGCAATCGGCTCGCCCCCTATTACATGGGACTATAACATAACTGGCGAAATGTGGGTGTACTATTACACCTCTGCCTACCCCTTCGGGGAAATACAGGCGTGATGTTATGTTATGTTGCCTTGTAAGAAAATAATTTTACTAAGTATTGCATTTATTGAAAAAAAAAAACTGGTTGTATTTATTTCAGAACTAACAGCTGTTAATCAGTAGATAGCTTATCGCCCAATTTCCACAACAATCTCTACTTTCCCATAATGACTCTTTTCATCCGTCATTTAACCTGTAAATCCTTAACCTATATTCCCATTCTATTCCATCTTTTCCCTCTGACCCAGTCTACGAGTCGTTCAAAGACTACATCAGTACCAATAACTAGTTCTCCTGGGACAATATTAAAAGCCCCATAGTTCTTATCAGACCCCAAGTTATTTTAGTGAACATTTAAACTAAAACTTCCTTATAATTAAATTACTGAAATTAATAGCAAGGTAAAGGATAAGAGCCTAAGAGGAGAGATTTGTCGCTTTACCTTGCAATCGATAAGTTACGTAAAGGTCGACTGCGAAAACGTAATAACGTAACAGTAACAGAAATAGTACCTAACGCACGGTCATTACCAAGCACAGTATTAATAGAGTTTCAGAAGGTTAAGGGCTCTTTCACATTGGTACTGCTGTCGTGCCGAGTTGTGCGGTTCATACAAATACTAGACGACCGTTCGAACGGACGTCTAGTATTTCTATAAACCATGACCCGCATGATGGCAGTACGGCTACAGCCCATCTTTAAAAAACTGAATTGGGGACCAATCCTACTTATTTTCAGCCTGTTATGTTTTGATCCACATTCGATTCTGTTTTTAATTTTGGTCGTCATTTTCTCAAAAAACAATTGAAATAAATTCGATCAACGTTGGCTCAACCAAATGACTGGATTGGATTGTTGCTCGTTATTAATATACACACCGGCACAATTAGCGGAACAGAAAAAAAAGTGAGACTATGAGATAATAACGCATATATTTGACGTAAATGTAATTAGACACAAAATAACAAATTGATTAACATCTTTTAACAACGACTTTGAAAAGTCTTCGTTATTTTTTATTGAAAAATAAAGAAATTTGAAATAAGTGAAATTTTTAGATGATTATGAACCATCACAAAAAATTAAAAAAAGTAAGCATTAAATGATTTAACAATAAAATTAAAGCAAAATTAATAACGAGTGTTTCCCCCTCTTGCTCTGATTACGGTTTCCATTCGTCTGGGCATGCTACAGATTATGTTATCGATGATTTCTTGAGGCAACCGCTCCCACTCCTCAAGTAATGCGTTTCCAAGGTCATTCAGACTGTTGGGGGGTGGCATTCTGGATTTAACCCTTCTTTTTAGCAAGTCCCAGACATGCTCTATCGGATTCATATCGGGGGAATTTGCTGGCCACTGCATCACCGGTATACCTACGTGGCTCAGATATGCCTGTACCGATTGTGCACTATGAGCACGAGCATTATCTTGCATTAGAATAAAGTCGTCACCAATAAATGGGACAAATGGTACAACATGTTCTTCTAAAATGTCTCTGATGTATCGATCTGCTGTCATAGTCCCTCCTGTGACTATCACTAACTCCGTGCGAGCTCCCAAACATATCCCTCCCCAAACCATAATCGAGCCGCCACCATAAGCCACTGTGTGTTCAAAATTAGACTGTATATGGCGTTCTCCTTTGCGTCTCCATATTCTGTTTTGTTGTCTCCCATCGATCTGTTTTAAAAGAACTCTACACTCATCAGTAAAGAGAACCTGCTGCCATTCGTTCAAATTCCAATGACGATGTTCTCGCGCATAGCTTAATCGGTTTAGGCGGTGACGTCTCTCAAGTTTTGGGCCTTTGGCAGGTATATACGACCCTAAACCAACTTCTTCAAATCTCCTGCGAACTGTACGCTCACTTACTCATACTCCTCGAACGTCTTCCAGTTCATTTCGAGCTTGTACAGCCGTTAATCGCGTATTCCTACGAACTCCAAGTTGTAAAAAACTGTCATCTCGCCTCGATGTACATCTTTTTCTACCTTGACCCCTCCTCCTCACAAGAGAATTAGACGATCTGTACCGCTGGATGCTGCGATGAATCGTTGATACTGGTCGACGAAGCCTTGAGGCAATCGATCTGTAGGTATGGCCATTTCTTCTCATTTCATCAGCCCTAATGATTTCCAGTGATGTTAAGTCACGCATAATAAAGAGCTTTTAATAAACAAAATTGCCTATAGAATAACAAATTTATAAAAAACCATTAAGTGCAATTTTTCAAAAAAATTACAATTACGTAGTTATTACTCGAACAAGTTGACAAAACGTATTGTTCGGGAAAATAAAACAAATGAATGAAAAAAGTGTATGTCATCTAATTTCCTATTTTCAAATTTGACAATAAATTAAAAAAATATCATAACTGGCCAGTTCCTCAAGTAAAAGATTTTAAAATCCTGCTTTTTTTGTGTTCCGCTAATTGTGCCGGTGTGTATATATAGAAACTGTTTATGCTGAGGTTCAATGCGATATTCTGTTGGTCTGTGGCGATATGTTAGCAAATAAAAGAGCATAATTGATTCCGCATATTACAAAAAAAGTGTGATTAACACAAATATTGCCATAACCAACACCTTGGTAGACTTCACCACGCTATTTATATCTATCTATCTATTTATTATACCATTTTTGTTTTCGGGTGGAAATCCTCATGGATTCCCTTCGTCTGGGAAGGGCACAAGAGTAGGTATGTCAGACTCTTACCGACTAAAACCGCACGGTGGCCATCCTATGCACAAAATAGAGGAGCTCCTGGAATTCCAGTAGACCACGCCGATGCTACTACTATAGTGCCATGTGCCATGCCGCCAGTGCTACGCCTCAGGCACGTCCCGAGGAAACAACAAAGTTTCCCTTACAGCAGCACACGACCACTACGTGTTGCTGTCCACCCCAGGGTTGCCAATTGGAATGCAAGTCCCCCTAATCTTGGCATCCACGACCTCAAAGGTACCCATCATGTGGTTGGGGACCTTCGAGGGGGATGCGGCGTCTCGCCCTATATGGGCCTTGCGCAAGTGCGGTTGCCTACGTCCGAGCGGGACCTGCCCTCTCCCAATCCGCTCTGCGGCCTCCCTACGTAGCTATCTACGTCTTAAAATAAGCCCCTGACTGATCAGAACGGGGAGGTGGCATAATTTTTGACGCGGGCCAGACTGGACCGTATTCCTGATACCTTTACGATTTTTTTTAATATGTAGTTCAGTTTTATCTAAAGGTGCATTACTAAACGAACAGATTTAGTGCACAAAGTTCATGCAAGCGTAAGCTTGTCCTACTTCCTACTAATATTATAAATCCTATCCTATCCTACTTAATATAATAAACGTGAATGTTTGTGAGGATGTATGTTTGTAACTTTCACACAAAAAGTTCTGTATGGATTTTAATGAAATTTGGCATATAGGTAGAGCATAACCCGGATTATCATATAGACTACTTTTATGATTTCAAATGAAAAAAATATAGTCAAATACCTACCCTATTACTCATGTCAATAGAAAGGATACAAAAATTTAAAGCCACAAAATCCATATTCAATCATAAAAGGGTTCTAACATAACAGTTTAATGACCCTAGTGGCGCAGTACCGGAACGCCTTCCGGGTCAAAGATTCGATTTCCGCATCGGACCTATGAAGCGAAGCGTAAACAATAAGTACAGTTTATAAAAGAGGTGTACATTTCATTGTCTTGACAAAATCTCAAATGATTAACTAAAGTCCTTGGGACTACTGCTACTACTAATATTGGAAAATAAGCCGAAAGTCAACCTTCAGAAAATAGAATTTTGTTAAGAAAAGAAAATATGAGAAACATTTTTCCTAAACCGTTGGCGTCGGCAAGATACGAATATAAAGCTGTGTAAGATATCTCTGTAAGAACACTGACAGTTCTGGAAATACGCCAAGTACATAACATGTTGCTGTTTAGCCCCAAAACTGTTATATGTGGAGAAAAAGAACTGCTTCCGGAAAATCATGGAAGAAAAGACTGATAACTGAATCGTTATTGTAGTCTAAAATTGTAGCGTCTCTGTATAATTTTATATTTTCACTAAAGCAATAAAAACGCTTATACAACGTGTTATTGAAAACCTCTTAAGGTGTCATTGTACTCATCAGTATGAACAACTTTTACTATTAGACCAACCCTGAAATCGCGAAAAAAATAAAACAGGTGTTGCCTACATTTGTGTTCACATAAATCGACAAAATGTAGGGAACACCTATTTTTTTTTCACGAATTCAGGTTTGGTCCCATAGTAAAAGTTGCTTATACTGATGAGTACAATGACCCCTTAAGAGGTTTTCAGTTATTTCAATAACACGTTGTATACCAGTATTTTTAGTTACTTTAAAAAAAACTGACTTGAAAAAATATTAGGTACTTACCTACATTCCTAACTAAAAATATAAATATTCACATCAATTCACACCTACTTAAATAATTGTCACATGACTCACATGGTAAAATAACTGAGTAAGGTTACATTTCGGAACGTAATTTTAGAAAAATCTATAAATTTTTAATGTTAACCAGCATATTATGTTATACATATACTCCTGTTGTCGCCCTAAGGATGTCCAGTACAACTTACAATGTAATTCAGCTTAGATGGCAAAATATCGGTATGAGGATAGGACAGGGGGGGTTAGGAGGAAGTTACGTGTGTAGAGCGGGACCTCAGTCGAAAAGATACCACGTAACGAATAACGGTGTATTGCGAGTTACTGTGTTCCAAGGACATTATTGTGTTGATTAATTAATTAAAAACTTTGATATCGGACCACTTCTTTTATTGATAATATCAGAAGTGGGATCGATCAAACGCAATGCCTCCGTTTCGGCCTAGTGATGACGTTAATCAGAATAAAAGAAATAGGACGGCTCGCTCTCGGCGCCGCCGCCGATCGAAGCGTTCCTCGTCACGTAGTAGGCGCGGACGCGGGCGCGACCCGTCTTCTAGCACGACAAGTAGCAGCAGCACAAGTGAATCAGACAGCAGCTCAAGTTCCGACAGCAGCTCAAGGCGCGGCCACCGACGCATGAGGGACAAGCCGGACAAGTATGTAAAGCGTGCACGCCGTTGCTGCAGGAGGCGAACTGCAGTCGTGAACCAAAATGTCATCCTGTCTTCGGTGATACCTGAATTTGACCCATTAGTCGATGATATAGCGATGTGGATTAACGTGGTCGAAGCTAATTCCTGTTCGTTTGGGTGGTCAGATAAACAAATTAAGTATCAAGCCCTACAGAAATTGAAAAACACTGCTAAAACCTGGTATGATTCATTAATGAAAACAGAAACACGGTGGACTTCGTGGCGATGGAGACAATGGCGGTCTACTTTACTAGATACATTTGAAACTAAGCGTAATATGTATATAATGCTTAAGGATTTAATGCAAACAAAACCTGCCGAAGGTCAATCTTTGTATGAATTTTATTTCCAGCAAAAAAGTCGAATCAATAGATTAAATTTGTTTTTTTCCGATAAAGACATCATTTCGATAATTGTAGGGCTAATTGGGGATAAAAATATAAGCACTGCCGCTGAGGCTGGAAATTTCAGATATTGTGATGACTTAGCTTCATTTCTGCATAGTAAAGTGTTTACATCTGGTGAGACTAAGTCACAACAAGTGCAAAAATATACTAATAGCCTAGTTTCAAAACAAAATGCTTCCCGACCTTTATCTATGGTAGAAAAGAAACTTGATTTATCGAGCGGGGACTCGACTACAATGGATCCCAAAATAAAGTGCTTTACTTGTGGTGAAAGTGGGCATAAGCGGTTTAATTGTAAACAAAAAAATAGTAATTTAAAATGCAATTTTTGTAACAAGCCGGGCCACGTAGAGCTTGCGTGTCGGTCAAAGCAGAGTACGAGCGCGGGTTCAAAGGTCGAGAAGGATTCTGAAGTGAAACTGATAAGTACATCTTGCAACAAAGAAAAATTTTATAAAGAGGTGAGCTTAAACAAAATGAAGTGCAAAGCTTTTATTGACATGGGAAGCGATTGTTCATTGATTACAAGGACCTTGGTACATGAGTTAAATCTAACTTCATTTAAATTAAACAACGCTGTTGTTTTGACTGGCTTTAACTATGAGTCACGCACTCAGGTTACCGAGGCAGTTTCGGTACTTCTTAAAGTAGACAATGTTGAGTTCTTGGTAACGTTTTATATAATAGACGCTTTGTCTGGTTGTAACTTGCTGATAGGGAGGAATTTTACGGAGAATAGAGATATTATGTATACTAGGGTGGGCGATTGCCTAATTTTTAAACCAATAACAAGGGAAAAGGTGTTTTCGGTAAAGTCATCTATATTTAACGAAAAAAATGCTGAACATGCTGATCTATTAGAACGAATATTTTCCAATTTTCCACAATGTGTTTCTAATGATCTTACTACTCTCGGTAAGACGTCTTGTGTGGAACTGAACATAGAGTTAACAACGAATAAACCAGTTTATCAACGTCCATATCGAATGTCCGAGTTTGAAAAACATATAACACGCCGGATGATTGACGAATTGTTAGAGGCAGGCATAGTGCGGGAAAGCAATTCACCTTATGCAAGTCCCGTGCTTCTGGTCGATAAACCGAATGGCCAAAAGAGACTATGCATTGACTACCGTTCTTTAAATAAAGTTACAGTTCAAGAAAAATACCCAATGCCAATTGTTGAAGAGTTAATTGATAGGTTGAAGGATTGCAAATATTTTACGTCATTAGATTTAAAAAGTAGTTATTATCAGATAAAAATTAATGAGGCATCAATTCCAAAAACGGCGTTTATCACACCCGATGGACACTATGAGTTTGTACGAATGCCGTTTGGATTGTGTAACGGGCCCTCTGTGTTTCAAAGGTTAATGAATACTGTATTGGGAAAGCTTCGTTTTGAACGCGTTATTAATTACATGGATGACTTACTGCTAGCAACTAAGACCTTAGAGGAAAATGTTGAATGTTTGGAGATAGTTTTAAGAGTACTACAAGAAAACGGTCTGACCATAAACTTGGAAAAATGTTACTTTTTTCAAAGTTCAGTTAGCTTTTTGGGGTATGAAATTAACAAAGAAGGGATTCGTCCAGGGAGCAAGAAATTGGCGGCAATTAAGGATTACCCTCTACCTACAAATATTCATCAAGTTCGTCAGTTTTTGGGGTTAATTAACTATTTCAGAAAGTTTATTAGAGGTTGCGCTGTTTTATGCAAGCCTCTAACAAAATTATTAAAAAAAGAGGCTATTTGGGAGTGGGGTCATGAACAGTTACAGGCTGTTGAAGTTTTAAAGAAGGCTTTGTCGGAAGCTTCACTGACAATATTTAATCCAAATTTGCCAGTTATAATGTATACAGATGCTAGTCGTGACGGCATAGGTTGTATTTTGGTACAAGTAACGGAAAATGGGGAGAAACCCATTTATTTTTATAGTCGTCAGACTAGTGCAGAGGAAAAGCGCTATCACTCGTTTGAGCTGGAATTTTTAGCAGTCACAGTAGGACTGCAGAAGTTCAGACACTATTTGTTGGGAATAAATTTTAAAATTGTAACAGACTGTAATGCTGTCAGATATTCTATGAATAAAAAAGAAATTAATTCACGGATAGGTAGATGGGTGTTGCAAACGCAAGAGTTTACATTTGATGTAGCACACAGGCCTGGCACGCAGATGCAGCATGTTGATGCTTTAAGCAGGAACCCAGTTTGTAAATCACCTGTCATAAATGAAAGTGTGATGTCTGTCACGGTTACTGAGTCAGATTGGTTACTCTCGGTACAGTTGCAAGATCCTAGTATTTGTGTTTTAAAAGAGATATTAGAGTCAGGTGATGCCGAGGCACATAAGCAAATATTTAATACTTATGAATTGTTGGGCAACAAAGTCTATCGTAGAACAGAGTATGGTCGTCGCTGGTTGGTACCGAGACAATGTATCTGGCAAATAATAAGGCTTAATCACGATGATGTAGGTCATTTTGCGGTGGATAAAACACTCGAAAGAGTAAAGAATAAATATTGGTTTCCGCGCATGAAAAAGGTTATTACAAAGTACATAAAAAATTGTCTTAATTGTATTTATTACAAAAATCTCCATGGCAAGAAACCGGGTACACTGTTTCCAATACCAAAATATGCAAGACCATTTCACACATTACATATAGACCATTTAGGTCCTTTTGTAAAAACTTCAAAAAATAATACATACTTATTAGTAGTCGTAGACTCTTTCACTAAATTTGTGTTTATTGCTGCAGTCCGCAATACAAAAAGTAAAGTCGTTATTGAGGAATTGAACAAAATTTTTAAAATATTTGGGAACACTAAAAGGTTAATATGTGATGCAGGTAGTGCTTTTACATCTAAGTCATTTGTAAAATATTGTATTGAAAAAAATGTTAGACAACATGTTATTGCCACTGCTATGCCACGCTCTAATGGACAAGTGGAGCGCTACAATGCAACAATTTTGGAAGCTCTACGCAGCATGGGCGCAAACACAGACTATGACCAATGGGATCTACACATTGATAGCATTCAGCAGGGCATCAATAGCACTGTTAATAAGACCACATCAGCAATCCCTAGTGAAGTGTTCTTTGGATACAGATTTTAGGCCATGACAGGTATAAAGTAGCAGACATGCGAGGCGCAGAGAGGACATCTAAACGCTATGAAGGTGTTACCTGCGTAGAAAACATGAAACCGTGGATAACCATTGGCGATATGGTGGTATAACGGACACAGGATAGTGCTCGGATGTTGTCAGGTACTTACTTTGTGTCAGTTACATGAAAACACTTTAATTAAATCTTATCAATAAATTGGTATATAGTAATAACATTGCAAAAAAAAAAAGAGATCATAGTAATTTTGGTTTATTTGGGGGTCTGATGCACAGGCTTCGAACACTGTTTAGCATTGCATAATTCTGTGATGAAATTGAATTATAACCAGTAAGGTTCTACATGGCTGGCCGCTGATGGAACAGCAAATAATAGAATCGGGTTAATTTGTGTTATATTGCTGGCCGCCGATGGAACAGCAAATGATAGAATTGGAATAATTTTCATGTTATATGGCTGGCCGCTGATGGAACAGCAAAGGATTGATTAGAATTGATGCTATGCAATGTTAATGTCAATGTGTTGAAGGCTAATGGTCATCTAAACAAACTGACCGTTGATGGAACAGGGTGTTTAGATGTTCAGTGCATCACAATGATGATAAAGATGTTTATCTGAGGATACCGGCCGACGATGGAATAAAGTATTCTCAGATAACATTGTCAATGTGTTCAAGGTTAATGGTCATCTAAACAAACTGACCGTTGATGGAACAGGGTGTTTAGATGTTCAGTGCATCACAATGATGATAAAGATGTCTATCTGAGGATACCGGCCGACGATGGAATAAAGTATTCTCAGATAACATTGTCAATGTGTTCAAGGTTAATGGTCATCTAAACAAACTGACCGTTGATGGAACAGGGTGTTTAGATGTTCAGTGCATCACAATGATGATAAAGATGTCTATCTGAGGATACCGGCCGACGATGGAATAAAGTATTCTCAGATAACATAATTTCATAACTCTTTGTTTGTTTGCCGGCGATGGAAAAACAATCAAGGATGCAACATGAGTACATTGTTTATTGGTCAACTTAAAGTAAATTTTTGTTCTCAGCTGATGCACCAGACCTAACGCATTCGAGGACGTATGCGTATGCAGGACGGCCGGATGTTGTCGCCCTAAGGATGTCCAGTACAACTTACAATGTAATTCAGCTTAGATGGCAAAATATCGGTATGAGGATAGGACAGGGGGGGTTAGGAGGAAGTTACGTGTGTAGAGCGGGACCTCAGTCGAAAAGATACCACGTAACGAATAACGGTGTATTGCGAGTTACTGTGTTCCAAGGACATTATTGTGTTGATTAATTAATTAAAAACTTTGATATCGGACCACTTCTTTTATTGATAATACTCCGTAGTCTTAATTTTAAAGTAACAAAAAAATTACAATCTCGGTAAAAATATAGTAGATAAGCCAGCTGTAGGAGATACCTTAATCTAATTATCTTGGCGACCTGACAGCGAAACAAAAAGTACAAATAAAAAAGTAAGCCACTTCCTGATTCGAATTTCAAACTGTAACAGAAAGTCAATAAAAAGTCGAACCTACCTCAGCGTTCGCTACAGTCAACAACACCAGCGCAGGTGGAGATCGGAGTACGACTGATAACAGCGGGCACAAGTCACACATATCATAATAACAATCAATATCTAGATGTAGGCACACATGTGCCACAGAGTTGCACATTGGACTTTATAATAATTAACGTTGGTATGATGTTAATTGGACTTCCGATTGCGAGTTCAAATTCTGTTACAGTTTTATTAGTGTTCATTTCTAGTTTTAAGTGTTTTGACGTCAATAGCTATCTGCTTGCGTATTGTGTGTTATATCCCTGTTCCTTTTTAGGGTTCCGTACCCAAAGGGTGCCAAACGGAACCCTATTACTCTCGCTACGTTGTCCATCCGTTTGTCTGTCTGTCACAGTACTAGTTCTGTTTTAAATAATGGTGCATTACTAAACAAACAAAATTAGTGCACAAAGTACATGCAAGCGTAAGCTTGTCCTACTTCCTACTAATATTATAAATCCTATCCTATCATACTTCCTACTAATATAAATAACGTGAAAGTTTGTGAGGATGTATGTTTGTTACTCTTTCACACAAAAACTTCTGTATGGATTTTAATTAAATTTGAACATAACTCGGATTAACATATAGGCTACTTTTTGTCCTGGGAAGATGAACAGTTTCCGAGGGATGCGCGATAAACGCCATCCACGCGGGAAAAGCCGCGGGCACAGACTAATATGAGTATTAGCCATTTCACAATATACTGCTGTTTTATGTTTTTTTTATAACATAAAACACTGATAAAAACAAAGAATTATCCGAGAAAAGACGCAAACTTGGTGGACTGAAAAGAAAAATCTATTAAGTGGCCTGGCACTTAAATCGAAAACAATTATTAGTAGTAGTAGGTATGAGACCGTAAAAGAATTCTTTTGAAAACTTGATTAGCACTCGTAAACGGTTTTTCGCGCTCCAGCACTTGTAATTAAGTCGGCAAATTATTTTGAAAGAAAACTTCTATTAGTGGACCGTACGTAGCAGATCTTGAAATGACGTGTAAACTTCTTCAATCAACTCAGCCTATCGCAGTCCACTGCTGGACATAGGCCTCTCCCAAGTTGCGCCACAACATTCGGTCCTCTGCCTTCCGCATCCAGTCCCCCCCAGCCACGTTCTTTAGGTCGTCGGTCCACCTGGCAGGGGGCGCCCTACGCTGCGTTTGCCGATTCGCGGTCTCCACTCAAGGACTCGTCTGCTCCAACGGCCATCGGTTCGACAGACATGTCCAGCCCACTGCCACTTCAGCTTACTGATCCTACAAGCTATGTCGGTCACTCCGGTTCTTCTCCGGATAATCTCGTTACGGATTTTATCCTTCAAAGAGACTCCAAGCATAGCTCGCTCCATAGCTCGCTGAGCGACTTTGAACTTGTGGACTAGCCCAACTGTCAGTGAACAGAAGTCACGGTCAGAGTCACGAGAAGACTCGGCAAAGTTTGCCAAATGCTGCCCAGCCCAAACGGATCCTTCTGTTGGCTTCTTTCTCGAAGTTGTGTCTACCAAGCTGAATTGCCTGCCCTAGGTAGACGTATTCCGTTACAACTTCGAGTGCACCTTCGACGAATATTGACCTCGGCATGACATGCATATTGAACATGACTTTAGTCTTGTCCAGATTCATGCCGAGACCGACACGTCGAATGGCTCCGTTTAAGCTGTGCAGCATTTCGCCCAGTTGTTCCAGCGACTCGGCCATTACAACGATGTCATCGGAAAAAACGGAGATGTGAGATGTTCTCGCCGTTAACGTTTTTACCCTGTCCAATCCAGTCCAGCGTCTTGAAGACGTCCTCCAACGCGTTAGTGAACAATTTCGGGGATATAACATCCCCTTGTCTCACCCCTCTTCGCAGTTGGATTGGCTTCGTCTTTTGGTCCTGGAGCTGAACAGTTATGGTAGCAGCGTAAACTTCTTAGCTGGTAGCAATGAGCTTACATAATACTGTTCTTATTATAACATATAAATCATCATTGGGTGGTAGAAGTAAAATGTTGAAATATTTAAATATAATAAAAAAACCGGCCAAGTGTGAGTTGGACTCACGCCGTAAGGCTTCCGTACCACCCATCGACCTTCGAATTTACGAGAGTTTATCACAAGACATCAACGATCGTACGCGAAATGTGAATTTTTGCATCTCTTTCTTACGTAAGTACCACCACATATGTCTATATTTGTCCTGTTTTTAGTATTTGTTGCTAAATAACAATATGCACTATAATCAGACCAAGTTTGACGCTGGTATGTATTACCGTTTTGAAGATAGAGCAGGAACAAAAATGTTAAAAAAATGCATGTTTTCGAGGTTTCTTGTATGGACTTGGACCCCCTTTGGTTTTAGACTTTTTTTATTTTAAGTATTTGTCGTGGTAGGCACCATAGTAACACATATTTTGTGAAAATTTC
This sequence comes from Asteroscopus sphinx, assembly GCA_949699075.1. NCBI lineage: Eukaryota > Metazoa > Arthropoda > Insecta > Lepidoptera > Noctuidae > Asteroscopus > Asteroscopus sphinx. The sequence goes on from OX453010.1 coordinate 19,111,859, forward strand.
AACTGGTTATTTATTACCGTTACAAAAATATTATTTTCAATGTTATTTTAACAATAATATTATCACGTTACTCGAATTTGTAGTTGTGGTAAGATGTTTTAGCCATTTAAGTTGCTTAGCCAGCCAGGTGGACCGACGACCTGAAGACCTTTAGCTGGGGAGACTGGATGCAGAAGGCGGAGGACCGAGTGTTGTGGCGTAACTTGGGAGAGGCCTATGTCTATCAGTGAACTGCGATACGCCGAGTCGATGATTATAGGAATATTGTAGAGAACGGTACCAACCGAACCACTTTCAGTGCCTAATAACTAAAATGTAATCAGTAATAATACTAGTAGTATTTACTTTTATTTGATAAGCTACAGATAGTATCTGTCAGATACACATAATTCCCTTATTCAAACCACTACTCTTTCAATATAAAAAAAAAAAAAATTAAAAAAAAAAAACTAAAAACTTTTAGAAAGTAATCAGTACCTATTACACAGTTTTACAATCCTGTAATACTGTGGTAGGTATGTATTACTTGTAATAAAGAACGAGATTATCAGCCCTACAAATAAGAGAATAAAACTATACATATTTTACTTTATTTGGAAAAAAAAAAACAGATAAAGTAATAAACACAAGTCGTGTAGTGCCGCATGCCGGACGTAAAGAATTCCACCATCCTATATCTTCTCATGGGTGTCGTAAAAGGCGACTAAGGGATTCACCAGAGGATGGGCAGCAGCGTTCTCTGAGTATTTAACCAACCAACTGCGATCGCCAACCCGCCTGTCAAGCGTGGTGATTATAGCATATCCCCCGATTCACCAGAGGATGGGCAGCAGCGTTCTCTGAGTATTTAACCAACCAACTGCGATCGCCAACCCACCTGTCAAGCGTGGTGATTATGGCATATCCCCCCTATTGGGCGAAGCCTATGTCCAGCAGTGGACGTCTTTCGGCTGAAATAATTATATGTAAAACAATATCCGGAAACAGTTTCCTCCGATTATCGTACAAATAATAACAACGAACACAAATATTAAATTAAAATATATAAATTTTCATTCTGAGAAGAGGTCCGTGCCCAGCAGTGGGACAGTAATGAGCTGATGATGATGATTTAAATTTTATGTCAAAATATTTTTGATAAGTATAGATTTTTAGGGGACGAGAAAGATGAAACATACAAACACAAGAACAAAAAAGCAATACTCACAATAACCTGTTAGACAACTTAGGTAAGTCTTCTGTGTTAAACACAGAATTGCGTAGATTTATTATTTCAAGTAGAACACTGCACAACACAACACGTTGGTAGAGGTTATTTAACGAGGAAGTCCATAACTAAAGTGAAGCGTTGTCGCGGTTTGTTTAAATCGACGTAAATTAACAGAACACGAGAAATAAAATTTACACAAGTTAACAAAATGTATTGTGATCTTATTTTTGTACACTTCACACACAAACCAGTCACACAGCGAGGTAAAGTCCACTATTATCAAGATTGTTAAGTAGAGTATCGGAAAATATCGGAACTATGGACTGTTCAAAATTACCTTAACAACTAAGAAAATTAAACTATGCCTCGACACAAGGGTTGTATAAAAATTAACACGGTATACGCTGTCACTCTGACAAGAATAATCCCAATTGAGACAGAGTTTAATTTTCTTAGTTGTTTAGATAATTTTACAGTCTGTTCTACCTGATATGTTTTACGCTGACTGTACACGTCCGTCGCACCCTGAGAAATCAATCGCTCGCTAACTACCAAGTTGTACTATCCTTGGGGATTGGCTTACCTTTTCACAAAAACATTAACTAGCTCACACCGACTCGAGGAAACAAGAAGCAGTACGCTTCTAAAAAGTCCCGAATATCGTAGTTTTCTTATAGGTACATAATAAAAAATTATACCCAAAAATGCACGCACTCCGTATCTATGGTAGGTATGTTTATAATACAAACGTCGTTTAAAGAATGATGATAATGTGTATCTAGGTAACTGCTTTATCAATGTTATCGCGTGTGTGTGTTCAAGAGAACGACTAGGTGGTAATTATATTATAATCGTTCAATTGTTTGGTATCTTGATTTTATTACTGTAATTAAGCATTAATCGAGCAGTTGAAAGTCCGTGGCAGATAAGATTTGGGAAAGAAAACCTATCAAGTGCATATCGGACTACTATCTCTAATTTGTGAAATATAAAGAATCTAATTAGAGCTCCGCCTTCAAACAATTTGTATGGAGCCTTCTGACCAATAATCTTGATAGATAGTTAATGCATTAAAAGATATCTAAATAAAATCAAAAATTCTCGATCTCGTCAAAACAGTAGGTCCTTTAAAGAGGCATTTAAAGCATTTTATTCTAAAATAAAATACGCGAGTGTTTTAGTTAGGACTGACTACAGGATATTAAATAATCGTAGAATTTTTCAAGTATTTTTAGATGACTAAGCACATTATTTATCATTTGTTCTAGAAATATGGCACTGTTACAGGTCAACATCTTGTAGAAATATACTATAGACACGGATCGCCCATGATTAAAAAGTGTTGAAGCTAAAATTAACAGACTTATTGTAAGATGTAATGCTGAAATAAAAATAAAAGTGCCTGATTAATTACTTGCATTATCCAAATCTCTATCAATGGATATCTGAAACTGTTAGATTAATTATACAGATTTGATACAGCTAAGATTTTGTTTTTCTAAATCGATACACTATTTGGCTTCGCGAACGTTTCGACCTTTATTAGATACATGCAGCTTTATAAATAACTATAATTACGCCTGTCAAATTTTCTAATGCTTCCTGTAATTACATCTACACCAGTGCAGTAATTCAACCAAATTAAAATAAACAGGTCTGCTACGTCATGCATCATTGATCTATTAACACGCTTTTTTATTTGGTAGCATGTAAAGCATCATAGTAATCATGTGCTTAGAGTTGTGCCTATTAAGAAAAAGTGAATATTGACAAATACTTGGACGTTACATAAATTGTGGAAACAGTGACCACAGCCCACTTGAACCTCTGTGGCCAGTCAAAGTGAACTTGGACCATGCTCTAGTTTTCAATGTCAACTTACATGTCAATTTCTACACTCTACTGTCTCGTCAGACATTGACCAAACTCGTCGTGAACAGCTATGATACGTGTCCACTGATATATAATATCTAAGTACCTACCACCACAGAAATAGATATATATAATGGTTGTAATCACAATTTTACTTGCGATTCATGCGTGGCAACTTTCGAACAAACTACGCCTCCCATTGACGACATTAATTTAAAAAAAATATCTTTAATCAAATGTACTTTACAGCTTTTGTTTCTGCAGTTAGAAACAACGCAGTAAGGCATTTTTGCGGGTTTTGCTACAGTATTTACAGAAACAAGGCGTATTGAGAAAGGCTTTGAAACGCCCTGCACTCTGGTGCAGTGTTGGCACGCGCGCCCCGCCCACTTTTCCATTCTATCTATCTATTTCTGTGGTAACTACCATCGACCATATGGCATATGACACTTTTATCAAAGCTACTGTGTCAAGACCAAACAGATTAATGAATGTCTATGGTCAAGACTAGTTTAGTATGTCAAAGCAAACTGAGATCGTGTCATTGCAGCTTTACTTCTTGAGGATATCCTTATGATAATTACGACGACTACTGAACGTGGGATTCCCTGAAAGTCACAAAGTCACAATAATTAATTAACAGTCGCGGGAGAACCGTTATTAAGTATCATGATTATCACGTTTCGAAGATTGCTGATCCACGTTTGGAGGTTGCTGGTGCCAATTTTCTTAATATAATATGCGTTTAAATATAAACAATAAAAGATAACCAGGGGCCTTGATCCAGTGATCAAGTTGTGTATCAATCGAATCTAAATTCGAGTTAGTGTCAATTTGTACTCCAGTTCCTCTAGGAATTGACATGAGCTCGATTTGTTTCAGAACTTGAACCTGTCGGGAGTAAGGCCCCATGATAAAATAACTGGTATTGTTTACTAGGTCGCCCGATTGTTCTTTCTATTCGTATAAAAGAACGTTTGCGGCCTCTGAGGTCATGGATTCGATACAGTTGAATCGATTAGGCAAAGTGCCTTTCTGTCTAATTAGGTTTCGTTATTAGCTAGGACACGTCATGTATATAATTTAATACCGACCGACACACAGAAGCGTTTTGAACACTCACGGTTTGCCAATGTCTTGAACCTACGGAAGAGATCACATAATCATTCATCGGGAAAAATTATAATTATTGAACGGAGCACTCCGTCATTAAGTTTTTTTTTAAATATCAAATGGGCTTGCGTTTGACCGCCACCTCACCTGATGTTAAGCGATGGCTGTGATTTGGTATGATTTATTTACATAAAAGCACACCCCGGACACTCCATACATCCGCGTTGATTTAAGTGCCTACTACTCATGCATAGATGGCGTTTGTACACGCGCCAAATGTGTGTGTAATTATAGGGCTGCGGCTACCGATGACGTCCGTGTCAATTCGATTTGTAAACATTTTTTTAGAAAATGTTGTTAATTAAATAACATAACATAACATCACGCCTGTATTTCCCCGAAGGGGTAGGCAGAGGTGTATAGTACACCCACATTTCGCCAGTTATATTGTAAGTCCCATGTAATAGGGGGCGAGCCTATTAATTAAATAACAGTATAAATTGTAAATATCAATCACACACATCACACACATCACACACACACACAATCACAATCAATGTCACATCTCAATCGAATAAGTTGAACACTGAACAAAATAATCACTTTTTGTGACAGTTGTGACAAGTTACTTACTTCAATTCATCCTTTGGAAGATGAAAACATAGCACAAGTAACACTATCTCTATTAATATAATTAGTAAGTATTTTTCACTAATTATACACAAAACAAATTAAAATTTAACGCGCACGTACAACACGCGTCGCTTAGAGCAAATGAAGTGAGGTCTGAAATCCGGGCGGGGTGAGGTAAGTTGGATCGGCGAGAGGAGGTGAGTGGCCGTTCTGTACGTAGTACTATTATTTGCTCTGTGATAAAAGGAAAATTTAATATTCCTTCTCCCGGCTAGGGAATTCCACTGCGGGACCGGACGTTTGACCTACTATTGTCGGTGTCGAAGTACGAACAACGCTTCGCTAAACCTACAATTTTAATGATACAGGTATAGAAGTTCTGTTTGTTGATAAACACGGATTGATTATTCAGCTGCAGCGGGCTTTTACGAACTCATACATATCCTAAAAGGGCTCGGAAAAATATCATGGAATTAATATTGCATTCAACCTAGTTTTTGGCGAAAATAACACTAAATATTCAGCACATAATAAAATTATAGAAGATTCAAAATCTCCAACGAAACGCACCAAGATATCCTGAGATATATTTACCTAACCGGGGATCGCAAGCAAGACGGTTAGGTCCTGGCATTTTTTCGCAAATCGATATTTATACAGTTGTTTTATGCTGCATTTTCTTGACTCGCTACATTACTCACAAGCAGTAATAGCAATGCATTCAGTTTACGTTTACATTCGACAGCGAGTTATAAACTCAGCTGTGAAATGCCTGCCTGGGAATTTTCACACGATTCATTTGGAGATAATATGTACCTACATCCGTTTGATCGCCTTATGCATGCTTTCTTTTTATGAGTTAGTTTTTGGACATGTAAGTTTCGGCATATGGACCATAGTTAATTTTTGTAAATTTGATCGAAGGTTCATTTCCTTTAATTTCATCAGAGTATCTTCTTACTGGAACTTCTCTAGTAAGAATCATTATCTAATTAAAATTATTTTAAGTACACGGCAGACAAGGCAGGTGGCGCTAGATGTTGATAAACAGATAAACACAAAGGTATTCCCACTACTACACGTGCTTTGAGTTTGAAACCACGGAAGCTTTATTCTCAATGAAATATCATCTGAGAATACAGTTCTACAATATCACTAGAAGAAAACTTCGTGGCACAATTTGTAAATAGGGCAATAGGTTTATTGACGCTCAGTCTTCCAATATCTTTATTTGTGACTGGCTGGCAATATTTATGATTTTACTTACATAAGTGGGTTTAGTTTATTGTTTAATTTTTTTATTTGTTCATTTGCCTACATTTTATTAAATACTAGCTTTTACCCGCGGCTCCGCTCGCGTTAAATTCTGCTAACCCACGTCAATCCAGTCCAGTCCAGTCCATTCCAGTCCAGTCCACTGTCCCGCTGCCCCGCTGCCCCGATACCCCACGGCCCCGCTGCCCCACTGCCCCGCTGCCCCGCTGCCCCACTGCCCTGCTGCCCCGCTGCCCCACTGCCCCGCTGCCCCACTGCCCCGCTACCCCACTGCCCCGCTGCCCCACTGCCCCGCTGCCCCGCTGCCCCACTACTCCGCTGCCCCACTGCCCCGCTGCCCCACTGCCCGCTGCCCAGATGCTCCGCTGGCCCGCTGCCCCGCTACCCCGCTGCCCCACTGCCCCGCTGCCCCGCCTCCACTCTGCCCCACTGCCCAGCAGCCCTGCTGCCCCGCTACCCCACTGCCCCACTATCCCCTGCCCCACAGCCTGCCCCGCTGCCCCCCACTGCCCCGATACCCCCACTGCCCCACTATCCCACTGCCCCACAGCCTGCCCGGCTGCCGCACTGCCCCGCTTCCCCACTGCCCCGCTGCCCCGCAGCCCCACAGTCCCGCTGCCCCACTGCCCCGCTGCCCCTCTGCACCGCTGACCCACTGCCCCGCTGCCCCGGTAACCCAGTGCCCAGCTGCCCCACTGCCCAGCTGCCCCACTGCCCCGCTACCCCACTGCCCCGCTGCCCCACTATCCCAATGCCCCGCTGCCCCGCTACCCCACTGCCCCGCTGCCCAACTATCCTACTGCCCCACAGCCTGCCCCGCTTCCCCACTGCCTCGCTGCCCCGCTGTCCCACTGCCCCGCTGCCCCACTGCCCTGCTGCCCCACTATACCACTGCCCCACTGCCCCGCCGCCCCGGTAACCCACTGCCCCGCTTCCCCACAGCCCCGCTGCCCCGCTGCCACACTGCACCGCTGCCCAGCTACCCAACTGCCCCAATGCCCTGCTGCCCCACTATCTCACTGCCCCACTGCCTGCCCCGCTGCCCCACTCCCCTACTGCCCCACTGCCCCGCTACCCCACTGCCCCGCTGCCCCACTGCCCAGCTGCCCGCTGCCCCGTTGCACCACTGCCCCACTACCCCGCTGCCCCACTATCCCACTGCCCCGGTACGCCACTGCCCCGCTGGCACGCTGCCCCACTGCCACGCTGCCCCGCTTCCCCGCCCCGCTACCCCACTCCCGCTGCCTCGCTGCCCCACATCCCCACTGCCCCACTGCCCCAATGCACCGCTAACCCGATACCCCACTGCCCCACAGCCCCACTGGCCCACTGTCCCGCTGCCCCGCTGTCCCACTGCCCCACTTCCCCACTGTCCCACCGTCCCAACATCCCACTGCCACTGTCCTACTGTCCCACTATCCCACTGTCCCACTATATCACTATCGTCCCGTCCCATGTCCCATGTCCTGTCCCATGTCCCATCCTATGTCCAGTTCCATGTGCCGTCCCACTGTACTGTCCCATGTCCCATCTCATGTCCCGTCCCATGTTCCGTCCCCTGTCCCGTCCACTGTCCCGTCCCCAGTCCCGTCCCCTGTCCCGTCCCCAGTCCCATCCCCAGTCCCATCCCCTGACCACTCCACTCCACTCCGCTCCATCCTACATAGAAGCTTCGATCTGTCGGGTGAGTACGCAACCCACGAATTAATTTTTTTCTTTTTTTCTTTCTTTCTTTCTTTCTCAAAACCCATACCAGTTTTTAAGTCAGATCATCAGCTTTCAAACAAAAAAAAAAAATCAAAATCGGTCCAGTAGTTTTAGCGTGATGCTGGAACAAACAAACAAAAAAACAAATAAACAAACAGACGTTTACAATTTTATAATAGTTAAGATAAGGCAACGATCTAAGATCTAAGGTATTATTTATAATGCTTAAAATCTTGCAGATTAATTGATTTATACTGCAAAAAGATACATTCGACATGAAAAATAAAAACGTTTTCTCTGAACCGGTTTAACCTTTCAATTATTAGCCATGTTTAAACCCAGGGTAATCTATTCGCTGTTAATGCAAACTGATTTACATGGAACCATGTAGGTAATTGTATATCATTTGAATGCAGTAGAAACCATTGGAAATAATAAAATTAAATCAAGAATTGTTTTATATACGTAGAAGACATCACTGCATATGTAAGTGGGTTTAATGGTCGCAATAGTGTATAAGAAGCGACAGTAAGACGAAAATATCGTTTGAACGTGTGTACATGACTACGATTAGACATTTTACTTATCGTAGATATCGCTAACGTTATTTTTAAACGAGGTCGGTTCCAGCCGACGAGGAACAAGGTTACCTAAGCAAGTGGAAGGATACTTGGATAGTTAGGGCACTCCTCAATAGCGGGTAAGGCCCGCTATGGAGGAGTGGAACTTCGGGAAGTATATGTGTCACATAGGCCGTGAGTCGACGCCCGAGTGTCATCAATGCTGCCTTAAGGACACGGCGCACTGGCGGAGTGACCAGCTTGGGCCACGAAGCGCCGCTTGACCTCATCAATGCAGGAGACGGCAGCAATCTCTCGCTTCCAACTGCGGTTCTGTTCAAAGTCGGGAGCGAGAGCGTTTGGGAAGAGGTCGTCTCCTGTGAGGTGTTGCTCGCGAAGGAGGCAGCGGAGAGAGGACCCACCCGGAGAAACAGACCGGGCGCTGCAGGAGAGCGTACCTCCAGCCACCCTAGGAGTGGGCCTGTGGGTGGCGGTCTCGGGTTAGCCCGCCACCCGACCAGTCAAGGCCCGTGACTGTGGCGCGTTGTATTCTGCGCGTGCCAGTCAGGAGGAGGTTGCGGCCGATGTTGAGGCTGCACGGGGAGAACAGGCTCGCCTACAAGTGACGAACCGAGATCTATCGAGGTTGGTTGGAGAATACAGAGCGAATCCCACGCTCCCGGCCAAAGGTAGATAGTGTGGAACACCATGGTGGTTTTAGTCGGTAAGAGTCCAACACTAACTCGTTGCGAGGCGTAGTGTGTCCATGAAGATTTCCCCACGTAAAAAAGGATACTTAGATACTTAATATTATATGGAGGCGAGGGGTGTTGGGTGTTGTTGTTGGGATGGGGTGATGGAGGGGTGAAATGCTTACAAGAAATATATCAGTAGGAAGTAACCTTGGCCATGGTGTTATTCTTCTTCTTCTATCGTGGCAACATGAGCTACATAATAATAACAGCTCATGCCGTGGGGAAAAGATTAGCCAGTCAGCAGGTTGGTAGCGGGCCTGACTGCCCAGGGTGCGCCGGACGATCAATGGTGTTATTTTAAAGCATGTATTTAATAACTCCTAATCTACAGACTGATGTAGGTATCTTATTTCCCTTTCTATATCGGTGAAAGGTTAACTTAAGGGTCATTACATCCAGAATGGCACATGTGGTGTATCTTGCTATTAACCAAAACAAGGACGATGATCACTAGACTATTTGATTTGACTTTGCACTCAGCTAACTTGTTAATATTGTTAATGTAGAATTTACCTCGTGAGTTTTAACACCACCACCAACTGCCACAACATTCCATCTTATGCCGTGGTTGTTGTACGACATTAAAAATTCTGAGTAGCAGCATTCTGAGTACCCTGACAATAAAGCGTGCATGCGATCCAGGGTTCTCAAAGAGTACCCCTTCCGCGTATGACACGGACGAAGAAATCAGAAGAATCGACTCTGATTGAGGAATACGATAGGAAGTAGAATCAAACCTTCAACATGATTATATGCTTCCCACAGTGCGATAGACAAAACATCCGAGCAACGCTGACGCCGCTGCCAGAATTTTGCCCAAACAAAATTGACAAATGTCTTTTCATATGCGATTCGTGCCAATCACACGTCAAAGAGAACTGAATTGTAATAGGAAAACCTCTGGTATTGAAAACGTTTCCTATTGATTGTTATGTGATTATTGTTATGTTAACGACTACAGTCGCAGCTACCTACTTCATATTTATTTTTATCTACACTTGCAAAAAGAACAAAAGAGATTTAATAACTAAGAGATATAGTTGGCTATTGTTTGGATAATTTTGTTTTGTTATCTTTATTTCGTTCTAGTATTTCTTCCATTTTATGTGAACAAGTTTCCACTCGATCTATAGCAGTTATTACTTATTACACATTGAACATGTGAGAATTTATCCAGGCATGTGCTGGAAATCCTGTATAATTCATTTAAAAAAATGTATAACCTATTATTTTGTTTTCACCATAGTTAATGAGACTATTCCACAGACATATTATTATCGATTCCGACCTACAACTTTTAAATCGATAAACTCGTTATATTGCTCAATTACTGGCTATTTATAATTTGGAATTCCAATCATAAGATTTAAAATCAAAGTTAATTTCTTATTTGCCGCTTATTATTTTCTTTATTGGGATATACTGTTGCCTTGTCGATAATAAAAATTGTGTGATAACAAATCAGGTGTTTATTTCCGACGGCCAAAATGTATGTCGAATGATGAAATTCTCATACGATTCGTGTCATAATAAAAATTATTACAATTAATTTCTTAAATTATTTTGTTATACTTACCTGTATTTTGTTATACTTACCTGTATGCTTGTGTATGTAAGTGATGATGATGATGTATGTTAATTTGTCATTCGTGTACCTAGTTAAAAACAATGGTGTTTATATAAACAGCAGGACGATATCGATCGATATTCTATGAGACATGTTACTATGGCACACCTTGTTTAACGTGAAAACAGAGCTACTTTCTAAATGAAATTTTGAATCAATGATGCATAACGTTCAAAACTTGTAGTGTTTTGCTTCTTATATCACATGAATTACCCACCTATACGTTAACCGGAGAGGGCAGCAACAGCATTGAAGATAAGGCCAATTTATCGCAATTTGAAATGTATTTCCATTCATCACCTGATAGCAGTCACAATGTAAACATTGAACTTATTACATAAATGACTGTATAATATCGCGGGCCGAGAGAAAATAGCCGAAAGGGATAGGTAGATTGGTAACACGTGGGTTGGTAAAGGAGGGGTATATTTGAGCTTGGCCCAAATTCGCGGTGTAGCAATGAGCCGCGGCGCGAAAGAGCGCGAGGCGAGTGGCGACGAGGATGTTGCGTCCGTCTCACATCGCTACCGAGTTGTGACTATGTACTTCTGATTCTGACTATTCTATTCAGGCAGGCCAGCTGACGGGCTATTCTCAAGGCGCCTTAAAATTAATGATATCGTGTCATTATTGCATGAAATGTTAAAACGTTCTGGACGTGCTCTATGAAGAGCATTATTATTGATGTTCATTGGCTTTATCATCATCCTCCTGCCCTTATCCTAATTTATTTGGGGTCGGTGCAGCATGTATTTTTCTTCCATACATCTCATTGGCTTTATTTTGACGACGTCTGTGGTCTAGTGGTGCGAGGGTCGGACTGCTGATCACGAGGTCGTGGGTTCGATTCCCACAGGACACAAATATTTGTGTGATGAACATAAGTGCTTGTGTTGGTCTGGGTGTTTCTTATGTATTATAAGTATGTATTTACAAAACAAAAAAGTATATATGTATTATATCCATTGTCTAGTACCCATAGCACAAGCTCTGCTTAGTTTGGGACTAGATAGTGCTGTGTAAAAATGTCCCAAAAATATTGTATTTATTTACTTTTATTTATTTTGGGTTCATTGGCTTTATGTTGAAGGCATTTTTATCAAAAATATACATTTCGTGACTTGACCATACCTCATAATTAAACAGTTTTCAAACTCGTGACAATCAGGTTTGGGAAAATCAAAGCGCTAATTCAATTAGGTAGTTTAAGATGGGCTCACCTACTTTGACACCAAAAACTACGTCATTCTACATTAGTGTTTCTAAACTTTATTTTTAATACTGACTCCATAAAAGAAAAAAAAAGAGTTTCACTTTCAATGTCAAACGACACGCTTTCGCGACGCTAACCCTGCGATTGTCGAATAACCCCACTAACATCTGACGCAAAAGAAAGAACCCAATAATCTATACTATAAGTACACAGCTGTTTATACGTTTTGCTATCTACTACGTAGTGACGTCATTTCATTCAAGTAACTGGTTTCGCGAAAACTTCAATGAACTTCAACGTAATTTAGTTGACGTGTATTACCACTGCCGTACGTATTTTAGTCCTCGTTTAGACTAATAATTAGAACTGTATCAGCAAGGCGGTATTTTTAGCGCGCATATTTCTACACTTGATAATACTTACGTTTATATTATATTGTAATATGTTACGTTATTAGACATGCCATTATAATAGTAGTAACGTACATAACGTTAGTGTTGGAATAATAAAATTCATTTGTAGACAATAGATAGGTAATTATAATTATCTGCCTGATATTAGATATACATCTAACATCAGGTGGGCCTTTAGCTCGTTTCGCCATCCTATATTATAAAAATAAAAAAAACTTCAGTACGTAGGTACTTTGATTTTCAAGGACTGAAACTATGTACTTACTTATTTTTTTAATAAAATAAGTACTTACCTACCTACATAGTTAAAGAAAATCCTTCGGATTTATTCCTCTTTGAATATAATGCCACTCATATCAATAATCGTCTAATCGATAATTATGATCGATATTATTATGTAGCAGGGTTCGGTAAGGCAGATATTTATAATAAATATCAAAATATCCGATATTTTATATGTATCCTTTATATCGGATATATAGGTACAACTATTATTCTGAGGGTCAAACATATGTAACTAAAAAAAAGTCGAGATTTTTCTTCTGTACGTAGGTACGTTGTTTTAATAATGTCAATTTAAAAAAATTAAAACGAGAGTGATCATATGATTTTATTGATATCACACCGTCATCGTCGTGTCTGTCCATTATTTGGCTAATATATTGGACCACCGATTTCAATAAAAAGCTAACAGTATTACTGGATGAATCCCTACAACTTCTAGTAAGATTGTCACTTCCGTCAAAGTAATTTTAAATGTAGTTTTTTGTCAAATGTTACCCGTTTAAACGAAAATATAAATTGATCTACCTATATTAAAATAAATATCAATTCATATACAACGTGTTATTGAAATAACTGGAAATTATTTCAATAACATGTTGTAGGTACCTATATCATAATATATATCCGCTGCTATGTGTTAACGAACCCTGATATGTAGTTAGATCTGTATGTATTCCCATTTATGTGCCCTCATGTCCGGTAAACAAGCTCTCTCATTAGGGTTTAAAATTAAAAGAGTCGCCAGCCAGCACCCATAGAATATTGATTTTGTGTCATGGCTAGACAAGCCTGTTATGTCCCTATATCCGCATGTACGAGGTAGGGCTAATTTTTATTATACCCGCGTCACGCTATGATGGTTTTTGTCAATTTTTTCCAATAGTGTTGTGACACATTTCAAATTATTATCTATAAATATAGTCAAGTGCGCGTCGTATAAGTAAGTCTTTGTGAGCAGGTAGGTAGGTAGTAGTCTACAAAAAATGTTTTAATAAAACACATGAAATATTTAATATTTCTTATTCAGATTCATCCATAAAACTATATTAAAAATAAATAAATAAATATTCACTTTCCGTCGAAAAACAGTAAAAACAGTAGAAATTAATAGAATTTGAATAATAGATTCGAAATTCGAAAAATTATTTTGCTGTCATAGCGTGCAATTTTAAAGTACGATGGGACTGTCATATGTTTTCATATTATAATCAGCATAGGTCATAAATTCTATTGTAGTATATACATAGACCAGTAAGCCTAGCTAGCTAAGCATAGCTTACTGGTCTGTGAGTATATAGGATGAAATTAAAAGGCAGTCACTGCAGGGAAAGTAACAGTAAGAATGTTACACTATACGAGCAAACCCGTACATATCAATAGTTTTAGTTTTATGCTGACATCGACGCGCAGCGAAATAACATAAAATAACTCATGAATAGCGCTCATTAATAACGCGCAATAGCATAACAAAAAAACTCTTTCGCCGCGTATCGATCAGTATCAATTTTAGCATTTATATCATATTCTTCGTCATTTTCTGTAGTCAATCCATAGAATCCATACATCATTTTTAGGGTTCCGAAGTCCTACAAGGAACCCTTATAGTTTCGTCATGTCCGTCCGTCTGTCCGTCTGTCCTAATCCTTTACAGCTTAATAACTTCTACAGTTATAAACATAAGTAAATGAAATTTTGTTAAAAAATAGTCTGCATATAGATCTCAATTTTAAAAGAATAAAAAAATTGTTTTTACGTTCTTTAGGGGTGGCGCCCATACATGTGAAATGGGGAAAAAAAAATTTTTTTCACTGCACCCCCTCGTTTGGGGTATCATTGAATAGGTCTACTAAAATGAAGGTAATGTTTCATACATCACTTTTTTATCAGGTGTACCATCTGCGAAATATAGCCCGCCAAAGTGGCTTGCAATGTGTCCCCCCCCCTGCCATTTCTAAACTATGCAACGTAGAAACATGTAATCTTCCACATTGATAGACCTTTGTAAAAACTCTCTTTTAAAATTATTTCGAGTATAATGCGAGTATAAATTTTCGAGTTATAGTGAGAAAACTGAAAAATACTTAAGACGTCCTAGTTCATAGGTCATTGACCTTAGAGAAAAATGATCGTAGCAAATAATGCTCCTACACTTCTAAAATTTAGCGCTAGGTGGCGCTGTTTGCAAAAACTAAAATAGCAATGATTAATTTTCGATTTGATTCGTTTGTAATTAGACCAGTAGGTCCCAGGGTTATAGGGTTCCTTAAGTATTAGGAACCCTATAATACTGAGCATGGCCCGACATGCTCTTGGCCGGTTTTATCTCTATCCAGTTGTATAATTGAAATGTACCTCACCCGTACAATACACAAAGGCTTGCGTGCCTCAGCCAGCCGGGAATCAAACCTTCAAGAATGTGTTGTTTTTTTTATGCCACCAATCGTTAGAGACTTATGCCCGATTTCACCAACATTCCTTAAAGTGCCACCTAACTATGTGATCCTTAGCTTAAAAGCTCCTCTAAACTAGCCCCTAAATTAAATTTCGTTTCACCATCATTTTGTCACCTTACTAGGGGACACTTAGCTATGTGACGATTTGTTTTGGATAATAGTGACTGATTCGTCTTTGAACTTATCGATACTTTTAAATATGATTGTTTTTCATCAAATTCTCTGAAGTATACACTTATATGGATATAATTATTTAAAAAATAGTGTTTTGATAGCATTAAAATACCGTATTTCATTAATATTTTTCATATTTCTTTCATATTTACTCTATATTATTATTAACTCTATTTATTCTATTTTTTTTTTTATATTAACTCTGTGTATACATTACGAAACCTCGCGTATCATCTGTGGTCATATTTTTATTTTTGAAACATCCTTCGTGCGTGCGTGAGATAAAGTGAGATTTTCTGTGTTGCTATTTTAACAAAGTAATGTATAAAATCAAATCAAATCAAAATGTTTATTTGTGTACACAGCTATTTTGGTATTATATTACAGGTATTATAGTCTCTCTGTGTGCTGCCACAGGTGCAATATAAATATTAGTTATGAATTATACATATTTTTATATTATTTTTAGAATTATAATTGATGACTTTTTATGCCTTTTATTGTGTAGTCAACACATGATATTATTAATTATATTTTAAATTTAATTAAATTTATTAATGGAATTAAGCAAATTAATTAAGATTTAACGAAATTAATCAAATTAATTAATTGAATTAATTTTTTTTTTCTTGTATAATATATCTAGATACATACATTTTTAAGAAGTCCATTATGTATAAAAATGCCTTGACTACACATGATTTTATTTATTATATTTTAAATTAAATTAAATTAATTAATGGAATTAAGCAAATTAATTAATGACTTTAACTAAATTAATCAATTTAAATAAATAGATGAAAAAATTCCAAGGTGTGCTCAATTTTTTCCAATAAATACAACACTGAAGATTTACGTAATCTATATCTTCGAAAAAAGTCCGTTTCATCAAAACTTTCAATGTAATTGGGTTGTTTCCGATATATTTTTGGTCTACAGATGTTAATTACTGTGAATAAACTAGAAATAGTTTCTAAATTTTCAAAAAGTTTATCTAAATCACAATACATCTTCGTTGCTTGAGAGATCACTTACGTATGTGCCGGTTTAAGGGCCCGAATTTCGACTACCTAAATTTAGGGGAGCTTTTAACGTTTATGTGGCCCCTAACTGTTGGTGAAACGGAAACCATCTCCTAACCGCCCTCTAACCATGCTTAAAGGATCCTTTAAAGTTAGGAGATGTCGGTGAAATCGGGCATTAATACTTACTTTAACAAACATATTACATACTACAAATTACTTTAACAAACATTATGTCCTAGATTGAAGAAAAACCGCGAAGTTTAAGATAGCTTAGGCACATTTTGGAGCTAAATTCGCTACCCTCTTTTGACAGCCTTTAAATTCCCACCCTGTATATGTTTTTTTGATGTGGAAGGCAGAGGACCGAGCGTTGTGGCGCAACTTGGGAGAGGCCTATGTCCAGCAGTGGACTGCGATAGGCTGAGTTGATATGTTTTTTATAAAGTTCCTAATCTAACAAACGGGTTTTTTTTTCTTAAAATTCAGGTGGATATTGTTAATAAGTTCCTAACTATAAAACACAAAGGAAATATTGTTCTGAACATCAGAAATGCTTGAAATTTTAAGCACAAGCCATCATTACTATTCCAACAACATTAATGTTCCGCTTTGTTAAACTTTAGATGACAGATTTGGGTGCCCGGGGCTCTCTTGACGTGTAATCCTTACCGCCTCTCCGATGCCATGGATACACCCTTAGCTATCATTTTACAAGGTACTCGTACTAAGTTCTACCTCCTCGTAAGTAGGTACTTATTTAATTAGGCGCATATTTTGTAATAACAAGGTAAAGTCAGCGTCAAAAATGTGTGGCGAAGTAAAACCGCGTGGATGGGTGACCATTTCGTTACACATCGAGATCCCTCCGTGCCTCGGAGAGCACGTTAAGCTGTCGGTCCCGGTTGTCATACAAATATCATATATTATGGCAGTCTTTACGGGTAGTCAGAAGTCTAAAAAGTCTGCTGGTCTATCTTCCGAATGTAAGTATTACCCAGTAAATGGGTACCCCCCCAGTCTAATGGCGGTCGCTCCGTGTAAAATGCTGATGTTCAGCCGCATCTGGTTAGACTGGAAGCCGACCCCAATATAATTGGGAAAAGGCTCGGAGGATGATGAATCAGCGTCAAAAATATCGGGACGAAAAGACTGTTCAAAATCATCTGGACAACTAAGAAAATTAAACTATATCTCAATGATACATTGGTGTCGATTCTCTTGTTCACGAACTAAACTTATTTTAAACTATCGCTCTCTTTTACTAATAGTAGATACAAGAAAGAGATGGCAACCATTTAAGAGCTGTCAAATTAGACGAAAATAAAAATTCCATACAAGTTTAGTCGTGATCTCGGAACGTGCCCACTAAAATACAAAGAAATGTAACACTTAACTAATTTGACAGTTCTAAAATGGTTGCCATCCCTTTCTTGTATCTACTTTTAGTAAAAGAGAGCGATAGTTTAAAATAAGTTTAGTTCGTGAACAAGAGAATCGACACCAATGGGTGATTTAGAATGAATCCAGTACATTTTTCATTCTGACATTGAGGCAAATTTTAATTCTTAGTTTTTCAGATTATTTTGATCAATCTGTTCGACCTGATATTTTCGACGCCGACTGTACCTACGAAAAGATGCGATGATATTCGCATCTGAAATCAAAAATGTGAAACAAAATGTTTTGATTTATCATACTGACTAGATTGAAATAAGGTTTTTGTTTCTTTTTGAAAATATATACACAGGACACAATTATATATGTCATACCCTAACAAAACAAACGAAAAAATACGTACGCAGCGGCAGCACAATACACATAAACTACATAGTACAAAGACTACTATAGTATTATATTATCTGTGGTACAAAGTAAGTAACTTGGTTACTACAAGTTACTTTCGCGTCATAATTGGAACACTTTCTGTACACACACGACGGCATTTTAGTTTTTATGCTGTCACCAGTCACGCTCGGCGTCTTACTTGACGCGGATTAATAGAAAAACGTCCTAATTAGGACGTTTTCGAGTCTTATTTACAGACCACAAAAAAAAATACATTTCATACATTTGGCAGATACAGTGTAGAACATAAACCAGTTCTTCAGATTGCGAGCGCAGTAGCATATCTGTACTTTTAAATATCATTTCCAGGACACGTTTTTTACTATCCTTCCATGTGTTAAAGTCATGGGTTCCTTATGAATGTCTATTATGGCCTAAGGCACTAAGGAGCCCCAAAGTCCGACAACCGGTTTAATATGAGAATAGTGGTAGATTTTGGTAATACATAGGTGTGTGGAAGTGATTCCATTAATTTACTAGTATTCAAACGCGACCTTCACCGGGTCGTCAGTCCACCTTGTGGGAGTCTGCCCACACTGCACCTTCCAGTACGCGATGGCCACTCCAGAACCTTTCAGCCCCATCGGCCATCTGTTCTGCGAGCAATGTGCCCCGCCCGCAGGTGAAGGTCGCGGGAAACCGCTGAATACGGGAAGTGCAGAACCGTGGACGTCTTTCGGCTCAAATGATGAAGATGATAATTCCAACGCATCTGCTCCCCGATTCAAAGGAAAGTTATTGCCCGTGCCCAGGGTGCACCGGCTCAACAACTGCTGTTCCCTCAAGACGTGTTGGGACTAGGGAATAGCAGTCGTCGAGCATACGGGGAGTATTTCTGGCCCAGCACCATCACATATCTCTTCTTGTGTGATTAAATATGTCAAGGAAATACGGGAGCTTGAAACAAAAACATATTAATATTTGACGACGTCTGTGGTCTAGTGTTTCGAGTGTCGGACTGCTGATCACGAAGTCGTGGGTTCGATTCCCACAGGACAAATATTTATGTGATGAACATAAGTGTCTGTGTTGGTCTGGACCAACACAGACACTTATGTTCATCACATAGGTGTTTCTTATGTATTGTAAGTACTTATGTATTTACGAAGAAAAAAATGTATATAAATATTATATCAATTGTCTAGTACCCATAGCACAAGCTCTGCTTAGTTTGGGACTAGATGGTGCTGTGTAAAAGGTCCTGAATATATTCATTTATTTTCATTTATTTAATATGACCTTATTTTCCCTAGGTACTATCTAATATTATAAATGTGAGTTTGTAAAGATTTAGCTGAAACGTCTGAACGGATTTGGATGAAATTTGGCGCACAGATAGACAATAACTTGTCTTAAAATATAGGCTACTTTTTATCCCGGAAAAAGAAACAGCTCATAAGCGCGATAAATCTTTCTGTGATAATCTGAAAATTATAAGTACCTAGGCGAAGTCGCGAGCAAGTCTAGTAGTATCTTAATGCGATATCTTATTCCTGTGTGACCGTTATTATTTAAAGGTTCAACTGTGGTTTCAGAGGGTCAATTCAAGTAATTTAACATATAACATAACATAACATCACGCCTGTATTTCCCCGACGGGGTAGGCAGAGGTGTATAGCACACCCACATTTCGCCAGTTATGTTATAGTCCCATGTAATAGGGGGCGAGCCTATTGCCATTAACCGGGCACAAATCTCAGACTCCGGGCTGCTACTGAGAATTTCTTAATGAAAAAACCCAATAACACTTTGCCCGACCCGGGAATCGAACCCAGGACCCCACGCTCAGCAGTCGCGCTTGCAACCACGACCAACGAGGCAAACAAGCAAGACAAGGCAAGTAATTAAAAATATTCAAAATATAGTTCCAATCTATTCTCTATGTCCATAAATGTTACAAATAAACGTCAAACGAGGACATCTACTGTCATGAGATTAACATTTATAAACATCATTGAAATACTTCTATGGTCTTTTATTTATTACTCAAATCTATACATTAATATTGAAAGGAAATTGAGATTAGATTGGAACTATGTTTTGAACACTTTTTAATTACGAGAATAATGGCTAAGGCCAAATAATAATCACACGTCCGTATGGTGCCGGACGCAAAGAATTTCACCACCCTATATCTTCTCATGGGTGTCGTAAAAGGCGACTAAGGGATTCACCAGAGGATGGGCAGCAGCGTCCTCCGAGTATTTAACCAACCAACTGCGATCGCCAACCCGCCTGCCAAGCGTGGCGATTATGGCATATCCCCCCAACATATACTTGGGGGAGGTCCATGTCCAGTAGTGGACGTTTTTCAGCTGAAATGATGATGATGATGAAATAATAATATAAGTATTACAATTCGAGTCGACAGCTGCTAAGACATGTCGTAATAAAAAAAGAATACAAGGAAAGCCGAAAAGGAAGCAATATAAAAAGCCTTGTCAAAGTGAAGCGCTAATGACAATTAGGGCGTTGAAAACAGGACAAAGTACAAAATACCGTACCGGAGGGTGCATTTTCTGATAGCAGCCAAAATTAATTTAGCTAGACACAAAAAAAAGAATCGAGAAACTGTATTAAAGGCACTTAATATTCTGTATTTAGAAAAAAACTAGCAGTTTGTAGTTAAATAATTACTTTATCATTACGAAACTGCTTTGAACATTAGATCATTGTTCAGTACGCGAAGGACAAAGGCAGTTCTTATATTTTGACAGATGGTACTACCTAGCTGGCTTTATAACTTCAGGTACCTGAGAAACAGGTACCTAAACCAAATGTCAGCCTTCCTCAGAGAGAGCGCGTCGGTAAAGACACCTACGTCCATTGTATGCTTATAAAAGTATCGGAATGAATGTTAATCTATGTAAGTTCTACCCGATTTCACTGCCACAAGTGCCACAGTTCGTTCTATAATCTGAGGCCACAGTAGTTCAGTCACATATATTATTTTAAGCACCAAAATAAAAATGTGCCGAGCGTCGCTTTGCTTATCATATTTAAATAAAGCCGATTACTACCAAACGTGCTTTGGAATTCGGTCTGGCAATTTATCGTATTCTTTTTTTATGACTTTGTTTCGCATGTCCATAGCCTGCATCAAATTATTATTTGTTGAGTTGGGTGATGATGATGATTTAAAAGATCAATGTACCTACAGTTGCGCCTTATTTTTGTAGCCCACTATCTACCTAACAGAGATGCGTAAGTCCATTCATGTTTATAAAATGAATTATGATATCTTACATAGGTAGACCATACCATATATATATATATATATCGCGCATAGGCGCGTCATTGTTATTATGAGACTGAATGCGTAATCGTGTTGAAAGGGAAAGCATGTCTCTGTTATCGGTTGTTATGATCTTATGTTCATGGACACTAGCTAAAAATGTGTGCATACTGAATAGAGCCGAATCTTAATTGCTCTTAATAGGTAGGTATACGCTTTATCTCTGTCATAAAGAAATGTAATGTCATAATTTTATGCATAATTGCAAATAGCTATTACAGCGTGACTTTTTAATGAAAATAAACCTTATTCATTGAACTAATAGTCTTGTAATATTAAATGAGCCTTCTCATGTCTCGTATCAGCGAATATGTTCGCCGAGCTATTTGAATTCGATAAGATAATTAAAGGCGTTCTCCGATGAAATGTACAAACAGAATCCGATACTGTACTTTCAGATAATATTTTTAATGTATCTTCAACGCAAATGGGAACAATCGATACGGCGATTGCTTTTTTATTGTTTATTATTTCAAAACAGTTTTAATTTATTTATTTTTGTTTAGTTCAGCTGTCCAATAACAGATGGCGTTAGTTGTGAATTGAAGCAAGCACAAAGCGTATCGCGTAGTTACAAAAATATCTGGTTTCTCCGTATCGCGCCCGACCGCGCGACCGCGAGCACGTTGTGATTATCACAAGTCACAACTCACTGACCTTGGGGCAAAAAGGAGAAACAATTTTAATTCCAACTGCGGTGTTTTTCTTACTTGAGCATACTAATAAGGCGTTGTTCATGTTCTTAGAAACTTTGGCACATGAACAAGCGCTTTTGATTCGACATTTTCGTAGTTTAAGTTTAGGTTTAGTGAATAGAATATAATGAGTTGCATAAAATTTAATTTTTTGTGACTTTGATAGGTAAACTAAATTGATATTCCTAATTGACTGGTTTAATAAATTAAAGCATGGTTCAGTTGTTTAGTTTAAATAAAATAATAATTTAATTAATTTTAAAGCAGCTATTTATACAAAATTTTTGGCTCTTAAACTACACAAGTCTGTGGATGGTTCTAGAATCTACTATTCAATGTAGAAACGACTGAATCTATGAAATGAATTATTACATTTGCTTTGAAACAAATTACAGCTACCATTCGCCACTTCAGTATCAAATAAATAAATTACATTCGAAAGTACAGGGACGCAGTCGGTGATACATTTACGCGCGCTTTCCAGGAACGCGGACAAGTGGACTGTCAACATACCGCGCCGCACGATGACGCACCCAATTTTAATTCCCGCTATTCAACAACTACCTTAAAACGGTAGTGCGTTCATCAATATGCGGTGTGTCATATCTGTTCCGATTGTTTATTCTTGGCGTCACCTTTGACCTGATAAAAACTAAACAGGATTTTATTATTTATGGCAATATTCTTGCATTTGTGAATAATTATATTCCTTATTAACCTTCAAAATAATTTAGTAAAATGGGTATAGATATACTGTTGATGCTGATTTTCTTAAAATAAAATAAAATGAAATTTTCTCATAGTGGCGTAAAGCACCGAATGCAAATAATTTTATGAGTGGTAGCGGCAGTAATTATTCCCCGAATTTGCACTTTGGTTCATTACTTTTTAATACGCAGTGAAACTGTTTATGCGCGCATAAATTTTAAACCGTCAAGTTTGATAGAGTAGATAAATGTTTGTTTACTTTGTAATTTTACCTGTAATTTAATGTTGACTTATTAATAATTTCTTAGGTTTTCGCGATCACTACACAATATAATAAAACAAAGTTTAACCGGATTAAATCGCGTATATTATTTAAATTGGTTTATATTATTATATTATAGACAATGATATTGTGAGTGATTACTGCGTGCATCGAAACGATTTTAATTAATAATATTGTACGGTAGATTAAAATATATTTTTAGAAATATCTGTAAAGACGCTTGTCATCTTAGTCTACCTGCGACCACGAAATGCTGCAAAGCTTTCGAAATGTCAGGGAAACCAATTTAAATAATATACGCGATTTAATCCGGTTAAACTTTGTTTGACTTATTAACTCAGAAATAGTTACTATTTACGTTTAATTTTAACCATGAAATCATTACTTATTCTCTCAAAATAAAGACAAAAAAGACACTAGTAAAGAAGCTTATCATCTTAAGTATTCCTGCGACCACGAACGCTGCAAAGCTTTCGAAATGTCAGGAAAACCAATTTAAATAATATACGCGATGTAATCCCGTTAAACTTGTTTTATTATAATTATTCGCTCAATATTAGTTTTATGTTACCTACATTTCGTAAAGTTTATTTACGCACGTTGTATTTTCGCCCGCCCGGTCCCAGCAGGCAGCCAGTTCATTTATCAGATACAAACGGCCGGGCATCCCAGTATAAACATAAAAAATTAAACCTCGCCGAACCCTCGCCTCGCCTTGGCTCGGCGCGGCACGGCGGCGTGCGGCGACGTTTGTTCCCTTCGTACTTTTTGTGCGCGCGGCCAAACCCTCGAACGCTCACTTTTAGGGCCCGTATCCCGTATCCCTGCATTCAACTGGCACCCTATTGAAGCCATATTTTGTTCGAAATATCCTGTCATAAAGGGCGACTATACTGTATTATCGTTAAGTCCGTGTGCCTCGCTAAATAATACTGTGTTTAAAGTTTGTTATCTACGAATTTGAATGCCGAACGCTGTCTGATTTTAGTTTACGATTTTTGTTCTCAGTATTTTTCTTTTGTTCTTTTAAATTCTGTTAAAAATTTCCAACCTTTTGTTTATAGAATAATTTAACGGATTTTGTTAGTTATCAAAAGGATAATTATTATTTAGAATCAATTTTTTTTTTTTTTCGTGGGTGTCCTCATGGACGCACTCCGCCCCGGGTAGGCGGAGCCAGTGTCGGACTCTTACCGACTAAAACCACCACGGTGTTCCTTCAACTACCTTAGCCGGGTGGCGTGGGAACCCGTTAGTATTCACACAACCACCCCCGACAGGTCCTGGCCCGCCACAAGCAGGCGAGCCCCTTCTCCCCGTGCAGCCTAACGTTGGCCACACCCTCCTAGGCGGCGTACATGGAACACTGCACGCCACCTCACCTCAAGGGCTTTTACCAGCTATGCCAGCTGCGCCAACTACGCCAGCTACGCCAACTGCGCCAGCAAGCTGCCAGGTCTGAATGCCAGCTACGCCAACTGTGTCAGCTACGCCATCTACGCTAGCTGCTGGTCGGGCAGCAGACTACCCTGAATCTGCTGCTCGCAGGCCCCATCCTCCCGTAATTTTTTATAGAGGTTTTCTTCCTCGCGGTCTGGGCGATAAAGCCGAGACCCTCGGTCCCAAGAGGCGCGAGAACACTACTCAGCGGGCACTCCTGGGGTTGCGAGATTGACGGGGGCAGGGAAGGACAATCACCCCGCTTCCTGCCCAGTGGCAGGGTGAGTGCACACCGGGCCCGCCCCTGCTCCTCCACTGTGCCCTCTGCTGGCATCAGAGGGACACGTGGAGCAACTCCCCATTGGCCCACATGGGGCCGTACCAGAATATTCGCCACAGGCAATAAGGTCCCCCGAGGGTTAATCCCTCGACAGGATTCCATTGCCTGTACCCAGGATGCACCGGCCTAACAACTGCCACTCCCTCCAGACGTGTCCAAAGGGACAAGCAGCCGTCAGAAACACGTGGAGGTTTTCTGGCCAGCACCCCTCAATCTACTTACCTACTATTACTGATTGAGACTTGAGACGCTGTTGTTTTCAATTTAGTAGGTTTATCGCGACTCGCGAGCGCACGATCTGATTAATGGAATAATCGGATGTCATATCATGTGAATTTATCTCTGTCTAAAAAGGAGCAATTTTTTGTTCGTTAAACTTATACCATCTGTTTTTTATGTACTCGGACTGTTGGAACCGTAAAAAGTTTCATTAGCCCAGGGTGATGAAAAGATCTGACAAGGAATAATGCCATGTCTTTTTCGCTTTTTAGGGTGCCGTAGTCCTACATGGATGGAACCCATATAAGATCATTCTGTCTGTCCGTCTGTCCTAAATTCCTAATCCTTTACAGCTTAATAACTTCAACAGTTATAAACGTAAGAGCATGAAATTTTACACAGTAGATTTATAAAAATATACATATCAATTTTAAAAGAAAAAAAAATACCATAGTTATGAAGTTTAGGGGTGGCGCCCTATACATGCATATGTGATATGGGTACGAAATTTTTTTTCGCTGCACCCCTTCATTTGGGACATAATTAATTGGCCTATTTAAAATAAAGGTACTGTTTGATACATGATTTTTTTACTAGGGTACTGTACCTTTTGCGAAATATGGCCTGCAGAAGTTGTTTGCAATGTGCCCCCCCCCCCCTGCTATTTCTAAACTATGTATCGTGGAAACTTATTATTTTCCACATTGGGTAAACCTTAGTAAAAACTCTTAAAATCATAACGAGCATAATGTGATTATAACTTTTCGAGTAATAGAGAGAAAACTGCAAAATACTCAAGACGTACTAGTTCAATGGCCATTGACCTTAGAAAAAAATTATCTTAGCAAACAATGCTCCTTTAGTAGCCTTCTATTTGATTATGATTACACCATACCACTATTAACATTTTGATTATTCTATTCATTCTATTTGATCCGTTTGTAATTACAGCTACGGAACCCCATGCTAAGCATGGCCCCATATGCTCAGGTCGGTTTTTATTACTAAACAAATTTTTGCAGTGCATAAAATTGGTAAAATGTATGGTAATCTAATCGCCATTGCTAACAGGACACATTCGCGCTGCAGGTAAATACATATAAATATAATAAGTGGAAAAAGGCACTTCGAATGCAGTTGATGCATAAGCCAATAACGATTCGGGTACTGTACTTGGAAGATTTTGGCTTCAAAATCCGAGAATTACGAAGCTCCGAAGCTGGTAGAAGCAGATGGCAGTTAATAAGTAGATGCAGCATTAAAAGATGAAGTCACACCGTCTGCATACTAACTAGCATTCGGTTGACACGCAGTCCAAAGCAGCCAATCTGTAAAATGCATTACTTAATAAAATTATGTTCAATTATAAATTTATAACATCACGCCTGTATTTCCACGAAGGGGTAGGCAGAGGTGTTATAGTACACCTACATTTCGCCAGTTATGTTATAGTGCGCCTATTGTCAGTGCTACTAACCGGGCACAAATCCAGACTCCGGGTTGCTACTGAGAATTCCCTAATGAAAAACCAAAAACCTAATAACACTTTGCCCGACCCGGGAATTGAACCCAGGACACCACGCTCAGAAGTCGCGCTTGCAACTTGCAACCAGACCCACCGTAAAGTTTTTAAATTGGGAGGTATTTTGTATCAATAGGAATAAAACTAGAGATAAGATTTTTAAAGAAAATGGCTTTATAGGGGTCTGAGGTATCAGTTCATTTTGGAAAAGGGGTCTCTACCACTGAGGTATTATTACATCTCAGTGCTCTTGCCCAAAATAGTTTGGGAATCCCTGTACTAGACCAAAGAGGCAGTAGTTTTTTTTTGTTTCATTATAATCATTTAATTATTGGTTTCCAAGTCATTCCCATACAAAGAACGACATACAAAACGTAAAATTTATATAGAAGCCCGTTATTATATTTACAAAGTCCCTATTAAAAAGGTGAATTCAAAGATTCAGATTCTATTACAAAAGAAATTGGGCAACCCTTACACAGACCCCGGTGGTTTTAGGAAAAGAATAAACTAAAATACATACATATCTTGCTCCCTGATCTAAAAATCCCAATGATTAGGTATACCAAGATGGGCATAATGTTCTGGAATATGCCTTTATCAAGTGATTAATGCAATACCATTAGGATCGTTTAGAAGACTCATATTCAGCAGTAGTCGTTTAGGAGTTATGGGCTGATAGTTGATATTTGATAATATAAATAAAACCTCGATGGGATTTCGCATTGGCACAGATAATATAATGCATCGGTAACAACTCAGGAACCATCCGAATTTTCTCCCTCTATTTAACCCCTAAGCAAAGACTAACTTTGTTAGTCTAAGCCCCTAAGGGGATGAATTTTCAAAAATCTTTTCTTAGTGTTCACCTTCTTTATTTATGGAACTCCTATGCTAAATTTCATGCTTCTACACTTCTAGACCCACCAGTTTAGGCTGTATGTTGTCTGTCAGTCAGTCATTAGAGTTTTTATTAAGTAGATTCCAATCACGTTATGTATTTCTGATCGATTATTAACTATTATGTGTATTATGTGAGAAAGTCAGTAAAATTTAACAAAACACAAAGTACAAAAATATTCTATGATAGTTTTTCAACGGACTGCTCAATCTTCATACCGTTTGATCTTTCTGTCGATGTTACGAAAACTACCGAACCGTATTTTCAATAGTATAATCTGGTGGTCTTCAAGGCTCGAGTGAATAGGTTTTTGCAGGGTAAGCGTGTACCCATTACACATTATCCAGAATAAGCTGACCTCGCATTGTATAGACTTTCGCTAGAATGAGAGGTCAGCTTACACTGGAAATGTATAGCTAGATGTGTAGTCATGCGTACCACTGTCGACCGCACCATCGCTTAACATCTGGTGAGGTGGCGGTCAAAGGAAAGCCCATAACGAAAAAAAAAATTGTGGTCAGGTTCTGTCTGTGAAAGAAGGAACGCTTCATCCCGACTTTGATTGTTTCAGATAAATAATTATAATCAAACAAAGCATCCCGATGTCGTGTCCAAATTTTTTTTAATGTTTGTTAGGTGCCTCGAAACTCCGTCATTTACAAACCGATTTAGAAAATTCTTTTTTTATTTCAAATCAAAAACATCCAGATTAATCCCATTTTTTATCAAAATCCAGTTCTGATAATGGGATCCATGTGGAATTGAGGGAACTCCTCAAATATTATAGGCATAGATATAGCGATTTTGGCATTTTCATCAATAATTCAATTCAGAAAGTATTATTTGGTGAAGATCTGATGAAGATCTTCGGAAATAAACAAGGGAATTCTTCAATGGATGACGGCAAATCATCCGGGATTGCAGTAATCGCTTTTCTGTCTATTGTTAATGTCACTCAAAATAGAAAAATAAAATAAACTTTAAAAAAAGTAAAAACCGCCTTAAAAAAGAATAAAATAATTTGTGTGAAACAGTTTATGAAGTCGGTGCCAATTTTTTCATAAATCAAACCACATCAAAGGCAAAATACAATCGAATTGAGAACCTCTTCCTTTTTTGAAGTCGGTTAAAAAGATGTTGAGATTTGCGTTTTGTTAGTTGGAAGTTTCCAGCAGCATTAGGTCCTTATTCTTCTACTAATTGAGAATTCGTGTACAATAGTAGCACAATATTGTAAAACAGTATGGAGTCAGTAATTTAAAAAAAGCTACGCTAATCCGCGAGCAAACAAGAATCTTCCCCGAAATTAGAAATTACCGTTAAAGCCTATTTTCTCGCCTTAATTTGGCAAATTAGGATAATAACAATAACAAAAGAGGAAAAAGTGAAATTACTAACAAGTTGAAAAATGTAATACATACATAGTAATTTAACTCGTAAAGCGACCTTAAAGGTGAGAATGGGTTGTCTTGTCTGTAATTGCAGATTATTGAATCCCTTAAAAAAAACTGAAAGTAAAAATTAAGATTCTTTATTTCAATCAGTAAGTTTTTATGGTACCTATTTGATTTTTGGGAAGCTACATTGATTGACAAAAAACTATTAAGAGTTTAGAAGATTAGGAGGTTAAGAACAACACCAAAACAAGTTAGCAACTCATCGCCTATCTGCTAGTGCAACATCGTTTCAAGATCGTTGCAAAAGAGAGAAAGCAGCATCCAGATGGCCAGGAGAAAAGTCTTATTTCAATAGAAGAAAACATGTCCTATGAGTTGTAAGCAAAATTGGAAAACCTAGTGGAATTTGCGAGGTTCCACAGCTAGTCTTGTTGAAAATTTATTATGGTGGAAGTATATTTTAATCTAAAATAATGAAGAGTGTGGATTTGTACGTTTATAGGTGCTATTATAGTCAACATTAAACACAATAAAAAAATGCCTATGCGAATCCTTATAACGTCATCAAAAGAAAACAGTGACATCAATAGACCATTACGAAAACGGGAAACCCGCAATTTCATTCAGTCAGCACGCCATACATCTAATCAATGAATGAAATAAAAGCGCAACATTACCACGAGCTATTAAATAAACAATAATACACCTAAATTAAAGAGGGATCAGAGCACATGGCGATCTATCTTTCGAAACAACAAAGCCGATTGGTGTGACGTTCCACCCCGGTGATATGTACGTCTTACTACCTAAATGCCTTATGTACACCGCTAGTTACTACTTCATGACTACTCCGAGCTCAGTGTGTACTGCAATGCAACGGAAAATATGCGTGTTTACCAAAGTCGTTTCGGTAGAACGGTGTCGTGTGTTGCGTCACGTTTAAGGAAATTGATAGTGCGCCGAGTCCGACGTGACTAACATTATCGTGATTGTGCTCATTTTATGTTCAGTTTTTCAAATTTCAATTTGGTGTTTTAGTGTGGTTTTGTGATTTGTGCATCAACATGGAATTTATTTTTTCTCATCCCGTTTCTCCCTGTGGGTGGAGGCCAGACAAATGTCCGACGTTCGACACGCCGTGCGACCGACATAACCTTGTGATGTTGAGTAAGTATATTTTTTGTTACAATCGAACTCAAACTGGTTAAATACCAGGAATGTTGAAGTAAATTGGAATATTGGCTCAATTTCGATCCATTATTGTGCCAAATAAAAGTTTTTCAAGCACAAATACAAGCGAATTTAAGCATATTTCGAATAATAATATCGAACGTCATTACGAGGTTTACTGTACAAGATGGCGGCGAGTGGGGAGAGGGCGCCCAGTTGGCCAGGTGCTGCCGCCGCGTCGAGTTCGGCGCTATAGCTAAACTAAATACGCAGTGTTGTACATTTAGAACGTTCACAATGGCTACCGCGAAAGACACGTCCACTTTCTTTCGGGAGGCAGATGCAAAAGATTTTGACAGTGTTTTAAAGTTATACCCACAAGCGATTAAACTAAAAGCTGAACTGAAGACAAAGAAACCTGATGAGCTCATAAAATTGGACAATTGGTAAGTACGAACGCCTTTGGAAGGAGAAAATGCGGCCGTGGCGTGTCAATGAACTTGTATTGTGTGTGTATCCGTGCAAACTGATTTGATAGCTACCTCCCTCGCGGACTGCATCTCTAGTCCGCGGACGGCTCATTAAAACCACTGCGTCACGTGGGATCGATGTCAAATTGACACGATCGTTTTTCCTGAAGCCAGTGTGGGGGAAAATATCGCCGCGCTTAGGCGTTATAAAATGGTGGCTGTCCTTTACGTATCATGACTCGTTTTGATGCATTAAAATTTATGTTTAGGATCGTCCGCTTGCTAATTCCACAGATTCCTTGACTAAATAACAGCCTTGATAATGTATACGATATGTTGCATTTCTGACTAGCTACTTTGCTAGATAATACAATTCGTTGTTGAGTACAACTCACAATTAACATCCGTTCAAAATGGTGACTTGCCTCTTTTAAAGTTACGTTTTATATTAAAATAATTTCAACTAGTTTGGTATTTGTACTTTCATTTCGATGTTATTAGTAACAGTAACTGTCCTTTATATTTCTAGCATTTTATTAGATATTTGTTATTTATTATTGGATTTAACTAAAACCTGCACAATGAGTCATCACATAGTACTCAGCTGCAGTACGATCTCCAACTTTTACTAGAGCTCAAAAAACTTATACCAGAAGTTTTCATGTTTTTCTTTATTTTAAATGAATTTTAATTTTGTAAAAGATAAATATAACATTTTTGTAACTGCATGATCCAATAACATCCAGGTGGAGCGCGTTTTAAGGTCGAACTTTTTACGATCCTGTATACATAATTGTTATGATATTATTAAATATTTTCAAAGTAAATAAGTAACTTCTAGCATATCTATGTAGGTATTCCTACTTAATTTAAAAATAAAATGAAATATTTAACAAAGCAATCCCAGAAATATTAATACGCGTTTAGTCCTTCCCTAATTGTTTTATCATGCCGCGCTCTAATTATAAATAATCTTCATAATATTCAAGCAAATACATTATTCATCTCTGTATTCATTATCGGTACAGGAAAAAGGATAAATTACCAATCTTTTATTATTTCAGTGCATAAGATCCTTATTAAATTAAATTTACTATTAACAAGAGATGAAAATCATTCAACTATCCGGCCGGATACGGGATAGTAGGTCACCGGATACCGGATACTTGACTTTCAATAAATTTCATAAAATCCATTTTATTTAATTCACTTAATAAGATATTTAAACACAAATAAAACCAGAATATTTTCTAATTAAGACGACGCTTATTGTTAACTTTGCCAAAAAATAAACAAAAAAAATGTACCTACTCGTACTGAACTAAGAGGCAACAAGCCCAAAAATGCGTCCGATCGTCTGTGCTTCACTTTTGCGGGCTCGCTCAGATCTACAACAATCAATTTTCAATTTTCTGTTATTGAAATAACTGAAAACCTGAAACTAGTTCGTTCAGAAATGAGAGTAGAATGGTTTACACTACTTTTTTCATTACTACAAAAAAATTGTATCATGCAGTCTTAAAGTTTCATACAACGCGACGCTGAGCGCGAAACCGATGCCTACGTAGGTAAACAGAACACGTAAAGTTAAAATTTATACTTGTCTTATTTAGTAAACAATCTTGGTCAGTCAAAAAACTGTTTTTTTATTACTACTAAGTAAATATAATTACCTACTAGTTACCCACATGTAATTATATAAAAATTATATTTAGTGTGTAAGATTGTTTTTAAAATGTCTTTTAATAATTATTAATGACGAGGTGCATTAAAAAGACATACCAAGATTGTTTACTAAATAAGACAAGTATAGAAAAACGGACTTTATTAATATCCTTTGGGAATACCCGCGGGGGTGCGGGGCGCGGCGAACGGGGCGCGTCGTTTAGAATAAGTATGACAACAAAAATTACCAATATCTTCTATAAATAAATTATAATTTATGAAAATAAATAATTACTTGCCTTATGTGCAACTAGAGCCTGACGTTTCAAAAGTGCCTGTAATTAGGTTTATTTGAAATAAAAAACATTTGAATTTGAATTATCAATTAATTACAATAAAAATTCGTCGGAGTATTTAAGGCTTTGAGTTGTTTAAACATCATGCCGGATGGCAATGTTCGGCCGAATATCCGGATTATAGGATGGCCAAATATCCAGCATCCGGTATCCGTAAAAACAGCTATCCGTTCCGTTTCATCTCTAATATAAACTCTACAGTTAATCAGTGCCCCATTTTGGTGCACGCCTTTAATTAAAACAATCTATTATTCTATTGTTTAGTACGTTAAAAATAATGGAAAATTAACCGCGTAGTTTATTCTTAAATTTATATTGAAAAATTTATTATAGCAAGGAGTTCCAAATTAAGATGCGTCTCCCATCTTGCACGTATAATTTTTAATAAGTGTTATACCATGTGGCTCTTTTTTATGAACATGTGCTAAACGACTACAGTAATAAAACGAGCTGTTTCTACCAATTAGCATCTACTTTATGTACGTAGAATAACAAATTGTAGCGGGACGAAAATGTATTGCTTTCATTCCCGCGGCTGGATTGAAATTAATGCGTTTCCATTTCAACCCTCCTGAAGGGTTGAATTTCAAAATATATTTAATCTCGGATATCGTTCAATTTAACGATATCTATAACAGAATCGGTAGACCAGACACGCAATCTATTCTGTAGGTATTTTAGCGAATATTTATTTTAAGCGAAGTCGTTTTTAACACAACACAACACAACAACATAACATCACGCCTCTATTTCCCCGAAGGGGTAGGCAGAGGTGTAATAGTACACCCACATTTCGCCAGTTATGTTATAGTCCCATGTAATAGGGGGCGAGCCCATAGTCGTTTTTAATACTAAGTTATTATTATTATTGAAATAAAAGTTACCTATTTTAAAATACACCTGTAATAATTTGTATTATTTGCAGGTACCAGAATGAACTACCAAAGAAGATCAAATCCAGAGGAGGCAAGGACGCGCACATGATACACGAAGAGCTGGTACAACTCATGAAATGGAAACAAGCGGTCAGTACGAGTTTATTATACTAACATCAAGCGAAACCCGTTTCATAACTATCGTATTATTGATAAACTATTAGTTTTTGTGTCAGCTCGCGCTGAGAAATGAATTGATAGCGAAATATTCATTTGAAATCGTCTTACATTTCAACCAATATAATTCTTAAAACTGGCTGTCTGACAACGCACAGCCCAAACTGGTGGGTCTAGGAGGATGAAATTTTGCACAGTAGTTCTTTAGATAACTTTGACGAAAACACAGGAGCAAATCCATGGGCGCGCGGGCGTCATCTAGTTTGGATATTAATAACTTGGCAATTTTAAGTTTAAGCTTGGCAATTCGTCGATTTAATGTAATTTAAATGCGTAATTATTTATAATGTAGGCAGTACAGTACAAGGACTGAATTCAAAATACCAAAATGTATGTGTGAATTTTTTATAATAGCTTAAAACTTAGCCCATTCGTAAACGCTATACACGTCACGTATTAAGCGAAAAATAAATTTTTATTTGCAACCAAACATTTACAAGAGATTTATTAACACCCTGAATACTTGCAACTTCAAACGACCCATTGAAATATAACAATGGTTTGAATTTTTTGTATCTTCTATTGCAGAGAGGAAGATTTTATCCACAATTATCATATCTGATAAAAGTGAACACGCCGAGGGCTGTTATGGCGGAGACGAAGAAGGCCTTCCGAAAGCTGCCGAATATCGAGACGGCGATGGCGGCGTTAAGTAATTTGAAGGGAGTGGGCACTGCTACGGCGTCAGCAGTGCTTGCGGCGGCCAGCCCAGACATAGCACCGTTCATGTCCGATGAATGCGTGCAAGCGATCCCCGAGATGGAAGGAAGCGATTTCACTGCCAAGGAATACCTCAATTTTGTAACCCATATAAAGACAGTCTGTGATAGATTAAATAAGGTTAGTAGGTACTCAATACATCCACTTATACGATGTAGTTTTCTCCATGTTTGGCAGAGGGCCCAAGCGCCCTTTTGTAATGTTTTGGCAGTGGAGTCAAGAGTGCAATGGGGTTTGTTTTAAAGGTTCATGAATTTTTAGTATCTACACACAATAACAATTCTGACTGTTGGCTGCTGCCATTATCCTCATACATGTTAGGAACATGTACCTATGCACTACATAAATATGTTAATGCTAAAACATCTGTGACCCATGGTAACTCGAATATAAAAAGCAATCATTCATGCATAAATTGCCTAAATTAGAAGCAATACAACAATGGAACGTTTGAATTAAATAGCAGATATTTTCCCCAACAGCGTAAAACATTAAAGTAATCAACACTTTCTCGGACATACAGAATAGAAGTTTTATTGTTATCAGGACTATCGGCGGGCATTGTCCCAGAACGTGATAAAACATCAATGGAGACATTCATACCTGGGGCCTTACCCCCTACTCGTTCGAGCTCTGAACCAAATCGAGCTAATATCAATTCATAGAGGAATGCAGTACGAATTGACACTAACTTGAATTCAAATTCTATTTATACAGAACTCTATCCAGTCGGTAATAAGGCCCTTAACATACATAAATATTATCAATTCAACATAGCATCATATTATAGGAACAAAACGGCTGTGGCAACAAGTTTTCCCCACACATGGTGGAGCTGGCGTTATGGACCCACCAAGTAGTATCGGACCTGCAGCCCGAGCTGCTGGGCAAGGAGCCCCGGACCGTGGTTCCCGCCAACGGGGGCTCACCCCTGCCCAGTGACGAGAGCAACCTCGAGCCACCCACTAATGGCAACGGTGAGTATCCAGACAACTTCAAAAAATATAGTAAGATCGATGGCTTTAGAGGCCCTGCACAGACTAAACTGTCTACCAATAGTCGAGTGACATAATTTTTGTATAGGAAATCGGGTCCGCCCGTGTGTAGACACTCCCGCCAGTTCTCGTTAAACGCAGTGATTATATTCTCTTTGGTTCTCGTACTGATTAGGAAGCCAACTAAATTATTAGCCGGCTGACTAATATATTTTAACTACATTTATTTTGTGACAGAAAATAATGGCGACTAAATTCACGTAGAAAACGAAAGTTGACAGGACTAATATCTTCTGTTTTTATGTACTTTTTAGTTAAAAAAACATGACATAGCGAGACTAAATTAATTTAGTTTGTAAACAACTGAAACAGTACGATTAGTACATACGATAATGGCAAGCTTTCTGGCAATTAGCAAAATTATTAAAACAAGACATTTTATTTGAGGACCCATATTCTCTGATCCTAGACTTAAAATGTAGCAAACTATACTCTAACTTAACGATCGAATCTATAGACACTTTGTTTAAAATCTGGCCAATACAGAGAACAGTATGTGTCCATGTGTCTGTGAGAGACGAATCAACAATATTTAGGATGCGAGAATTTTCTTTTAAATTATGTTGCAATATTACATCACAATTGAGTGCTGAGAAAAAAATGCATTAGAATTGAGTGTTGCTCAGTGAGAAGGTGATGGTGAGATGAGCTAGACTCCTTCTTGGTGTATTGTAAAAAAAAAAAAAAAATTTCAGACTATGTATGTCCATAATTTTGTTAGTAACAATGGTCTTACAACTATATTAGTCGCGACTAGCTAAAACAGATTTCAGATCAAATGCAGCTCAATAAGCCTTCAACTGCAGACTCTGGGTCTCTCCGCAACCATCATTAGGATTCCGTTACCGCTGCCTCGAATTCAGTGTTTCTGACTTCTTGCACATTAAGGCGTAAAAGTCAGCCAACCTCGCATCGACAAACACCCAAGGCACCGAAAAATCGAGACAGCCTCACCAGAATCCTAAAGGCGTTGTTGTACTGCATTCTAAGAGCTTTTAAGCGGATTGGGTGTAGTTGGCCTATAGGGCGCTGGTGTAAAAGTTTTGACAGCAGGCTCTGAACAAAGTTATCTTTACCTGTGCTGTACACCTTGCAAACCTATTCACCAACATGTAAGCGCATACCGACAATGCCTTTCGCTCCCTTTCAATATATGTATCGTCGTTTAGGCCTTCTTACACAATGTGCCCAATATAAAAAAATGGCAATTGTTGAACTTTAAACTGCTTTATAATCCAGTAGCTCAGTTTTCTTGCCCTTAAGGGGCCAAAATCCGTCAGTCAACAAACTAATGCAAACCCTGCTCAAAAACTACTTACTTTATGGTACTGAAATTAAAATACATGATACTCAAGGATAGGCGTGACCATATTATTGAGTCCAAAACAGGAATGCACTTATTTGGCTCGATCAAAGAAAAAACCAAACATGCCTCTGACAATAAACAGTTTCGTAAATATATCCTACATTTATTGGTATTTTGGTATGATATTTTACCTAAATATTGTTTTATTATTTTGAAATCATTTTACTGAGCCATTTAATCGAAAATACACATAATTACTTTTTTTCACTCATATACACTTTCATTCGGAGTGGCGTCAACTTCATGCCGCACTACTCCTTCCCGGCAAGCCTCGTATTTTGCTTCGCGCTCACTCTCATTCCGCGGAGTTCTGGGTCTTAATTGACGCATGTTGAAATGTGGTACGGTTACTCAAAATTTGAGTAGGCCTACTCTCATTCGAGGCCCGTTATTTGTTCTGATTAAGTCTCACTTTGCTATTGGAAGGTATTATTTTTCTCTCTACATCTCTTAATTTTCAGATTCACGTTGTTTTTTTCAATTCCAAAGTGAATTATGAATGTGATGATGGTGCCGATTCTATTATCCACCGCACTAAACAAATTTTAATCACACTATCTCTTTCATAACATCATTTCAGGCGTCATTGAAAGAGGTCAGTAAATATTTAGAACTGTCAAATAAAATGAGTGTATGCCCTTGTAATTAACGGGAAAATGTCGTGACCTATATAAAGATGGGAGACTAAATTCACGTTGAAAATAAACAAGTGGGGTAATTTGACAAAACTACATCTTCTATCCTTTTCTGTTTTACCCCCCAGGAAAAAGGTCATGGAATATTTTGTCAAATTAGTCTATGCCCTTGTCATCATTTCAGCCGAAAGATATCCACTGCTGGACATAGGCCTCCCCCAAGCATATGTATGTTGGGGGGATATGCCATAATCGCCACGCTTGGCAGGCGGGTTGGCGATCGC
This sequence comes from Asteroscopus sphinx, assembly GCA_949699075.1. Classification (NCBI taxonomy): domain Eukaryota; kingdom Metazoa; phylum Arthropoda; class Insecta; order Lepidoptera; family Noctuidae; genus Asteroscopus; species Asteroscopus sphinx. The sequence continues at coordinate 19,149,652 of OX453010.1, forward strand.
AGTTGGTTAGTTAAATACTCAGAGAACACTGCTGCCCATCCTCTGGTGAATCCCTTAGTCGCCTTTTACGACACCCATGAGAAGAGATAAGGGTGGTGCAATTCTTTACGTCCGGCACCACACGGACGCCCTGCCCTTGTAATTGACGGGAAAATAGTCGTGACCTATAAAGATAGCGACTAAATTCACGTTGAAAACAAGCAAGTGGACCTATTTCACTGGGCGAAAACCTTCTGTCCTTTACTAATGATTTTTGTTAGAGACATAAAAGTAAGGCAAAATTATTTTAGTTTGTAAATAGAATCAGCACCATCAATCATGTATGGTAATAGAATAAATGTTTTTTCTTTGTTTATTTCATATCAGCATTAGCTTTTTTGCCTAGATCTTGCTTCAGCTTGCAGCTTGTTCTAGAATATTAAATAAAAATAAAGAATTATTAAATACATTAGAATGCATATTCGTTATTTTGTTCCGTGCAACTAGAGCCTGAAATTTTAAAGGTGCCTGTAATTAGGTTTATTTGAATGAGTTAAAAATTCTACTGATCTGTGATCTGAACGTTTCTGAAAGCATAATTAACATACAGATAGGCAAGCGTCCTTTGTTTTTAATTTATAGGGGTGTTTTGGTTATACACAGTTACACCATTACACACTGTACAATCTCTCCCCATCTATTTTGTATAAAACTGGCAAATTAAGACGTCTATTGTGTAATCAAAACGCGTTGGAAGCACAACATAAGGGCGTATTTACATTATACGATACCCCACATGTTTTAGTTAACGATGTCTATGATAACCGAATGCGGGGCCGACGAACGTGAACGAGGTATAACGAGCACGTTTTATGTTATTGCCATTTTCCTACCCACAGAGGATTTTGCCCTAGAGGGTAAACGAGACGAAAATATGTGGTGTAGTATAATTGCGATCTTAAGATACTAAGCATCTCGTTTACTCAAAGTAATTGTTCCTGCACAATTGTTTTGTAGAACACATAAGGCCTATTCAGTCAGTCGAGTATTTAAACGCGTCAGGGAAACGAGCTGTAAGTTGTAGGCTCAAAATATACTACATGTTATTGAAATTACTGAAAACCTCTTAAGGGGTCATTGTACTCATCAGTATGAACAACTTTTACAATGGGACCAACCCTGAAATTTCCAATAAAATCAGCTGTCCCCTACATTATTGTTCACATGAATCGACAAAATGTTGGCATCAGCAGATTTTTTTTTTGCGATTTCATGGTTGGTCCCATAGTAAAAGTTGTTCATACTGATGAGTACATTGACCCCTTAAGAGGTTTTCAGTTATTTCAAGTACACGTTGTAATGTGAGTAGAAATTGTCATGAGATCAAAAATTAAAATGTTAATGGACGTAGATGAAGCGAAAGAGGTGTGTCAGGATCGTAGCAGGTGGAAATCCATAGTCTCTGCCTACTCCAATGGGAAACAGGCGTGATAATATGTATGTATAATAATAATAAAAAAAAATTAAAAATCAATATGTAAAAAAAAATAAAAAAATGTAAAATAAAAAAATATAAAAAAATGTAAAATGTAATGTATGTATTATAATGTATCAAAAATTTCCATCATTGTTACAGGAAAACTAGGTGCAGATTCAGTGAACGAGGACACGACGACGTCGTGCACAGAGGACTCGATGGACGCAAAAGCTGCCTCCCCCGCAACCCCTGCCACCCCCGCATCCCCCTCCGATAACTCCGACTCCGCCTTCAGCACGCCGCGCGCCAAACGGTAACTATAATACCACTACACACTCTATAAAGGACAATGCCCACAGATGGGCCCATTTTTGGCGCCATGTCAAAACTGTATGTTATTCAAAAAATATGTCTTATTTTTTCATTTTTATGTGTTCTTTATCAACATTTCTTTCACCCTAGCATTAAAAAACATAATAAAAATGTATTAAACTGAATCGTAAGTATATCCTCCATTCAAACCGAACGAAAATGTTGCCAGATATCAGACTATTTCCACAAATAATCGGAATCGATTCTAAATAGCGATACTTATATGAATTCACTTTTACTGTGTTTCAGATGCTATTATACTAGAATTATCTTGATTTCTTGATTTCTTATTTTTTCTTTCGACAATTTATATCTTTAGATTTCGGTTCTCATACGTAAATCCGTTAAAAATGATAAAAAATCACTCATATGACGTCAAATCAAAAGAAATTGCAAAACATATTTTTGAAATCTTTTTGTACAGAAAAATAAGATGATTCTTTGCTTTAAAATACCTATGCATTTATTGTAAATGTTGTTATAATCATTTTAAATTAACTGAAATATTACTTATAAAATCGATATTAATTAATACACCCAAAAACTTAAAAGCTTGCAATCTTATTATTTAAAAAATACTACAAAATCGATTTCAAAAATCGATTACAAAGTAATTATATCTTGCAACACCAGACATGGTGTCTCTGGATGTCCTTATGGGTGCGTTCAGTTATATCGCGCAACGATGCACGGAGCGTACTTATCAATCAGTTAAGGAGTTGAAAAAAAATTGATTTCTCTTAAACCAGGGTGAAAAAATTCAAATCGTTTGCAGAATAATAAATGATAATTCTTGGTCTACAAAATAAGACTAAAACCGCCGTGACATAGCAATTTTTTTTTTTAGGGGCTTAAAGCTCCTAAGAGAATGGGCAATGTCTCTGTGGTCTAATGGTTCGAGTGTTGGACTGTTGATTACGAGGTCTTGGGTTCGATTCCCACAGGACACAAATATTTGTGTGATCAACATAAGTGTTTGTGTTGGTCTGGGTGTTGCTATGTATTATAATTATAAGTATGTATTTACAAAAAAAGTATATAAGTATTATATCCGTTGTGTAGTACCCAAAGTACAAGCTTAGCTTCGTTTGGGACTAGATGGTGCTGTGTAAAAAATGTCCCAAAAATATTTATTTATTGCATTATTCCGACAACCAACCGAACTCTCGGTTTTTATGCACACGGTTGTTTCACCATTTTCACTATAAAATAGTAATTTGTTCCGTTTGTTTCACGCAGGCAAATAGAGGAGGCGAGCTCAGCAGAAGAGAACTCACTGGGCGACTCATCAGACGCATCCGCATTACCTATTGCAAAGAAACTTCGAAAAGCTACACACTGACGTCCGCGCACTCCCACCAAGCGACCCTCGTGCGCCTATAAATAGCTTTCTAGACTAAAATATTGTACCTAGGTAATTTATTTTTCAATTCCGATTAATTTTAACTTAGCGTTAAGTTTAAGAGTACCGGTCGATTTTGTAAGTTTTATAGGGTATCGTTATTTGGAGCGCGAACCGAGTGGTCGGGCGCGCGGAGTATGAGATTGTACAATATTTCGATGTGAGTGTATCTTCGGAGTGGCCCACAAGGGCCTAGCGTTAGGTTTCGTTTGTAATAGTTTTAACGTTCGAACGTTCGCATCCAGCGTGACATTCCAATAATTATAACGTTTCGGCGGCGAGGGCGCAGGGCCATCGCCGCGGAGAGATCCGGACCAGATGCCTTGACGAGGCCGCAAGGCCGCCATTCACACCATTGCCTTATGACACAGTCTGCCCGCAGAGTTTATATGCAACAAGATAATACAAAGGTCGTGTTACCCGGGCGCCGGGCACACGGGCCCACATGTAGTTTTTATTGAACAAATATAAGATATTAATTTTATAATGTCGCATTTTCTTTTATCCCGAATCAAACCCATTTTCCTTATTCCAAAATATTTATTCGCTAAACAGAAGCGCTCATGGAAATGTAATACATACGGTAGGTACATAAAATATTAACACTTATACTAATTGCATCATACATAGAACATTATGTAGTTCTCGAAGATTTAAAAAATATCTTTAAATCGTATTACACAGTCACTAAACACAATTACCAAGGCAGCTATTGGCTGTGATCACTAACGCGGCAGTTTTGACGGCTCATGTAAGCGGTCGAAACTGATTTGACTATTTCAAGTGGCGACCTACATCAGTGAGATTTCATAGATGTGTTGCAGACATTGGTCGCCTGTTACTGTTATGAGGCGTCTATGGGATGTGTGGTCATGACACAATCTTACACGAGCGCACAAAGTCCGCTCTAACCACAAAGAGCGGCGACTATATAGTCGAATCACACAATGTTATTCAGGCGGCCACATCCTGAGTTTGTCGACATTAATTTTCATCCTCTTTTTATCTTTTTGTTTGCCTTTGCTCTTCGGAGCGGCTACAATTACGTTTGTATGAAATTCAATAGTAGGCGGTAGGCTGATGAAATTTTGTGAGCGAGCTTGATTAAGGCACACCTCAGACACTCAATACAAAATAAATGCTAGCACCACCTACATACACAAGATTACATCTGTATAGGAACGCACACACGCACGTGTAGGTTAGGGATGTCCGCCACTCGTAGTGCCAACTGGGTTCCAAGCGCTTCTCAGAGATGGCGTGCTTGTATAGCGACTGGCGATTGACGACCATTGCAATCGTGCAGTCCAAGTGCCGTCAAACTGCGAGCACGTGCGGGGCGCGAGCGGGGAATCTTGAATTGGCGGGGGGCGGTGAGTGGCCGTTCAGGGACCCAATTCTCGCGTTATAGAGATTAATGTATATAATTTTAAATCTCTACGAAAAATGTCGCTGGTAATGTCAACTGCTATGAACCACTCTTTGTATTAGAGCGCTAGGCGTAGACATATCTCTAACGTGACATTCTGAGAATACGAAAAACACGAGTGTGCTTTAGAGCACACGACTGAAGTAAAACTTCACTAACTTATATCTCCCTCAACAACTTTCAGACCAAAGGAATGGCGGCGCGGCGCGCGTCTGCTCTGTCGGCGCATTTTTTCGTAACGCATTCACCAGCTTACTCCCCAAGTCAAGCGTGCCTAAAGAAGTTTTACTTCAAAAATTATTTTCAATCGATATTCGCCATCTTGTTTCGACATTATGTCAAGTTCCAGATAATGTCTACGACGCGAGAATCACCCCCCTGTACGTTAGTACTATTAGATATTCTGTGATTAAAGTCTGTATTAGGCTCGCGTGTCAGTCTTGAGCTAGTGGGGTGCTTCCACGTCTTGTTGTAACTGGGGGTATAGGGTCGCGACTCTGGTGCCGGCAGCCATGCGGCCCGCGAAGTCAGGGCGGCGGGCGGGTCGTGGGGCCCCTAGTAACGCGTCGAGCACATTGCGTGGGGCCCACACGTCGCTGCCGCTGCCAGACGCGCCATTGCCCGCACCAACGGGCGACAGAGGCGAGTCCGTTGTCGCCCGGATTACTGTGGCTCGAGATTCACCTGGAAACAACACAATAGGATAACAACAACTTTCTGAAAAAGGATTAGTGCTCATATTAAGGGGAATGTAGCACCCAAGATGTGCCCTCATCAGTAAAAAAATTATTACTCGCTGAATACATCATTTATCGAAAATTCGTTTATAACAATTGAAGTACAGGTACTGTAAGTTTATTCAGAAACTATTAACTCTGAAATAATACTTCGCTGTAGTTGTAGATACAAAAAGTGCGAAGAACAGCCACTTTTGCCATTTTTTCTATCCACAACTACAGCGAACTATTTACAGAATTAATAGTTTCTGATTAAACTACAGCTGTACTTCAATTGTTAAAAACGAATTTTCGATATATGATGGATTCAGCGAGTAATAATTTTTTTACTGATGGGGGCGCCACTTGGCTGCTACATTCCCCTTAAGCCCCTTGAGATATTAGCAATTAGTACAATCGACTGCACGTCAGTGGTAACAGTTTGACCTTGACAGTGTCTTTATTTCATTTAAGCAGGTTGACCGTACAGTCAGTGGTAACACATTACGAAAATCACCCTAACTGCTTACAATATAAAAACGCTGTCAACTGTAAAGGTCAAACTGATACCACTGACTTGTTATCGACTGAACCTACCTACAAGAAAAAATACTTTCGTTAATTTTTGGCGGGTCTTTCTCTAACAGTGGACTACGGCTACGCCAGGATGATGACAAACTACTGAAGCCAGACTATAACTACTACTACCTGCTACTGTAATATAAAAATAAGAAGACAAATGAAAAAATATATGAAAATAACGGAAAAAATAAAAACGTTTCAAATACTAACTGAAAGATGATTACTCCGCCAATAAAACATTTGGATTTTGCTGAAGAGAAATGGATGGTTACGTTATTCAAAAAAATACGTGATAGCCAAACGTTAACGTAATATTCTTGCATGATAAGTGCATTTTCACATCAAAGATATAGCGCCACCGAGTCATACAATCGACACCGCTGACCTTTTCATGCCAATTAGCCAGACATCGATACCGTTTTTGGGTACGTAAATTGTGTTTTAAAATGCCGGGCCTATGAATTCTACTGCATTATAGTATATTGTCCGCAATGAAAATATCGGGTACGAAGTAATCAGAGAATAATTTATCGAATCTAGTTAAATATTGAAAATGATTTATGATTTATTAGATACAGGGAATGAATAGATCTAATGTTTACGTGTTTGTCTATGGAAAAATAAGTGTGAAATGGACCTAATAAGATAATTATGGTCACACAATTTTATTAGAGAGTGAAAAGGAAAAGCGCAAACTTATTCCCCATTATTACAAAAGTTAAGACTTCTTTAAACAAGGTCTAACGTCAAACTCCATACATAAAAAAGGCTTTTAATTCGGGCTCAGGCTAAACCTATCGCTAAGTCCGATTTTGTAATAAGGTGGAGAATATCTAGATTTTAAACTCATCAACCTTGTCAGTATGCTATGCATTCGTATTTAGTACCTAATATACCGAAGAGGCTCTGACGATCTACAGATGTAGGCATAGGAAAAGTGAGTAAACTAGATAGCCTAAATACCTTGTCAGCTCCAAGCTGATCACGGACAATATCGTCACCGGTGCGTCAGTGGTCTACGCGATCATCAACTCTTTTTTTTTACATACAGCATAGAGACTGGATATAGGAGTCTCCTGCAGGCGTAGCATGCATGTACCATTGTAGACAAGAGATTTTTCTACGGAAGAATAGATAAAACTACATTGTATAGAACTTTATCTGTCATTTTGTCTATTATTTCGTAGACAAAACGCTTGTCTACAGTGGTCATGCTACGCCTGCTGGTAGTCTATGCATTATCTTCAGTGTGACAGGCTTTTGGGCGTTTGTTATCATCATCATGGATACATTGGTGGGCGTATGAAACGCGATTATTTTATTTCTACGAAGCACCTACTATGCTTCGCATCCTAAACTTTAATAGTAAGTTGTCGTCTATTCGTCCTGATCGAGGCGTACCAGCCAATCGAAGATAATGGGTTACTGGACAGCGCGTAGACAATGGCAGAATCACTAATAGAGTCTGGAGTTACAAAATATTTCCAATTTGACCAAGAGGTCGTTCAAATTACAACACAGTTGTGTGGCAATGTCGCTTTTACTTTGTACTTGTCGGCGTACATTCTTTCTTCCCTCTTTCTCCTCATGGGTGTCGTAAAAGGCGACTTAGGGATTCACCAGAGGATGGGCAGCAGCGTTCTCTGAGTATTTAAACAACCAAAAACTGCGATCGCCAACCCTCCTTCCAAGCATAGCGATTATGGCATATCCCCCCCTTTGGAGGAGGCCTTTGTCCAGTAGAGGACGTTTTTCGGCTGAAATGATGATGATGATGATGATGTCGGCGTACAGCGAAGGCGTACTAGAAGAAACGAGGGAAACTAGTTGGCGTTGGAAAACATTGGAAACGCTAGTCGAAGGAATTGCCAATTTACGAAATATTTCCTAAATTGTCACAAGACAAGAGTTTTTTAAATTATCCGTTAAAATTATAGCAGAACGGAATGCAGGCGCAAATACAAGTAGTTACTTGGGTTTTATACATTTTTATACTGGTCTGAATACGATCACGAGTTTTCCTATGAATAACATGGTGGAATGATCGCTCGCGGAAGGGGTAAGGTGCTAAATAGATACGAGGAAATCAATCGATCGAGCGTTATCTTCCGGGTCTACGCGCAATCGATAATGACGTAATCGAAACAAGATAGTTTTCCGAATATTTCGGACGTACCTTACTCTATGTTCGGATGCTTCGTCATTTATCAAATTCATAACGTGATTTTTTACGAAGTTGTAGACAGTGCCCGGGGTGAATGAGTCGAAAACAAGGTGTTTAAAATTATAAAATTTGGAAATATGTACAGTCGTTTGGCGCTATCTGCGCTAACGTGTTTTCAAAATTTCTATCTTAAAGAAAAGGGACGTTTTGTTAGTTGTCAAATTCGGTTACGACTACCGTTGACAGACAGCGAGACGCCCAAAATCACGCTTTTTCATATAAGTAGCCAATTTGGCGCGTATTAAAAATAATCGGAAACCGCACCTGGTAACACTACAAACTAACCCAATCATGGCTAGGATAAGTTTAGGATGATAAAGAGAGTTGAACGTTCCAAAAGCAGTCGCTACATTTCCTCAGAGGGCATATAAAACAAGGGTAGACAAGGGACAGGGGGGGGAGTATATTATTACATCCCATCCTTTGGAAATACAGTCCAGGCGAGTAACATTCATAACACGCGTGGTGCTATGAATTGTTTATTCATCTGATACTTGGATCTGAAATTTCTGAAATTGGATGTTAAAATCACTTTTACATGTAAGATATTTCCTATTTCACTTGAGTATAGCCGTACATAATGACTAATTATTTCCTATTTAACCACCTCTGAGAAGAAATTCCTTTTTGCGAAACAACAACAACACAAACACAAACAAACTGTCAAAACAGTTTTGTGAGGCTTTGTTTAGTTATATGTAAAATTGGGGTATTAATAAATATACATAACAAAACAAAGTCAGGGTCAAGGTCTATCCCAAGTCCAGAAATTCTTCCTGTATTAAAAATTTGTGTGAGGACTGAGGACAATTGCTAGAGACCTTTTGAAGAAAGTGACAGGTTTTAAATGGACCTGCCCCTACTGATTGCACGCATGCATTAGTCATCGTGTAGCTCAACCATATTTTAGGGAGCTCAACGACCGACGCACAACATAAAGGAGTTCGCACATTGAACAGTCTCGACACCAATCCAACACCGTTCCAACTCCAATTTGATGCTGAACTTCGGTTCAATGAGTCGTCGACTAGGCGATCAACTCGACGGTCACCAGTGGACAACAAATGCGTCGTCAACGAGTGTGATATGCGATGAGGTGCCCTACTCCCGACTGGATCGAGTGCTGTATCAATCGAATTTGAATTCGAGTTAGTGTCAAATCGTACTGCATTTTTCTAGGAATTGGCATTAGCTCGATTTGGTTCAGAGCTCGAACCAGCCGGGAGTAAGACCCCTGTCTTGCAATTGTATATGGAATGAATGAGGGGCGCGGACGGGTGAGCCGGCAATGTTCCACCAGTCGGTAGCGCGTTGTCGACGCGTGGCCGATGTGTGGGCAACGAAGTGTCAACGAATGGCAAACGTGTTGGAGATTGTCATAAGTTCTTCTTCTATCGAGTCAACATGAGCTACAATATGATAATGGCTCATTCCGTGGGCAAAAGATTAGTCAGTCAGCAGGTTGGTAGCGGGGCTGACTGCTCAGGGTGCGCCGGACAATCAATTAACGAAAGCCTATAAAATGCGAGGTCTGCTTATACTGAAAATGTATAGCTTGATGCCTTGTGTACGACACGTCGACCATGCGTCGTCCACTTCTTTTAAGTAAATGTTGAAAATTCCACCGTAAGAAACACGATATAAAGCTCACATTTCAATGCTTCACTGTAAGTCGAGTCGGAGTGGACTCGGCGTCGATTCTGTATAGTATGCGAAGTCCTTTACTGGATTTTAGTGTTTCCTACCGTCAGAAGGATGATTGTTATGCGCCCGACAGTCGAGCAGTACTCGTAACAACGCGCGATGTTGCGGCGCGGCGGCATGCGCTCTAATTAAAGCTTCAAGCTCCGCCCACACTTGACGCCATTGCTCCTCGCGGCGCCCGGAAGACTTGCCTCTGTTGAACATACTTTTTCACTGAATAATATAATTGAGTCGTTACCGGATTTAGTGTTGTGCATTAATGGTAACAATATCAATTTGAATTAAATTTTCTTCATCTGCATAAATGTGGCACAAAATACAGGTGTTAAGTACAGTTTAGCTCGGCACATTTACCATTACAAAGGCAAGCAAATTAAACCTAGAAAGCTTTATTGATTGTTCCGTGTAGTGCCGGACGTAAAGAATTGCACCATCCTATATCTTCTCATGGGTGTCGCAAAAGGCGACTAAGGGATTTACCAGAGTATTGGCAGCAGCAGCTGAGCATTTAAACAACCAACTGCGATCGCCAACCCGCCTGCCAAGCGTGGCGATTATGGCATATCCCTTTTTGGGGGAAGCCTGTGTCCAGCAGTGGACGACTTTTGGCTGAAATTATGAAGCTTTATTGATGCCTTATATCGTCTGCTAACATCGATCAAAAAAGGATATGACGACACAAACCAAAATTGTTTTGCGGATGCGATGCGTGTCGATGGCAATCTAAATTGTATCAGTCCAGAACTAGGCGGTCAACCAGAATTGATTGATTGAAAAGGCAGTGCTCGTACACTGCCTTTTCAATCAGTCAATTAGTTTTGTTAAATTTCTTCAGATTTTATACAATCAATAAGTTCGTTCTATTGCAAAGCACGTTTTATAGAAAGCATGGATCACAACAAATAAAAATAAATTGCATACTCCTGACATTTTCGAGTTACAACGAAATGTTCTCTTTTCAACTGCGAACTTTAATACTGTCGTATTCAATCAAATAGGTACATCACATCAAAAAGATCAAGTATTTACATATGACATAAAAACAGCGACTCCAATAACAAAATTAGTACAAAATAAAGTAATACCTCATGTTGGAAGGAAGTTGTGCGGTCGGGAATTCGTGTCGAGACTCCATGCCCAATAGAGACAGCAGTACGTTACGACAAGTATCCACTTCATCATCCGTTAACGTCTCTTGTACTACCAGTCGCGTTAACGGCTCCAATACCTATGAAAGGTTTTTAGTTTAAGGATAACATAACATAACATCACGCCTGTATTTCCCCGAAGGGAAAGACAGAGGTAGGCAGAGGTAGGGGGTGAGCCTATTGCTATTAACCGGGCACAAATCCATACTCCGGGCTGCTACTGAGAATTTCCTAATGAAAAAACCCAATAACACTTAAGATAAAGGTTTGTATAAAAGTTATTACAGCTTGGCTCTATTGATAAATAAGAATGGATTACAAGAGATGATTCTCACCAAACGCAGGCTTAATGGCGGGTTTCCTTCAACCATATTTTTGTTAATTCTAACATCTAACATGTTTTTCTAACAAAATGTAGGCGGGGCCTAGCTGTTTGGCTACATTTGATTGGCTTAAGCAAAAAGTTAGCATGTTTTGTTAGATTTTGGTCGCAGGAGACACGGCTTTACATGTGCAGGTTTCCTTGCGATGTTTTCCCTCACGATAATCTAATTCTGATAACCAGAATTCGAAATACGACGACGTCTATGGTCTAGTGGTTCGAGGGTCGGACTGCTGAAACGAGGTCGTGGGTTCGATTCCCACAGGACACAAATATTTGTGTGATAAGCATAAGTGTTTGTGTTGCTCTGGGTGTTTCGTATGTATTTACAAAAAAAAAAGTATATTAGTATTATATCCATTGACTAGTACCCATAGCATAAGCTCTGCTTAGTTTGGGACTACATGGTGCTGTGTAAAAACGCCCCAAAATATGTATTTATTTATTTAAAATATTTATTTATTTAAAATATTTATATATTTATTTATTTAAAATATTTATTTATTTAAAATAAATAAATTAATGAACAAAACAACTTACTGATCCTAAATTGAATATGAGCGTCGAAGATATAGTGAGCGGCCAATACGTCGAGTGTCTTTGTAGACGCGCTCTCGCTCGCGCGTTGGCCCCAGCTCCGCGTAGAGGGTACAGTCTGTTCTGTTGCATTAGTGCGCCGAACTCTTTTATCCTGTAGAAAGAAAGAACAGACTGTTGCAAAGTGTAAATTATTTATATAACCTCAGCTCCACACGTTGGCCCGGACGCTGGCGCTAACGGTGTTTCGTGAACATGTGGATCGGGAAAATGGCGATGGCCCGAACGTTGGGACGAGCGTTGGCTGTCGCGTGTCGGTTTTATCAAAGGAATTATGAGCAAACATTGGCGATGCGTCCACACGTTGGCAGTTTGCCCAGTCTTGCCGCAGCACTCGTGCAGTAAGGTGCATCGAATGAGCTTGTTCCTACGGTCACCGCGCCTTGAAAATGTCATCCGCGTGGATGGATTCAATAGTTATAGAATTTCTGTAAAAATAAATCTTTATGTTTATGATATTCTCTAGTTTGTCAAAAAAAAAATCAAAGACTACAACCATTGTTTAACTTAATTCTTAAATTTAATTTTATTCACTGGTAAATGTAAGTACTAACATTCGTTTCTAAGTTGTTTGTATACTAACCAAATAGACTTACAGTCTGAAATAAAAGATTGTTAATTTAATTTAATGGTTTATCTATTGTGTTATGTTAAATGACAGTTCAGCTCTTAAGCACTCAATAATGTTAAAGTGCCCAGTGCAACTTCTATTTCAGACGTCTTTACATTCGCTCTGACGGGACTAAACTCACATTATCTCCAACGTGTGGACGGTAAGCATAATTACGGACCAATGCTCGTCCCAACGTTGGGTAATGGGCAGTAGTACTAATAATTGGCCGACTATTTTTTGTAGAGGCCAATGTCGTGTACTACAATTTTGTAACATACCTATAGTCAGTGACTCGTCCACCAGCACCTTCAGATAACGCAGGAGGATCGTCATAAGTAGTTCTTCCGCCTAAAGCACCAATCCATAGTTCACCACCTTGAGCCGCAAGCACGTGTGACGCTGACCTGCCGCCGCCTTTTCTATAAAAATAATAATTTAAAGAGACATTATCACCATGTCTGCATTAAAAAAAATCAACGACATATAAAATAACACCTTGCGACAGACACATGTTACGGATTAAGATTGCGGTCGATCAACTATTCGCACCTTTGAGTATTTTTGTTTTGTTTTGTTCTGTTCTGGGACATTTTTACACAGCACCATCTAGTACCAAATTATATACTTTTTTTATGTAAATACATACTTATATTACACTAGCTTTTACCCGCGGCTCCGCTCGCGTTAAATTCTGCTAACCCAGTCCAGTCCAGTCCAGTCCACCAGTCCAGTCCAGTCCAGTCCACCAGTCCAGTCCAGTCCAGTCCACTGTCCCACTGTCCCACACTGTCCCACTGTCTCACTGTCCCACTTTCTCACTGTCTCACTATATCACTATCGTCCCATGTCCCATGTCCTGTCCCACTGTCTCACTATATCACTATCGTCCCGTCCCATGTCCCATATCCCATCCTAAGTCCCGTCCTATGTCTCGTCCCATGTCCCGTCCCACTGTCCTGTCCCATGTCCCGTCTAATGTCCCGTCCCATGTCCCGTACCCAGTCCCGTCCCCTGTCCCGTCCCCAGTCCCATCCCCTGTCCACTCCACTCCATCTTACATTACTATCCGCTCGTGCAAATGCATAGAAGCTTCGATCTGTCGGGTGAGGACGCAACCCACGAATTTTATTTTTTCGTTTTTTCTTTCTTTCTTTCTTTCTTAAAATCCATACCAGTTTTTAAGTCAGATCATCAGCTTTCAAACAAAAAAAAATCATCAAATTCGGTCCAGTAGTTTTAGCGTGATGCTGGAACAAACAAGCAAACAGACATTTACAATTTTGTAATAGTTAAGATAAGAAACACCCAGACCAACACAAACAGTTATGTTCATCACACAAATATTTGTGTTCTGTAGGAATAGAATCCACGACGTCGTGATCAGCAGTCCGACCCTCGAACCACTAGACCACAGACATCGTCAACTCAATACTCAAAGGTTCGGACGAAGTAATCAATTCAATACTCAAAGGTTCGAACCGATCGCGATCCATTGTAGAACATGGCAACCAGATTCAAAGCGATCAAAGTCGAGTGACCGAAATCAATAAATCGCAATCTGCATAGTTGCTTCTTAACACGGTGGAAGCGTCTGGTTGATCTGAAAATGGTGTTGTTTTACCTGGGTACTTCAAGTGTGACAGATCGTCCGTTGAGTAAGAAGTTGACAAGACAGGCAGAAGGCCTGGAGGCCACGTCTGCCGGTGTTACGCGATATAGGGCGCCGCAGCAGCCAGACGCGCCGCCCTCCGCCCCGCGCGGCGTCCACCAGCGGAGCACGACCTGGTAGAATTCGAATGGACTACTGAACAACCAAACTTTCTTAATGTGCCGCGGTTCTTTCACCACAATGTGAACGTATAAATGTTACCTACTTCTCAATAATACCATAATGTAATAAATTCTAATAGTGAGTCAACTCGGCCGCCGGACAGAGCAAGGATGCGGTGCGGTATGAAGGAGAGCGGAGGTCTCCCCTGCCCGCGACGCCCGCGGTAGTCCAGCTCGACATCGCTTGCGCGCCGGTACTCCCGTTTAGGTGTGTCAGGTACACGAAATCACTAACCACGTCACAACCACGTGATTGAGAAGTGATTTGAGATTTTTAATTGAATTGAATCTAAGGATGATAATTCATTATGTCAATAGGTTCAATAAAAGATAATTAAAAACATCTAATAATAAATATCCCAAATATTTACCGGTTGCACATCTGTATCGAGGCGGATAAATTAATAAACAGAATGTATATTGTAGCTTATTTTATTCTGTCTTACTACCAAATATTTTAAATGCAAAATGTGCTGAATTGGGCGAAGCCGCAGGGCACAGCTTGTAAGTACATATAGAATATAATATATTAAGAGGAATACAAATTTTGATATAGGTAATGTAATATTATTTTGCAAAAGATATTTTCTTTTGTAACAACCCTTGCATATTTTTAGTTACTAGTTAGTAGGTAGTCGCCTGTCGGAATTTTGCGCTGCGACAAAGGAGTTGACTCACTATTAGTATTTATTACACTATGATAATACCATGGATACATACATACATATTATCACGCCTGTTTCCCATTGGGGTAGGCAGAGACTATGGATTTCCACCTGCTACGATCCTGACACACCTCTTTCGCTTCATCTACGTCCATTAACCTCGTCATGCATGCTCGTCGGTTTAGAGAACTCTTAACCTGGCATTTTTTGAGAACGTCCGCGATTTGATGGATATGGATAAATAATTTGTATATTGGTCTATGATGGAGTCTTGCAAGGTGCAGACTTACGATAAAAGTAAAAATTGTTGAATGAACTAATAAAGGCACGGCTGATATCTCTCAATTGGGTTTACCAAGGTCTAACTGGTGTACTTTCATAGATACTTCCATGCTTTGAATTGCGACTTTGCGGCGTTGACTCATGTCAACATTCATTACTCATGACTGTTGACTCATGTCATTTCCTCATGGAAATTAGAATGCCTGGCGAACATGTTGAAAGGTGCGTTTACTGGACGCGGATGGTGTTTGCAAATCATAATAACTAACTATAGTAACCGATAGTACCTATATAGCGTATGTATATGTATAAATTCACAAAAGGGTGTTTGATAATTTTTGGAATTGTACGTAAAACGATGGCGAAACATCCAATTAAAACTATCATTAACAAATAATTACTAAAATATTCTTGTAAAATTAAATTATCAAGACTTTTTTTTCTCATTTTTAATTTTGCGTGACAGTCACGTCACGTGACATTTTCGTCAACCTACGTCACTGCACTTGTTCTGGTCAGTGTTGCCGGTATGAATTTTCTTAAAAGTACGACACGCTTACCAAAAAGGTACGAATTTAACAAAAGGCAAGAAATCGGAAAGTGGCTTTTTCTTGGCATGAGACATGACTAAAACGTTTTGTAGTTTGTGTTTGAATCACGCACATACAAAACAAAAGCTTTTAAATTACGTTCAAATTACCTACAAATACTGATTAGTTTAATTGTTAGTAAGTTATAAAGTACATAACCTGACCCAATAAAATAAAACCGGCCAAGAGTATGTCGCACCATGCTCAGTATTATAGGATTCCTAATTACAAACGAATCAAATCGAATATTAATCATTGCTATTTTAGTTTTTGCAAACAGCGCCACCTAGCGCTGAATTTAAGAAGCTAAATTTAAGAAGTGTGTCTTATCAATATAACACAAACTTACTTTATATGATTTTTTTAAATAGGTAGTAACTAATGGAGCATTATTTGCTGTGATAATTTTTCTCTAAGGTCAATGACCTATGAACTAGGACGTCTTAAGTATTTTGCAGTTACTATAACTCAACAATTTATAATCACATTATACTCGAATTAATTTTAAAAGAGAGTGTTTATAAAGGTCTATCAATGTGGAAGATTATAAGTTTCTACGTTGCGTAGCTTAGAAATGGCAGGGGGCCCCCACACATTGCAAGCCACTTTGGCGGGCTGTATTTCGCAGATGGTATACCTGATAAAAAAGTTGTGTATGAAACATTACCTTCATTTTAGTAGACCTATTCAATGATACTCCACAGGAGGAGGTGCAGCGAAAAAAAATTTTTCATCCCCATTTCACATGTATGGGCTGGCGCCCCTCCTAAAATACGTAATCAAGATTTTTTTATTTTTTTAGAATTGAGATCTATATCCAGACCATTTTTTAACAAAATTTCATTTACTTATGTTTATAACTGTATAAGTTATTAAGCTGTAAAGGATTAGGACAGACGGACAGACGGCAAGACGGACGGACATGACGAAACTATAAGGGTTCCTTGTAGAAACTATGGAACCCTAAAAATTAACCGGCTGACATGAACATATTATTATTATAACTACTCGTTCAAAATCTGATCCACTGTATTTTGACGATCATGGCAACATTTAGCTCGCCCTACGTCGTACAGGGTTCTGACGTCACCAAAAATGGAGGCCAAGTCTCAAGAAGTTTTTAACCGACTTCAAAAAAAGGAGGAGTTTATGTATTCCGCAGGTTTTTTTGTATCACTTGATCATCAGATTAAAAAATCAAGATTTCAAAAAGAAAAATAAAATATTTAGAAAATACTTAAATTAACAAAACTTAGTAAACGTTAATCTTCAACCTACAATCTACGTCGTGTATAATTTTCATAATTTTTGGCAATACCAGTCAAACACCCTATTGAGTACACTAATTACGCGGAAATCGTTTTTATTTGGTAAGTACTTACCGATTCCAGCGCTTCGGCTGGTGTTTGAGACGCTCGCAGCCCAGTGTGAGCTTCCGCCGCGTGGATTATCTCCACGTCGTAATTGGCACTTGAACTTGCGTTTTGTTCCTCCTATTATAAATATTGAAAAACGTGATAAAATTAGATGCGGCTGCAACGTTTTCGGGCTTTTAACAATTGATATGGTGGAGGTAGCATAAAACGATCGAAACGAACTGATTTCATGTCATTAAGATCAATTAGGAGACATACGAGTCATAGAGATGCAGAGGCAGCATCATCCAATTTTGATAGCAACTTTGAATTAATTAATATTAATATTATTAATTAATAATGATGATAATTTGAATGCAGTCTGATAGTGTAAAATCAGCTTAATTGGTTGAGTTATTTAGTTTGCAGTAAAAGTGACGATATCCCGTATAAAATTACCGTTAAAATCTTAGGTTTGTAGCAAAAACAGCATTATCCCTTGAGTGATGCCAAAAACTAAAACTAAAAATTTGTTTACTGCCATTTTGCTAAAACTGGATGTTGCTACCTTTGCATCTATATGACTCATATGATATCAGACCGATATAAGACGCAATTAAGTACAACTTAATAATTTTTTACTGTCCATTCTTAAAGGTTGAACCAGCAAAACACCACAGACATACCTTCATAGGGATACCAGTGACGGTGGTGGTGGCTAGTTTATAATGTGGCAACACCAGACGCCCCAACAGATCAGCTAAAGCACTCGCCCGTGACACTATAACTTCCACGCCTATCTGTCCACCTGCAATCTGTAATGGTAGAAAATGTAATGTTTTCTTAAGCAGACGTCGGTAAACGAGCAGCCCGAATTTTACTTTACTTCTGGATAGGGTATTAATCGCGATTATATGGTAACACCCCAATTACTAACACACAAAAAATAAACGAGTTTTCATATGAAGCTTCGCTTTTAGACGAGTAATGCGTCAGAGTTTGATTATGGTCGTGAAGTCACGAGTTTGTATGGAGTACAACATAACATAATCAGCCCATTACTGTCCCACTGCTGGGCACGGGCCTCTTCTTAGTATGAGAAGGTTAAGGTCTTAGTCCACCACGCTGGCCTAGTGCGGGTTGGTGGACTACACACACCATCGAGAACTGTATGGAGCACTCTCAGGTGTGCAGGTTTCCTCACGATGTTTTCCTTCACCGTTAAAGCAAGTGATAATCAAATTCTGATCCGCACATGAATCCGAAAAGTCAGAGGTGCGGGCCGGGATCGAACTCGCACCCTCCTGCATGGAAGGCAAGCGTTCAAATGGAGTATACAATACGTTATTGAATTAACTGAAAACCTCTTAAGGGGTCATTGTACTCATCAGTATGAACAACTTTTACTAACGGACCAACCCAGAACTCGCGAAAAAAAAAAGCTGTAAATGTAAGGAACATTTGTGTTCAGATAAATCGACAAAATGTAGGAAACAGCAGATTTTTTTGCTGGTTTTCAGTTATTTCAATAACACGTTGTAGCCTACAAATATTTTAAGAAAAGAACTAGAAACGACCATGTAGATTTAATTAGCAAGATATTTCATCCCGCACCATAGCCCAGGAGTGGGGTAAAATGGGTTGTAAAAAAATTAAATGATGTGTAAACTCACCTCTACAAGTGGCTGATTAGTAACTCTAGTCTCTGCATTCTCTGGTGTAACATTTATTATTACTATATGACAGTAATGCACCACTAAACTCCTGGAAAAGACAAGTTATATTTAAACTCAATTTAAAAATCTGGATTTGTGCCTGGTCAGTGGCAATAGGGTCGCTCCCTATTACATGGGACTATAACATAACTGGCGAAATGTGGGTGTACTATACACCTCTGCCTACCCCTTCGGGGAAATACAGGCGTGATGTTATGTGTTGTTATGTTAAAAATCTCATTTCAGATTGCTATTTTATAAGAGGTGCAAAGTTGTCAGTTGTGACAAGACCAACTAGGTCACAAATCAACATTTTTGTGAAAAATTAGGTTCTATAAAAAATAAAATTGATGTTAGTTGAAACTGTGTCCAACTTCTTATCCATAAACGTTTTAAACAGTATCTTGGCCCTCAGCCATGTTTAGCAAACATACGCAGCGTAGGCGCCGCTCGGAAAAATATACCAACTACTCACACTCACACACAAATTTTCTAATACGGACACATACACTAATAGTCATACATACTCTTTGGACCCATTTTTTATACAACGTGTTATTGAAATAACTGAAAACCTCTTATGGGGCGGGGCCATTGTACTCATCAGTATGAACAACTTTTATTATGAGACCAACACTGAAATCACGAAAAACAACAGCTGCTCACTACATTTTGTCGATTTATATGAATTTGCTGATGTGTAGGGAACAGCTGATTATTGTTTTGCGATTTCGGTTTGTCCCATAGTAAAAGTTGTTCATACTTATAAGTACAATGACCCCTAAAGAGGGTTTCAGTTATTACAAAAACACATTAATTGTATATAATAAATAAAATACACAAGATTTCATGGAAATAGTACGGTCTGTTTTTTCTCTCTTGTCTTATTTAGCAAACAATCTCGGCACGTCTCTTTAATCAAATAACGACTGAAAAAATATAATTACTAGTTTTGCACATGTAATCAGGTTAAAAAAAAAAATCGTATTTGAAATTGTTAACATAATGTCTTTTAATAATTATTATTGACGAATTGCATTAAAAAGACATGCCAAGATTGTTTACTAAATAAGACAAGTAAGAAAAAACAGAGATTAGTCAATCAACTGGCTAATAAAAACAATAAACTTACTGTGGCGTCGTACTAGTAGATTCTGACGTACTGGCTGGTGGAGCCATAGAAGCCTTCTTGTTCAATTGAATAATCGTGTTATGAGCTATATCCTTCAGATTATTGATAGAATCATTGTCTCTCGCGCTTGTTATGCAAATTACACGGCCACTGTAACAAAATTCAACTCAATGTAAGAAGGTCCTATCATAATGTTAGACCACAGTAAAAAATTGTTTAAAAATAATAATTTCTCAATACAGTTGTGTATTGAAGAGTTGAAATATTTAAAATATTACTCATTTTCTATCTTTGAGTACTTAGTTACTAAACACAATTAAAAAGAACACAACACCGCTGGCGTGGCTAAGTGGGGGGCCGCCCGCACAGAGTGACACCCGACCGAAACGAAAAAAAACTTTATAAAAATCCGAAGTATGAAAGTTGTAGGATATTTTTTCATTATTATTGTTTTATTAACTGAGCTCGTTACTTCTTTCGTTTGATTAATCAACGTAATCGAATGTTAACATTCGGTTTATGCCGAAAAATTTCGTCTCAAGTAAATTCCTTGTTGTTTTAATGTCATGTCATGGTACTCAACATTATGAACAAATTTTACTATGGGACCAACCCTGAAATCGCGAAAAAAATATAAGCTGCTCCACACATTTATTTTCGCTTAACTCGACAAAATGTAGGCAACAGCAGATTTTTCTTTTGTGATTTGTGGATTGGTCCCATCACAGAAATAGATAGAGATAGAATAGTTGTAATCACAATTTTACTTGCAATTCATGCGTGGCAACTTTCGAACGAACTACGCCTCCCATATTGTCGTCTTTTTTTTTTTAAATTAACTTTAATCAAATTTACTTTACAGCTTTTAATTTGTTTCCGCAGTTAGAAACAGCACAATAGGGCATTTTTGCAGGTTTTTGTTACAGTATTTACAGAAACAAGTCATAAGGCGTACTGAGAAAGGCTTTGAAATTCCCTGCACTATGGTGCAGTGTTGGCACGCGCGCCCTGCCCACTTTTCCATTATTTCTATTTCTGTGGGTCCCATAGTAAAAATTATTCATACTGGTGACCCCTTAAGTTTGTCATTCATTCGTCTTAATTGTGGTTTTGATAGTCCCGCCCCAAAAAGATACTTATACAGTAGTATGTATGAGATATTGGCACAACGAGAGATACTCTGATTCCAAAATGGAAACGCCCGCAACATATCGAAGATTTTCAAACACATCAATGAATTTACGAACTCAGGCCAATAATTTTTTAGTGTGTGCCTTGAAGTTAAGATTGGAGTCAATTGTTACGCCTAGGTACTTGATGTGTTCAACTCGTTCAAGAGCTTCACATTTTCACATGTGCAATTATCCTCAATAGTACAGTCATGGGATATGATTGTATGGGTATTGATGTCAATGGGTAGTTGGCGTAAGATGAAAGTTATATTTGCTTTTGTTGACATTCAGGGTAAGGAAGTTATCACGGAGCCAGTCTGTCACCTGGACCAGACTCGTCTGGGCAGAATTAAAAGCCTCCTCCCATGTATCGGTCGAGATAAGGGGAGCAGTGTCGTCTGCGTAAGAGATTATATCGCCTAGGGGTAATTGAAGGTCGTTAATGTAGACAAGGAAGAGAGTAGGTCCCAAAATGTTGCCCTGTGGCACTCCGTAGGTTACTGGGTGAATGCTACTTGTGTACCTACTCGCACATTTTGAAGTCGCCTTGAGAGGTAGCTTTCAAAATGCCTTAACTTTGTAAGTCCCTCTAGTTTAATAATGAGGATAGAGACAGATCTAAAGAAAGAAATAAAAATGATTTATTGACACAACAAGACATCAAGATATCGTGTCAAAGGCATTTGCGAGTCATTAGGTCTAGGATGATGGATTGACATTTTCTTCCTTTGTCTAAACTGGTAGTAATAGTAAAAACATTGAAAAAATTTATTGTGATTGTTGGAGATTGAAAAATTTTGGCACAGAACACAAATTTTGCAAGTATAGCTTGCACTTGACTGGTTTTTACGGAAATAAGCATTCTAGCTTCAAATAGTTAATTAAGTTTAATTTATATACCCTAGCGAGTAGGTAGAGGTACACTTCTGCGCAGAAATAATGTTAATAGACATTTCACTGACTGAGACTTCTTTTTCTGTGACTTACCGGTTCTGAAAATGCCGCTCAGCAGGTCTAGAAGATTGTGCAGGCGAGGGTTCAGCAAGAGCTTCGATGGCAGCCACTAGACCTTCAACGTCACCACCCGCGCCTCTTCGTACCGGCCCCACCACACATAATCCATTCAAGAGCTGTAACAAACTAGTAATTTAAAAAATACTTTCAAATCATATCAGTCCTATGAATGTACTTTGCCCCCACCAAGACGAGCAAACGGCAGTCGGGCACGGCACTTTTAAGCCCCCTGTATCTTCGTTTTGGGTAAAGCTAGATTTTTATTACTACAAGTGGGAAAATATTTTATTTAAGAACACAGAGTGAGCCTGTCTTATCAGATGATAGATAATAGTATTAAAACCATAAAATTGGTAAATTAAAACATTTTTGCACTAAATAAGCATTTGAAAGGACACTATCATACAACCCTTTTATGTCCTGTACCGGACTAGGAACATTTCATGTACCTATAGTGTCTCGTAACACACTTGCTGAAAGTCTTAAAAATGTGGCGCTTTTTTACACACAAATATTATACTTGACTGCAAATATGGCTAAGGTGCCTCTTACATTTTTTTCTAGTGCAGTACCTCTAAGGCTTTCACCGCACTGCAGTTTGTAGCCGCGAAGTTTTTTAACTGCAATTCTGTAACACACAGAATCATATGCAGGTGCCTGCACTTCTCACACAATACCATATGTGTGAGCAAGAGGCAAATACAAATGCCGCCATTTTCAATCACATTCTTTATCCCATGCTTTATCCACACGAGGAGTATCTACAATGGGTGGTCTTATTGTTCCTTTTTTTGTCTTTGTATTGTCTTTTTACTTGGTTGTCCTGTGTCTTGTTTTGCACTACATAAACATTTTATCCATCTATCTATTGCTCAAGCCAATTTCTTCCAGACAATCTTAGGATGGTCAATATAGGCAATTAAAGAGGGGTAGTATGCAGTGTAACAACATAATAGAATACATAATATACTACATAGCATAAATACTATACATCATACATCTATAACATAACTACATAAATACGAGATACAATAAACATAATAAATACAATATAATAATATGTTTAAATATTACAATAATAAATATACAAAATATGTAGGCTGGAAATTACAGAGATAAGTATCCCTTACCAGTTTTTTTAAATAGGCAAGGATTGAGTAGGCCTCAGTTTTAATAGCAAAGCATTCTGCAGGCGAGCAGCATGAACTGTAAAATTACCAAAGAATTTTGTAGAATGCAATGGTATTGCCAATGTGAGGTTTTTTGATGACCTTAAAACTATACAAATTCCCAACACCATGTTGTATTGGCGTTCTGTAGCCAGAGTTATTTTACTTACATGTGTTAAATTTTGTTGTGATGCTACCCATGTATTCAACATATGTGCAGTATTATCACTAACAACAAACCGCACCTGAAATTTTAAATAAACCATTTTGAATTGACAGAAACAACATAATAAATGCAACTTAGATGTATAATAAACTGCTACCATTTAATTGATGGACAATGTTTTACATTACAAGAATAAAACACAGGCAGCAGCTACAAATAACAAAAGTTATCAGGAATTAATCTAAATCTGGTTTTGGTTATTTTTACATATAGTAGGTAGTGATGATGGTATGCTAATGGCTCTTATTTATACTTATAAATAAATGTCAGCCTATTGAGGTGGCGGGATTAAACATTAAGCATTATTAAATTGTTAAAAGTACGAGCGAGTTTTTCGTTCCACAATTTATTTCTTTAGATTTCGCTTTGCATGCGTAAATGCGTTCAAAATAAAAAAAAATTTGGTTAAAATTTCTGGTTAATTGGCACATATCAGCTGGGAGCTGAAAGTTACTAGTTTGAAAGGGCAACGGTGAAACTTACTAGCTTGCCTTCAGGAAATAGATCCCATACTATCCGGCAGTATTCAACAGCAGCTTCCACACTACATGTCCACAACGATTTACATATCGGTGGCACGGGAAGATATCCCCGGTTTTTTGGAACATCGAAGTCTATCGGATTATCTGATGATATACCGAAGTAAGGTGTATGGTCCAAAACAAATATTGTTTTGTGGTTTATGGGGAACATGATTGCTTTTTTGCACTTTTAAAGTAATGTTACATATTTGGCTAAATTCAACTGGAACCTAGAAAATACAACTTAATAACTCTACACGAAAATATCACAAATAAACCAAGTAATTATTTATTTTCTCTGTGAAAGTAACAACGGGAAAATTCGTTCGTTTCCTGCTGTCCGTAGTGATTATTTTCTCTGTGCTGCTGTCTGTCAGTCACAGACCAAGTAGAGATTTAGGGATGTCAAAAAATTATCGATTATTAAAATTTACAACTATTAAAATAATTGATTATTTTTATTTTTTCATTAATTTTTTGGAGTCGATTATTACTTCTAGAATAATCGATTATTTAGAAATCGATTTTTTATTTTCAGTGTCGTGTGTTTTTGATTTTTTTCTAGTATGTCTTCGTCAAGGTCAAGTTAAAAGTCATTTTTTTACTGACACTGACTTTAACTAGTTCATTCATTTTGTTCCAATCTTCAGTATAGACATGGGTAACTCAACAAAAATGCATGAGCTGCAGCTCACCTTTCGGTTCAAGTCAGTGAACCGGAGCTGTCAACCGGCTCACAGATCAGCTCAATTTGTTTATCTGCCTACTTCGAGTTATGATCTGTGATGCGAGTCACTGAGCTTACAGAGCGTTCAATCTGTATGAGCTGCGCTTACTCGCTCACTCTGTGACTCACCGCCGATCTGTCGTCGCTCCGGCTCACCGAATCAAACAGGTTTTTATTGATACGGACATCTTTTATATTTCGTGCAACGAGCGTTGTCGCACAGATAGATACTATTCTTTGAGCCATAAGCTGCGTATTTTGTCATTGAGCTGCAGCTCAACAGCTCAAGCTTATTGATTTGCATATTTGAACCGGTTCTGAGCTGAGTTACACACCTTTACTTCAGTATAATTAAAAAAATTCTAGCACCAACGTACAATTAATTAACGTAATTAATAGAAGCTGGAATACCTAATTAGAATTTTTTTTTTTTTTTTTTTTTCGTTTTTCGTGGTGCTATTATTACGAAATTTTGACATTTATTAAATAAATTACAAATCGTATCGAACTTAGAGTTGAAATTTAGAACCAGAAATGATAGAAACTACCTATTACTTCAATAAAATCATAATGAAACGAATATCGGGTTTATAACACACTGTGCGAAGCATTTGATTCTTAATTCCTTACCAAGCAATATGTGGTAAAAAATTAAGAAAAGAGACGATAGCTTTAGCTTTGGCCCTGAAGTAATAATTACTGTTGTAAAGTTGATTAAAACTGTTCTTGATATTTTTCATTTATTCAAACGAAAAAAAAACAATTATTATTTTCAAATAAATCAATTGTATATTAATGAATTTTATGAAATTTAAAATAATTGATTAATAATAAATAGATTTTTTTACAGTTAAGTTACATCCCTGTCAGTGTCAAGGGCAGTGTTGCCAGCGCACTCTTGCTAAAAATCGTTAGGAAATTCTCAGTAGCAGCCTGGAGAGGCCCGGAGTCTGGATTTGTGCCCGGTCAGTGGCAATAGGCTCGCCCCCTATTACATGGGACTATAACATACCTAACTGGTGAAATGTGGGTGTACTATTGTACTATGATACACCCCTGTCATTGACTTATACCTATGGACTTGAAATACCTACGAAATAAGCGTGGCATACCCACAATATCCGGGCCACTGTAATGGCGGCCATAGGAAGTAAGTAATCAAAACTAAAAAGTATCAATATCGATACTCATGTTTCTTACCAGAGATGTGTGCTTTTTTAAAATCATTTTAAAGTAGTAATAAATAATGCAATTATATCAAACACTAAGTTCGGCTGTACCTTTTTTTTTTCCCGTGGGGAAAATCCTCATGGACGCACTCCGCCCGGGGAAGGCTTAGCCATTGTCGGACTCTTACCGACTAAAAACCACCACGGTGTTCCTCTACTGACCCTTGGCCGGGGGCGTGAGAAATACTCCTGTATTCGCGCAACCATCCCCGGCAGGTCCCGGCTCGCCACTGGCTGGCGAGCCCCTTCACCCCGTGCGGCAACCACAACGGCCGCACGCTCCCCTTGACTGGCGTGCGCGGAATACGCGTTACTCTAACACGTGCGTGCGCCCCGCCATGTCGATGTGTGCGTATCTCTACTATTAACCCACACTTGTACACAGTTCATCGTTCCTTCGGGATATGGCTTATCCGCAAGATAAAAATAGACGGCTTTACGTTGTTACTTTTTGCGCATTTTTAACTTTATTTATAAAGAATAAATTGTGACCTTGGCCAGATTTCAAATAGGGCTTTCTATTTTTAGATATTTTGTACTTTTTAAACAGTTGCCGAGATATGATTGACAAATGTTATTGTCTTGTGTTGAACTGCGTTCTTTAATGTTTTTGAGTTGTTTAGTTTAAATGTTTTCTTTGATTGTATGTATTCCATAAACTGCAAATGAACATTTAAAATAATAAACTGTAAATAAAAATCATCGATTATTTAATAATCTGTATACACAAAATACAAAATTTAAGAAATATATGACCTTAGATTTTAGAACAAATAATCGAAGTATGTAACACTTTCATTCGAATCTAATAACCATAATCACATCATAACACGAAAGTAGATACATAAAATAACCAACGCTGAATGTATACAGAAATAACTAGTTACAAAAATAATCGGTTTTGAATGAAGTTACGCGTACCCACGAAACAATGTGTTATATGCAAAATACGTTACGACCCACTACTAATTGAGACTAGATGTATTTTTAAGAAAGCGCAATCAACCAACAATCATCCCCTCTACTTAATATGCAACTTCATACAATAGAAGACTCAAGCTGTCGCTGAAAACCAGTGCTATGTCTTTGCTCCGTGCATGAGGCACAGCAATATGCTGAGCGGTGGCCGTTTTGCGCGGATGTGACGCATATCTTACCACACTTCTAGGCTCTGTACCTGTATTTGTTCTGTGTTCTTGATTATTTTTGGTAATTTTTTGCGTCACTTTTGAAGCAAATAAATGTTTTTTCTTTCTTTCTTTTTTTTTAAGCTGTATTCCAGGATTTACCAAATTGATGGAGATAAAACATACCTCAAATTGTAAGTTAGGTTAATACCAATACAACTGTAAAGTTTCATCGTGATCCTTTCAGCTGTTCTCACGTGCTGAGTTAACAAAAAGATAGACATGATTTAAAAAAATTGCATTCCTTTTTTGGGCAGTCGTGTAAAAATAGCTGATTCGTGTTCTATTGACCCGTAGCTAGATTTCGTAAAAAAAAACCTTATCAACAGACTGACGACTTAAGTAATAGATATTTATTGATTAAAATAACGCATAATTCTATAATTTTAGATTTTCATTTAATAACCAATTATTTTGTGTGTAAAATAAGCAACTATACGTTACATATCATACAAGAAACGAAAACTGTACGTATAAAATAGTTATCCAGTGTTTTGGATAAATCATCATCATCATCATCATTTCAGCCGAAAGACGTCTACTGCTGGACATAGGCCTCCCCCAAGCATCGCCACAACGACCGGTCGTGTGCCTTCCGCATCCAGCGGATTCCCGCGACCTTCACCAGGTCGTTGGTCCACCTTGTGGGGGGCCTACCCACGCTGCGCCATATTTTATAAATACTCGAGTAGAAATGGATATTTATTTATGAGTATTTATCCATTTTTAGTACTTATCCGCATAAATGCCCATCACTACTACGAATGTTACCATACCTACTATCACAGATTAGGTACTATATCTATGCCTACTATACTACCTATTTTATTGCAATTCATAGACAACATCACAAAAACCGGCAATAGTTTAATTACGGTTTTTTTAAAAAGCACGCAGTACGGGCCAAGCGCGGTTTTTAAAACGAATGAAAGAAGAAATCGTTACACTTTTTTTGGTACAATGTTTTGTTGTTTATATCTGCTTATATCCGCGTGTGGCTTACGTGGGCTCACAAACTACTAAGAGAACACTACGTGTCGTGGGCTTACGGCTGAGTGCTGGGCCTAAAAGGTATAAACAGTTTGAATCATGGAATTATTAAGTAATGCGTATATAGTACTTATTATTTCGATGGTTTGAATCACAAGGGCTCCCGAGACAGTCAAAAGGTTGTATTTAAGGTGAATGCTACAGGGCAGCCCGCGAAATTTATTTATTTTTGCGTTTTTTGCAGATTGTAGCTTTATATCACGTTGCATATCAATCGAAATATGATACGCGGTAGTAATAACAATATATCTACTGATTAATACTCATAAAATATATAAACCTAGCTTTATAAGCTCTACAAGCTTGAAAATCGATAATTTGATCATAAATTAATAGTATCGGGCTTGTACAGTTTATAGATAAAGATAAAGATTTTTATTTGCAAGAAACATGGTTAGTATTTTTTATGAGTATTATTCAGTAGATATGTTGTTATTACTGCCGCGAATCATATTTCGACCGATATACAACGCGAAATAGATTTACAATTAGCAAAAAACGCAAGAAATTTTCAATTTCGCGGGCTACCCTGTAAAATTCACCTTAATTAAGCACGTTTTAAACACGTAGGTTTTGGTTTGGGTCAAACTTATTGTTTATGCAACTGGTTTGAGAGGTTCTAGAACCATAGAACCTCTCAAACCATTGCGTACAACTGGTTCGAGAGGTTCTATGGTTCTAAGCTTGTTTATTGTTTCATATTTTTAATATGTTTGACGCGTTGTTTCATCTCGTGCAAACGACGTTTGAACAAAGGCAGTATAGTTTTTCGCTGTCATTCGTAATGTGCAGCACTCCTTGTAGAATATTTTCATGTGTTATACGATGTTTTGATTTGTACATACCATGCTTGGTACTATAGTCAAAGGTTTGCACAAATAATTTTATTTATATTCTCTTTCTTGGCATTTTATGATCACACAACGTGACAACCCTGCGATTTATGGTATCCAATTTCGTTTGATGAGTCTTCAAACCGTCATCACGTGAATTTATTATCAAATCATTTGTCTATCTCGGGGCACTCATATTTTGATCCGAGTCAAACAGTATTGAACATGCATGGGATCAGTTTCAGTCACGATTGTCAAAAATTTACGTGTTTGAGGGATGTTTGGTTAAATGTATATTTTTTTTTGTGTTTGATGCATCATTTGATTGTGTCACACTATGCTTAATTAAACAAACAATTTTTCATATTTTCATAAGTCTTCAAACTGACATCAAACGGTTTGATGTTTGATCAAACGTAAAGTATCAATCCGTTGCGCGTAGGACCGTGTGACCTTTAAATTATAAAATGTGCCCGAACCAAATTAAGTAATTTTTTCTCGATAGAAATAATGTAGGTCAAATTCAGTCAAATAGCTGCAAATAAAAAATCCCGAAAATTATATGGAAATAATAAACTATTACTTACGTAGGTACTCCTAGGCTCGTATTACAGAAGCTTCCTCAAGTACAGTTTAAACTCCAATCACCTAATCACTACTTACGGCTAAAATTAATATCCAATCTATCCACGATTTGCCCTACTAGAGATAGGAATTTGACATAAGCTCCATACAAAATACGTCAAATTTCTATCTCTAGTAGGGTAAATCGTGGATAGATTGGATATTAATTTCGGCCGTTAAGGATAGAATCGTTACTTGAGTATCGGTCTTATTCCAGAACGGTAATTATAAACTTTTATTCAACAACATAACACACGAATTTGACCTGAAATATAATAGAAATCTCTACTCAAGAGTAGTCTGGACCATACTTGAGTGATTACAGATCAAATCTCTGCCAAAATATCGAAACAAAACGAAACTAAACTCAGCTGAACTGTGATCAACAAATCTCTGCTTGAGGGTCGTTCTAAAATCAAAGTTCAACTCAAAACTAGTTTTAACAGTGATCAACGCTTGAGTATCGTTTTGGAATACGGACCTTACGTTATGATGGCCATGTACAATTTAGAGTTAGAAGATTGTTACCACTCACAGGAAAACAATTTTAGTTTTATAATTGATTCCCAAAGTAATTTTACTCATAGAAATTATTATTTTAAAACAAAGTTTAAAACGTTTTTTTTAAATCAATAACCGACAATACTCCACAACATGGACAACACTAGGGTGAATGTGAGAGAATGATAAAATGGTGCATTCGTCGATCAAACCGGGCCATACATCCGAAGCTAGAAATTAAATTAAGATCCACCATTTTGTTTATTTTCGCGAAAATAAATCTTTTCCCGGATACGTTGTAGAATATTCCTGTTTTGCCGCTATACGACAGTGATCTACTTATTCTGGCAATGATTGTAAGATTAGGAATGTGCTATTAGCGTTTCTATCTATTTATCGAGCCCTTGTGTTGAAATTTGCAGACATCGGCCGCGCCGCTAGTAAACACTCATTGAAAATTAACAGCCTAACGTAGAAGAAAAGTAAAGAACCAAACACGTAGGGCACCCGAGTTGATGAGAAAAGTTCGGATAATCACCAAGTTCAAAGGGAGTAATCCCCTAGCGTTAGAGGTACGTGAAGTGCAGCAATCGGACGTCATAAGTGTGAATAAGTTGTGTGCATACAGCCTGTATTTATGGTGGGATATTTGTCCAGGAAATAACCAAAAGTAGTGGGCGAGAGTCCCCCGTGGCGCGCCCGGCTAACATGAACCACACGCCTGCCCCGGACAGGCAGCAGCAGCACGACTCTAATGTAAACCAGGTGGAGGAGATGGAGACTCAAGATGGTTAGTGATGTCACAATATTTACATTGTAATCAACTGCTCCACCCACGCTTTGTCCAGGTAAACTCTAAAAACACACTGTCGAAGCCATTACACAACAGGTATTAAAAAAATGCTTATTCCGTAAATTTACAAGTGTTATTGAACCTATTTGTTAACCAGATTATCCTACATAACCTCAAATTGTACTGAGTAAATTGACATTGTTAATTGTTGTGACTGTTTTGCTTCAAATGATAATCTTTGCAGTGTAAAACTATGTTAGAAATATGTGGTTGAATGTTTACTTATTACAGTTAGAATGTTGCTTTCTTTGTTCCAAAAGTGCAAGTCGCTGTCTTAAGAGTGAAACGAAAAGGTCTAATAATAGAATATCTTTGTCTTACATGAATGTTTGATGTGTTTAATATTATTGAATTTGGTTAGAATGTAATTCAATTAGTGTTTTTGTTTATCATTGAGTCTAAGTATATATAGAGATATATATTATGCTTTGTTGGTGTATTTATACCAGTATATAGAGATATATATTATGCTTTGTTGGTGTATTTGAGTCCAGGTTACCTCAGTGTGTTTCAATGTCAAATGCTTGAATGAATGTACAGCCCTACCAACTGGTGAAAATCTTTAGAAAACATTAAAATAAACAAAGCTAACATGTCACCAAATTTTTGACATCCTGTTGACTTTAAAAAATGTATAGATTTACTTTTTATTTATCTATTAAATTATCTACAGATAGCATATCTGTACACAATTCTGATTGTTCATACTCATTTCATTCATCAGTTTACATGGTGTTGAACATCCTGTGTTAGCAAAGGTACTTTAACTAGTGGTCTGTGAAGCTCTTCAAATATTAATAAAACACTCAAATCAGTGTAAGAAAATGTTAACCAAAATTCGGAATTTCATTATTGATCAAATCTAATGGAGTAAGTAAATAAATGTAGAATAATTTATTTTTAAATAAATAAATATAAATAAATATTTTTGGGACATTTTTACACATCACCATCTAGTCCCAAACTAAGCAGAGCTTGTGGTATGGGTACTAGACATTAGACTTATCATGCTACCCATAGTCTAATTCCATGTAACAATGTTTGGAATTAACTCTGACTGCCCCAGTCGAATTTATCTGAAAAACATTTTTGGGTCCTTTTCACCCAATGTCATGTTTATATGACACTAAACTGTTTATTAGTTTTTCTACTAGTATCACTGCACAACTCCATCCATCATATAAGTACTAATTATAAGATTTTTAAGCCGGAACATAACATCCCCAATTATCAACACTTTAAGGGACAATCACAAGTATATTTTAAATATTTGGTTTTGTGATGATTTTTTACATAGGTACTTGTGGTGCACTATGTAACAGTTCAATGTTTATTAGATGATATTTAACCATATACCAAATTATAATTTTGCTCTTATTTTCTGAAGTTGGTTGTTTTCTGTCGAACAATGGGGCACTGTTGGTAACTGGGGTTTTTATTAGGAGCATGCCAACTGACAAAAAACCAAGCAGTTGAAAGTTTAAATGTTTGGGCTGATGGGCTGCTGTGGACAAGCATTCAATTTATATTTTGTAGACTGCATTTCAAAGGCAGAATATGAATTTGTGCAGCAATAAAATATATTTATCAAGCACACAGAATGCGAAACCAAAGTTTGTCTGCACAAGGCAGTTAATTATACACTGTGTTATTGAAATAACTGAAAACCTCTTAAGGGGTCATTGGACTCCTCGTTGGTATGAACAACTTTTACTATGGGACCAAAACTGAAATCGTGGAAAAAAACTGCTGTTCCCTACATGTTCACATCATCATCATCAACTCAGCCTCTCGCAGTCCACTGCTGGACATAGGCCTCTCCCAAGTTGTGCCACAACACTCGGTCCTCTGCCTTCCGCATCCAGTCCCCCCCAGCCACATTCTTCAGGTCGTTGGTCCACCTGTTCACATAAATCAACAAAATGCAGGACACGTTTTTTTTGCTATTTCAGGGTTTCCCATAGTAAAAGTTGTTCTTACTGATGAGTAAAATGACCATTTAAGAGGTTTTCAGTTATTTTAAAAACATGTTTAACAAAGACATACCCAATGAAAGGTCTGGTTGCTATGAATATTTTTTCTTCTAATACTTTGTCAAACTGACAACAGATGTCAAAATTCATTTCTATAAAACAATGGACAGATTTGTTTCTCCTGCATAATTGCTGTGGTCTATTTTAATTGTTACGTTTACTTTAGTGAGTTGTACATCCAAATCATATAGAGGTAACATATATTTTTTTAGTCTCTCTCTCTTGGTATATTGAGTATTTGTTGGTAAAAAAAAAACTAAATTAAGTAAGTACATCACAAATAGTTAGATCTGAACTTAAAATACATCTATCTTTGTTTACATTTTACATCTGTTTACATAAAACTTGCCTCTAATTATTTATAACCATTTTATACTTAATCTCACACATGATATCATGTGGATTGATTATATGATTTCATATCTCATACAAGTATAAGATTCAATGTCAAACATTGAATGACTCGCTTTGAAGTGGGGTTTAGAAGTAATGTAATTGTAAATATTCTCTTTGCAGTGGAGACTGTAGACACTGTCACTGACAAGACTTGGGACGACGATCTTATGAAAGGTCCCAACGGCGAGGTGGTCATGGGTGAGGTTATGAAGAACCAGGAGACCACATCTTCAGATATGCCAGTGAGTTCCACTGTTATAACTTGTCAAGATTAGACAAACTACGACATTATTATTTATCTGTACTAACTTGAGACCACAACTGTACCAAAAATCACCAAAAATCTATCTGTCTACTTCTTATTTTTTTTCTTTTATGAGTCAGATTGCAATCAAAAGAGATATCTATCTCCTTAATTTATTGTTGTGTATAATAATATTGCTTTTAGGATCCCTCACTTGCAATGAGTATAGGACATAGACATCTAAGGTAATAGAAATGTTATCTACTTTATTTTTCAACTGGAACACATGTCGGCGGTTTTCCGCTACCAACACATAAATACGCAATCACGCCCACAATGTTCCTAGCATTCAATGCAAAATAAATTAAGCTTTAAAAAAATTCCAATGCTAGATGTGCTGCAAAATATATTTTTTGTGACTCTGCGTCCAAAACAGCACTGATGATTAAGCAAACGGTTCGCGCACTGGTGTCCTAAAATACACATGTACATGGTGACAAGTTCACGCGCCTTTGCCACTTCTATTAGTTTATTTAGATTTCTATGGGCTAGAACATAAATATTTTTGTAACCCGTGGATTTATTTGTATATTTTTAAAGCCTAATTTGCTTTTCTCTCATTGTTTATTTACGAACAATTTTCATTTAATCTATTCCCAGGAGATCAACTCAGTTGTTTGCTATTTCACTCATTAAATACAAATTTACTGAATGAAAGGAAATAGAATAAGTTATTTGAATTTCGAAGTATCTTCAGGGTCTGATAAACAGAGATTGGGTTCTAATTTATCAGATAATACTAGTATCACGAATTCGCGTGTTGCTGTTTAAGTAATGTGCGAATATTTACGATTCTTGTATAACATTTGAGGCCATTTGAATGCCGTAGATGTAGTTTGTGTAAAGTGAATATGACTATCCTGTTAATAACGCCTGCAACTTAGTATATGACGATCCATATTAAAGATACTATCGTATGTTCGCGCCATAATAGTCCATCTTTTTCTTGATATGTCTGTCGTTATGGCTTCAAACTACCTTCCATAATAGTTCTCTTATAATCTTTTCTACTTAAGACGCTGACAACAGCCCCAAATAGGCTTCTTTTAAAAATATTTTTAGCTGTATCTTTTCAGTTTGTAGCAGTGAAAAAAATATATGTTAATCTTGATCGTATTTTCTAAAATTCTATTGTGCCCAAAACACGTTTTCTTGAAGTTTTCTCTATAGAAAATAATTGTAAACTAACCTCTTAAAACATGCTTTAAAGCAAACAATCTCTATTATGTACCAAATATTATAAATGAAATTAAGAAAACGTTTAAGAAAGACAATAATCTAAAACATAGTTGTTTCTGTTTTTCAAATAAGCTTTTAGTTTTTTATTAAAAAAAAATATTGTTAATTTTCATTCAAGTTGAGCGGCGCACCAGACGTCCCTCCGCTCGTTGCCTCTCTTTCAGTTCTGTACGAAACAACAGTGACCGAAGAGGTCTGATTTTTTAGGTGTTGTCAGCCTCTCAATGAGATCTTGTAACTGAATTTCATAAAAAAAAAAACAAGTTGAGAGAAAGTATGTAATTATTCATTCACTTTCAAATTCAAGTTAACATAATTATTGTTAAGTTTATTCACAAATTCAGACACTATTTATCAACCTAAAGAGTAGTATTAGCAAGATTTTTTTCTTTCACCAGCTGGCTTGTCTTGATACCGAAATGGAGGACGACGAGGCGCGGTCAGAAGCGACATTCCGTTTCACTGTACAGAACTTCCGGAACTTGAAAGATTCGGTGTTGTCCCCGCCATGCTACGTCCGGAACCTGCCATGGAAAATCATGGTCATGCCACGGCAAGCTCCGTCCCCGGACCGCCAACAACAGAAGTCTTTAGGCTTCTTCCTCCAGTGCAATGGCGAGAGCGAGTCTTCGAGTTGGTCGTGCTATGCCATGGCTGAACTAAGACTCATCTCCCACAAGCCAGAAACCGAGCCATTCTTCAGGAAGATACAGCATTTGTTTTACAGGTTTGTTTGTTGTTGTTTATCTTAAAACAAATTATTCTTTATCTTAAGTCAGATAAAATAGTATTCTTTATCATGGCGTAAATTTCGACGAAAGTCTGACCACATGACTCCATTATTATTGCATAGTTAGTAATTCTAATTGTGCATCTTTTACGATTTCTAAGCAACTTTACGTATTAGTTTTGAAATCCTGCTTAGGTACTTATAATATTTATTATTTATTGGCTATACATAATAAATTTATCTCCATGATGAATATTTGTGTCATATCTCCAGTAAAGAGAACGATTGGGGCTTCTCTCACTTCATGGCATGGAACGACGTGTTGGATCCCGAGAAGGGTTACATAAAGGATGACGGCATCACATTGGAGGTGCACGTGACCGCTGAGGCTCCGCACGGCGTCTCCTGGGACTCAAAGAAACACACAGGCTATGTCGGTAAGTCTTAATAAAAGGCACAAAAGTTGTATTTTCTTAAGAGTTTGTATGGCTTTAATGACGTGCAGTCTCTCAGACTGCCCGTCTAGTTCGGCTTCAGATCTCAACTTCGCCGCGTCGAGAGCTTACGATAAAGCCTCTGATTGAAAATAAGTGAAAGGTCAAAGTGTCAAGCAAATCAGACTCGTGTATAGGATGCAGGGTATTTTTTTACATTGGATGGGTAGGTTAGGCTTCGTAGCATCCTGCAGTTTCGTAATTTTCTGTGTAAAACGAGATTTTCAATAGGTATAAATATCTCAACCTTGTGTTATGATGCAAGTTTCTAACATAATAATTGGTGTTTCTTCTAGGTCTCAAGAATCAAGGCGCGACATGTTACATGAACTCTTTGTTACAAACATTGTATTTCACAAATCAACTACGTAAAGCTGTTTACAAGATGCCAACTGAATCTGACGACAGTACCAGGTAAATGTTTCGATTATTTAATCTCGTCTATTACAGTGACACCTCGATTATCCTGACTAATGCCTGGTGAAGGTCATCTAATACCGGAAATCCGTGTAATCGGAATTCATAGTTTTTTTTCTTCTAATTAGGCACATCCATTGTTATAATAAAATAAGTTTAAAATGAT
Organism: Asteroscopus sphinx; assembly: GCA_949699075.1. Taxonomy (NCBI): domain Eukaryota; kingdom Metazoa; phylum Arthropoda; class Insecta; order Lepidoptera; family Noctuidae; genus Asteroscopus; species Asteroscopus sphinx. The sequence goes on from OX453010.1 coordinate 19,186,731, forward strand.
TTTTTCAAATAGTTTTCCTGACGTTTCGAAAGCTTTCAGCGTTCGTAGTCGCAGGAAGACTAAGAAATCCATTGCTATTAGAGATGTGACCGACTACACACCGACTAGTCGTGGAAATCGACAATTCGGCATGTTTTCTAGTCTGCGACTAGTCGGCAAAAATTGTTGATTATTCGGCATTTATTTTCAGTAGGTACTAAAAATAACAAAGAGAAATGATTAAATTAGCACTAACAAAACTTATTGTTATTTTCGTAGATTTCGTAGATATTCCCCTCAGCAAATAGTCTTTCACTATAGACAGTGCCATGGAGTAAAAAAATAATGTTTATTAAAAACTCATTTAAATATTATTCCTTCATCGGTTTAGTATTATCATTTTTATATCTATTCATCCACATAGTAGAAATTCAGCGTAATGTGTCATGTGGTATTGTAATCAGTTATAATGATTTAATATTTAACTTCATTATTTTTATTGAAGAGTTTCTCCAAATGAGTTGTGTCCTTACGTATCAATATCGATTCTGATAACGTTGCTCACAGGAACAGCAGGGTTTTTGTTATATACTGTATAGGTCCGTTAGTCCTGGGGGTCTACTCGCAAAATCGACAACGACATAATCTAAACGACACGATCGTGCTCTGAATAAGTACCCCTCAATAAATGTTGTTTATCGAATTCACAGAAAAAATATTGTGATTTTTTACGACGTCATAGACAATGTTCAGAGTGAATGCGCCAAAAACAAAAGAAATACTGTCAATGACATTTACAACTAAAGCCCGTATTATTCCTCCTTCTCTCCCTCTCCTCCTCCGATCCTCACGCATTGATCACTGTTTAAAACTAGTTTTAAGTTGAGCTTTGATTTTAGAACGTTCCTCAAGCAGATATTTATTGATCACAGTTCAGCTTTATTTTATACTGTCACCTGTTTCGGTATTTGAGCAGAGTTTTGATCTGTAATCACTCTAGTGTGGTCCAGACTACGCTTGAGTAGAGATTTCTATTCTATTTCAGGTCAAATTCGTGTGTTATGTTGTGGTATTAAAGTTTATAATTGCCGTATTGGAATAAGATCGATACTCAAGTAACGATTCTATCCTCATGTAGTGATCAGGTGATTGAAGTTTATTTAAACTGTACTTGAGGAACCTTCTGTAATACGGGCCTAAGAGTATTAGGGTTACGACCGAAAATTGACTTATTAGGCTTACATTCAGAGACGAATCTAAGCATGAGTTTACGTTTAAATTCTTTTCTGAATATAAACCTAACCCCCAGTTTCTGGAAGGCTGATCAATTTAATCTATTGTCAAATCTAATGTCAGTTCCTGTGATTGGCCGCAAAAATACTAACAACCAATCACATCGCTTGACCTGAGATTTGACAGTCGATTAGTTAATTTTTGTGTTGCGGAAACTGGGGTTTAGTATTGTTCATTGCTTCGTATAAACGATAGTAATACGACGTTACTTAGAGTAGGTTTCGACACGACAAATATCACGATATATTGATTATCGATTTTGCAAGTAAACCCCCTGAATCCGAATCGATAAGTCGAAGTTCCACTCTGAAGTTGTGATGCAGAATGCCTTACATTTTGATTTTTTCCTAGGTCCGTCGCATTGGCACTGCAAAGAGTTTTCTACGAGTTGCAATTCTCTGATAAACCTGTTGGCACAAAGAAACTTACCAAGAGTTTTGGATGGGAGACACTCGATTCTTTTATGCAGCATGATGTGCAAGAGTTTCTTAGGGTATGTGTTCTTAGGATACAAATGATGAACTTCAGAACTGTAAGTTTGTGTATCGGCTTCTACTCACGGTAATATCACGGGAATGTCCGACTACCTACGAACCCAATCGGAGTTTTTATTTATGAGCTTGTCACGCAGTGGAGTCGTGAGCTGAACTCGGCTACCGTGAGTAGAAGCCGATATGTTATAATAATGGTGCTGATTCTGTTGTTTACAAGCTAAACTAATTTAGTTTAATCAAAACTCTTTCTGACTACAAACATTAGAAAAGGATAGAATATTATAGTCGTGTCAAAGTTTGTCCACTTGCTTGTTGCTCTAAGTGAATTTAGTCGCCAGGTTTATAGGTAACTACTATTTTCCCGTAAATTACAAGGACAGACTTTTTGACATTTCTTAATATTTTCTGTCCTTTTTCAATGATGAAGATGATTTGTAAGAAAGATATAATGTTGTATGCATGTTGTGTTCTCATTAATTTGTCCTGTTACCTTTGCATGTAATATGTATATTTTGTGTATGTGTGGCAAAATAAATGGTTTAAATGAATAAAATTAGTTTAGTGCGGCTTCTATGAGAATCGGCACCAATATCATTTAGTAGACTTTGCCCGCGGTTTCGCCCGAATACTGAAATAAAATACAGCCTATGTTTCTTCTGGATAAAGTAGCTTTCTGATGGTGAAAGAATGATTAAAATCGGTTCAGTAGTTTCAGAGTTTATCGATTACAACCAAACAAATCTTTCTTCTTTATAATAAAAATATAACTAAGGGTTTCTGGGTTAATATTATAATCGAGAAGTATAATCTGGTGGTCTTCAAGGCTCGAGTGAATAGGTTTTTGCTTGGCATTAGCCTTCTCGTACTGAGAAGAGGCCCGTGCCCAGCAGTGGGACAGTAATGGGCTTGTTATGTTAAGCGTGAACCATCATCAACCGCACCATCGCTTAACATCAGGTGAGGTGGCGGTCAAACGCAAGCCCGTTTTTAATTTAAAAAAAAAAATCCTCACCTTTTTGGTTTGTGCAGCCTGCAGTAGTGATGCACATTCTTAACACTTTTCCAATTCAAACTACTCGTTTTACAGGTACTGCTAGATAAATTGGAGAGTAAAATGAAGGGTACTTGCGTAGAGGGAACAGTGCCTCGCCTGTTTGAGGGCAAGATGACGTCATACATTAAGTGTAAGAACGTCAACGTGTCCAGTACGCGTGTCGAAACGTTCTATGACATTCAACTTAATATTAAGGGGAAGAAGAACAGTGAGTATTATGAACTTCACCCCTTTACGGCACTTTCGAGAAGAAATATCCTTCGTTTTGCGACAGTTACAATGTAAAAATCAATACTTCAGATTGAAAATGACTGAAAGATGATAAAAGTTTGCCAAACTTAAATGGCAGTGGGCGGGGCACGTTGATCGCAGAACGGATGGCCGATGGGGCCGTAAAGTACTGGAGTGGCGACCGCATACTGGAAGGCGCAGAGTGGGTAGGCCCGCTACAAGGTGGACCGACGGCCTGGTGAAGGTCGCGGGATTCCACTGGATGCGGAAAGCGCAGGACCAGTCGTGGTGGCGATGCTTGGGGGAGGCCTATATCCAGCAGTGGACGTGTTTCGGCTGAAATGATGATGATGATAAAAAAGTTAATATTTCTCCATTAATTTCTCCATTTGCTAAGGATATAAAGACAAAACAAAATACTTCAGTTGCTGGTTTAAAGCTTAAATGTATTTGTAAAATATTCAAAGAAAGATAGAGTTACAATACCACTAGTATCTTAGTCTAATGAACTCTTTTTATTCCAGTCGACGAGTCATTCAAAGACTACATCAGTACGGAAACTCTAGACGGCGAGAATAAGTATGACGCTGGGGAACATGGTCTTCAAGAGGCGGAGAAAGGAGTTATCTTTGCTTCCTTCCCACCTGTTCTCCATTTACACCTCATGAGGTTCCAGTACGATCCGATTACGGATAGCTCCGTAAAGTTTAATGATAGGTAAGTGGAATTAACATGCATCATGGAACTTTACAGATTTTTCGGTAGCAGTAAATGGCCTCTCATTCCTGATTAGAACTAGAAGAAATTTAACAATATATATTTGTGTCAATTTTTTTTTTTATAGTTTAGGGTGACGAAACGAGCTAAAGGCTCACCTGATGTTGAGCGGTTACCTTTGCTCATAACAACTTCAATACATCTAGGCTGTTGCCTAAATGGTACCGCAAGTCGGTTCGCCAAACAGACATGAAGATGGAAAGTCTCATGTGATAGTAATTTCACCGGCACCCGTACCCTTCAGACCGAAACACAGCAATGTAGGCATTACTATTTGGCGGAGAAGTAGGTACGGTGGTACTACTTCTCCGGATGAGCTCTTTCACAAAGGAGCTCTGCTACTACTACTGAATAATCCATATTCGGTCATTTAGAGGAAAAAATGGTCTTATGGAAGAAAAAAACACATCCGAAACCAACTGTTTTGTTATTGTTTATTGATAGATAAAGTATGCACTTAGCATGTTGAACTAGTTCGAACTCTTCATGCATTAATCATAGACAATTCCATGTCCAAGAAAGCTTACTTTCTTCACAAGGAAAACTTAAAAAGCCTATGTTAAAAACTGAAGCTATATGCTAAATGCTTTTCCAATTCTATAGGTTTGAGTTTTACGAGCACATCAACTTGGACGCGTATCTTCAAGAGAAGCCGGAGACGCCAGCAGACTACACGCTACACGCGGTGCTGGTACACTCGGGAGACAACCATGGGGGACACTATGTGGTCTTCATCAACCCTAAGGGCGATGGAAAGGTGAGCTTTGAGATTTATGAATGAACTAGTTGACGCCCGTGACGTGGTATGTCGATAAAAAATATCCTATGTAACACATAAGCACACCTCAGACACTCGATACAATATAAATGCTAGCACCACCTACATACACAAGATTACGTCTGTATACGAATGCACACACACACATGTAGGTTAGGGATGCTCGCCGCTCGTAATGCCGATTGGTTTCCAAGCGCTTCTCAGTAGTTCTCAGAGATGGCGTGCTTTTATAGCGACTAGCGATTGATATCCGTTGCAATCTTGCAGCCCAATAGCCGTCAAACTGCGAGTGTTCGCGGGGTTCGGGCGAGGAATCTTTAATTGGCGGGGGGTGGTGAGTGGCTGTTCTGTACGTTAGTACTATTACATATTCTGTGACATAAGATAGTTTTGATCGATATGGTCTATCTAGGACACGTTCTATCTCTGTGTTAAATTTCATTCGCCATTTCAGCGTGATTGAAGGACAAACAACATCCATACTTGCGCATTTATAATATTAGTAGAACAGGATAAAAAACTGTCTTATTAGGATCAGCAAACACCGACGGAGTGGCGGTGAAGCGACTTATTTTGTAACAACTGGAATTCAACCTTATATGTGCTTCTACATAAGAATGAAATTAAAATGTCGAAATAAAATCACACTAGGAGGCTCAAACCTCCGTGAGGAACGGTCGAGCGGTCACAAGGGTCCATAAGAGCCGGTTTTCCTTGCAAACCAGTCGACTTCCCTTCGCCGTCACTCGAAAAAATTACTTTTACTTTAGGTAAATATGCATCCCCACAAGGTGGACCGACGACCTGGTGAAGGTCGCGGGAATCCGCTGGATGCGGAAAGCGCAGGACCGATCGTTGTGGCGATGCTTGGGGGAGGCCTATGGCCAGCAGTGAACGTCTTTAGGCTGAAATGATGAAATATGCATCCGAATATCCGATCTCTAATAATGAGTGATATCGTTTTCGTACGAAAACCGAGATCGACGGCTTACGTGCTCTCTCTCCCCTTTTTTAGTCTCGAAGACTGTTTATTTATAATAAAAAATTTAGGGTTCTTCTTCGCTCACGTCGACACGAACTAGGAGACGACCTCGGCGAACGTATCGCGATCAAATCGCGGACGTTCTCAAAAAATGCCAGGTTAAGAGTTCTCTAAACCGACGAGGACGCATGACGAGGTTAATGGATGTAGATGAAGCGAAAGAGGTGTGTCAGGATCGTATTAGGTGGAAATCCATAGTCTCTGCCTACCCCAATGGGAAACAGGCGTGATAATATGTATGTATGTAGTGAAAAGATTAGTCCAGACATAATAAATAAATAAATACACTTTTATTTCATAAAAAGAGATTGTAGTAAAAACATTACACATTTCTACAGAATAGGTGGGTACATTAATATCTTCAATCCGGTGGGTGAAGTGCTGTTCTCCTAGCTAGGTTATACAATAACCTGTATTAAGGAGTAACAGTCCCGATCCCCTTTTCAGTATTACATTTTTACTGTACTGTCGTCGGAGGGGGAGTTACAGAAGATGGTAACAATTATGGATGGTGCTTTGAAGAGTAAAGGAATGAAAGTTAATGTTAGTAAGACAAAAGTTTTGGTTTTTGAAAAGGAAGAAGTTATGACAGAGTGCAATATTTTGATAGGTGACGAAAAGGTGGAACAAGTGAAAGATTTTGTATACCTGGGTTCCATGTTTACGAGAGATGGCAAGCATGTGAAGGACATTGAAAGGAGAGTGAGTGCTGGTAATCAGGTGAATGGGGCACTACACACCTTCATGAACAGCCGCAAAGTGTCGGAAAAGGCACGGCTGGCTGTTCATGGGGGAGTGTTAGTGCCTACACTTATGTATGGTAGTGAAAGTTGGGTATGGCAGAAGAAACATGAAAGCAGAATAAATGCAGTAGAAATGAGAGCTTTGAGAAGTATGTGTGGTGTAACTTTGAGAGATAAAGTAAGGAATAACATGATAAGGGAGCGTTGTGGAGTGAAAGAAGATGTAGTGACAAAGATTGAGAAAGGTATGTTAAGATGGTTTGGACATATAGAGAGGATGGACGAGAGGAGATTGACGAAACAAGTATACGAAGCGAGTGTGGATGGAAGAGTTGGAAGGGGACGACCTCGGCGAACGTATCGCGAACAAATCGCGGATGTTCTCAAAAAATGCCAGGTTAAGAGTTCTCTAAACCGACGAGCATGCATGACGAGGTTAATGGACGTAGATGAAGCGAAAGAGGTGTGTCAGGATCGTAGCAGGTGGAAATCCATAGTCTCTGCCTACCCCAATGGGAAACAGGCGTGATAATATGTATGTATGTATGTATTTTTACTGTACTACATTAAACAATACAATTTGTACAATGTTGTTTTGTATTTTAATAATGTCGTATGTAATATATTGTCGTAATAAGTCTCATTGCGTCGGGCGATTTGTCGCTCACCTAGGACTATGGGTTATGAAATAGTGTTTTGTCGCTTAGTGGTGCAAGTTTGACGACGACGTGGTGTCCCGCTGCACGAAGCAGGAGGCCATCGAGTACAACTACGGTGGACACGACGAAGACATGGCGCTGACCGTGCGCCATTGCACCAACGCTTACATGTTGGTTTATATTAGGTGAGTGTAATATCATATTGCTTATCATAATTTAACACGTTTTTACTAACTCGCTTTCAATCTTACTGTCTGTTCGATACAACCATGGTATAATAAGATGTTTCACCAGGTATTCTCTTCCCGCAATGACAGCGCGATGCCTCCAAGCTACGTCACGATCAGTGCTGCCATTGATTGATAATCTTCAATATATTTAAGGAGATTTTTGTTCATAATGAATATAAAATAAATTCCTAACTAGCCTAACTATTTGTTATCTCGTGTTATTCATCTAATTAGTTAATAAAGGAAACTATATTAAATTACTAGTTAATAAGTGATTCTTTATAGAAGAAACTAAATGAAAAAATGCATTTTACTGGGGTAATTTATTTTCACAAAGTGGCAGCACATCAAACTGACAAATGTCACGCTAACAGCCCGCTATTGGCTCCACGGCCGATGACGTAGTACGGAGGCAATCACGTGACCCAGCTGTCACGGGAAGAGACTACCTGGTGTTATTATACCATGGATACAACGATCATACAGCCCAATAGACGCATAATGTTGAATACTGGGTGTCAGGGAAACGCTTCCGAAAACGAAGATAGGTGATAGTGCTGGTGATTACTGATACGAAACCACAAAAAAAAAAATGCGATACTTTTTTTAGATTTTTTCGTATTTTTTTGCATTTTTCATACATAACCAGCTTTGGGCAGTTAAATAAAACTGATTTGCAGGATATAAACCATTTATTTACTTAATTTTTTAAAGTTCGCAATGTAATTCAAATAAAATATCAGCTGGCGCTTGGGGTGAACGACATCTGCTCGCATACGCAGTCCGTGTCGTAGCGGGCGTAGGAAGATTAGGTACGCGCGGCATTGATCCCGAGTTTTGTACGCTTTACATTGCGGGTTTGCAAAATACCAAATCACTAAAACAATGAGTGTAAAGCTAATGGTTATTGGTATTCGATTGTGTTTAGGTAGTATAATATTAGCCTTTTAGTTTCGGGAGCGTTTCCCTGACACCCAGTATAATGGATACAATAAATTCTGCCACTAGCTTAGGCAGGGTACTGCAATCCGATTGGCTCTACCAAGGCGGCTATTGGCTAATCACTAACGCGGCAGTTTTGACGGCTCACGCTTTTGTTTAAAAAACTCACAAATTTGTCTAAAAGGTAGTAGTAGTATTTTTGTATCTTGGTCCTGAATCTTTTTTGTGACCAAATAACTAAGTACTCTTGATGTAATGCTTGGACTACAAAAGAATAAAATGTAGTAATTGAAACATGTTGGAGACAATGATATTCATGGGTTTTCGTGATTTCCAGGGATTCACAGTTGAAGACTGTCTTGCAGGAGGTCACTCAGGCTGACATTCCTACAGAGTTGAGCGAGAGACTTGCTGAGGAAAAGAGAATTGAGACTGTAAGTGTTCATTACTCATGTTAGAATGCACTACTGGACATAGGCATCAACTTGATTATGTTACAATATATGGCTCTCTATCTGACCATTCCAACCCCTCTCTCTGGGATGTTTTTCACCCAGCCGATCGTTGATACCCTAAAGTACTGCTGGGACGAGTTCGTCCCAGCAAAACGAGGTCAATTTATACTCTATTTCTGATCTATGAAGATTCAAATTCTATTGAATGACACATGCGCAGGGTACCTGAAGGAGTTTTCCTGAATGGCTATCGTAGTGCCCGAGTGGTTTTATGGATATCTCCAAATAAGCTACATTTATGTTTTGATGGTACAGTCGACCGCACGTCAGTGGTAACAGTTTGACCTTGACAGTGTCTTTATTTCCTAAGCAGTAAGGGCAGTTTTCGCAATTCAAGTTTTACCACTGACTTGCGGTTAACTATAAGTACAAGAATTTAAACATCATAACAAATAACTATGTTCAACAAAGTTTAACCGGATTAAATCGCGTATATTATTTAAATAATATACGCGATTTAATCCGGTTAAACTTTGTTTTATTATAATGTGTAGTGATCGCGAATACCTAAGAAGTTATAACTATGTTCAACTTACCAAGAAAATCAGAAAAGTGATATAAAATCACCTTGCTTATTCACAGATCCGTCGCAAAGAGCGCAACGAAGCTCACCTCTACATGAACGTGAACGTCGTGCTAGAGGAGGCCTTCGACGGGCACCAGGGCAATGACCTGTACGACCCTGAACGTGCACACTACCGAGTGTTCCGCGTCCGGAAGCAGGCCACGGTCGCCGAGCTCATGGAGATGCTGGCGGAGAACTTCAAGTATCCTCTCAAACAGCTGAGGCCGTGGCCTTTCAGTGCACGCTCTAATCAGGTGAGAGCCTATGTAAACTGGTATTAACTTGTATGCCACAGTTCACAGGCGCAGGACCGGTCGTTGTGGCAATGCTTGGGGGACGCCTATGTCCAGCAGTAGACGTCTTTCGGCTGAAATGATGATGATGATGATGGTGATGGTGATGGTGATGATGATGCCACAGTTCTAGACCCAATTAAAATTCCCTTATGTCTCGCATACTACTTTCGCATACGAGATGTTAAACCTCAGAGTAACAGAATACTAGAGAGAGGACAAGCCGCCACGTAAAGGCTGACCGTTGTATGCACAGGGGGCATACACTGCCCCTAGTTCACTGTCACTTGCACCCGAGTTTGAGAGAAAACTTACTTTTATTTCCAAAATGTCATAAGGATACAATTTCAGGTCAAGTAGAATTACAATAAGAAGCATCTGTTTCTTAAGAGTCCAACTACACTAATTTGACAACCGAAATAGCATCAGTTTCTATAACTACAGTTTCCCTCAACAGACATGCAGACCAACTTGCCTAGACATCGTCAACGATCAACACAAGACTGTGGCCGACGTCTCCGAGAACATGAACCCTTGGAACATATTCCTGGAGATGTTACCCCCCGACTCCGGCTTCAGCACTCTTCCGACCTTCGACAAGGAGAATGACGTAGTGCTGTTCTTCAAGTTCTATGACCCCAAGCAGAAGCGCATTCACTATTGCGGACATCACTACTTGCCGATTGCCAGCAAGCCCGCTGACCTTATACCGATACTTAATAAGCGTGCAGGTGAATTCTTTGTTATTATTAATTGTTTATTATTACATATTATTTTAGTAGTAGTAGAGCTCCTTTGTGAAAGAGCTCGTCCGGGGAAGTACTACCACCGTGCCTACTTCTCCGCCAAATAGTGATGCTTGCATGGCTGTGTTTCGGTCTGAAGGGTATGGGTGCCGGTGAAATTACAATCACATGAGACTTTCCATCTTCATGTCTCAGTTTGGCGAATCGACTTGTGGTACCATTTAGGCAATAGCTTAAGTGGTATTGAAGTTTTCATGGGCAAAGGTAACCGCTTAACATCAGGTGGGCCTTTAGCTCGTTTCGCCAACCTATACTATAAAAAAAAAAAAAAAAAAAAACAAAAGCTGACGCTGGTGGCTTAGTCGGAACGAAAATTCGTACTTCGTTTGTCGTTCGTAAAACGCGAGTAGACCTACTGGTTTCGTAAAGTATCTCTATCCAAGTCAATATGTTCTTCTAATGCGTGATAAACAACCAAGAAACAAACATAAATTTATAATTTTATTAATTAATGGGATGATCCTGTTAAATTTATTTCAAACAAAGCAGATGTCTTATAATTGACGAAATAAATTTCGTCAATTTTCGACCAGACACGCGCTCCCATAGCAATCTCGGGCAATACCTGTGGGAATAAATAGAACAGTTCCGGAATTGACCAGCCCGTAATAATTCATCTCTATAGGGTTTACCATCTCCAGATACTGTAGGAATTCACCACTCCAGAAAAGCCGTTATTTATAAATATAATTTTCCATAATCACGATGTTTCATGAATAAATATGTGGGATGACAGTTGTTTGTCGCACAGGAAGATTCTGCCGCCCATGCTCTTGAAAACACCCTTTAGTCGACTTTTATATCACGCGTGGGAAGAGAAGGGCGGCCTTACCTTTGATGAAAACTACGCAGAGAATGCCTTGAAGCTTTCTGAAAGGCGGTATTTTCGTCGAACATGATTATTTTTATCACCGAATTTTAATACAACAATACCTGTAGTTTGTTGAACTGAGGTCGTGAATGATTTATTTTTATGCGCGGATTGTACGATCTGCAAGGTTAAGCTATACTTGCCGCGGTCAGTCCGTGGATGGGTGACCATTTCGTTGCACATCGAGACCCCTCCGTGCCTCGGAGAGCACGTTAAGCTGTCGGTCCCGGTTGCCATACGAACATCTATGGCAGTCGTTACGGGTAGTCAGTAGCCCGAAAGTCTGGCAACTGGTCTAACCTCCGAATGTAGGTATTACCCAGTAACTGGGTTGCGGGAGTCTGATGGCAGTCGCTCCGTGTAAGATACTGATGTTCAGCCGCATTTGGTTAGACTGGAAGCCGACCCCAACATAGTTGGGAAAAGGCGAGGAGGATGATTTATTATTGAACTGAATGTTATGTATACTTCTATATATTATGCCGTATTATAGGCATAGGTACTGATTATCAATCTTTACACTAGCCAGATATGATCTGAATAAATAAAAAATATACTTTATTTTAGGTTTCCCGCCAGACACTCCGCTCGTTCTATATGAAGAGATCAAACCTGATTTTGTTGAGAAAATCAACAACTACAGCGAGCCTCTCGAAAAGGTATTATTTATCAGTTTTATCCAAGCAAAACATTCACTAGAAATAAGCTTTGACACACAAATATTATCCCAAGTAACTATGTATTTAGATGACTCCTATCTTTTATACAAAATAAGTATTTAGTATCTATATGTGTATGTGACTAAAACTCTATATTAAATTCCAAATATTCGTAATATTATGTACAATTATATATAATATCTTCTCCTTCTCTTTGGTTAGGATTATTATGTATAGTGTAAAGTTATGATCAATCTTAGTTCTAGTTTGATCCTACATTCAGGTATTGCTGGCTCAGGTATAGTATTTATTAGTAATTATTATTATATTATGTAACTTGAGACGGTACTGTTCAGATCGTGAAAACCAAAATGTACAAATATGCACTATGTACCTGATTGTGTACCTGTTACACTGTTTAGTTATTTAAATGTTGCGCGCCGTTAACTGGGACAATAAACCATTTTTCTTTTCTTTCTTTCTATGTTTAACACATTCATTTTTCTAAATTATGTTTTTGACCATTTTTTACCATGTATGAATTGACAGTTTAGATTTATATTATAAATCTAACAGTTTAGATTACACACAGTAACAGTTTAGATTACACACAGTCACTCAACTGAACTGAACTGAAATTTGATTATATCGACGAAATAGTCCAATTTGTTCATGGTTCTGGCATTTGTACAAAATTATGCAATCACGATGTCATACAGCTTGCTTAAAGGTCACAACTTAATTATTTCATTTGCGGAAATACCACATCTGTCTTCTTTTGGTAATCAATTCTAGCAGGCACAAAGATTACATAATTATATTGTTCCTATAATATTTGCTGTCTGAACAGTACCATATTTATTTATCGTGTATTTATCAGCTTCACCTCATCCTTATATTACTTTATATCATTCTAACACACACAATGCTTACTGAATTACTTTTAAGCAAGTTTTGAGTGACTCATCATTTACGATCATAAGCTACATGCTACTAATGCTGAGTTACTTGTCACCACTTAAGTCACCTCTCCATAGGATTGTCTCGTGTACGAACATGCGTTAATATCTTACGAATATACAGGTTTATTCAAACGTAAGTAAGCTTAAATCAGGTTTCCTATTTGCTTCTGAGCCCAAGACAACAAAATAAGGATACCTTATTTTGAACTTTTATCGCATTGACCAGCAGACTTTCCCAGTTTGTCAGTCAAAGTTTAAGGTGATATGGTACCTTTTTCTGAAGTCTAGTTGTTGTTTTGAGCCCAGAATCAGATTTATCCCCTTATTCAAGCTTGCTGATGTTTTGAATAATCATTTTGTATAGCCATTATTGCGCACTAAGTTCACACTTTCACACAGCCATTAAAATATAGATTATTCATCACGCGAAAGTAAAAAAAATGGGAATAAGTACTTGTTATAAACAAGCTCAACAAAAATGGCTGCACAGCGATTTGAAGTTTAACATAATCAATTAGGACTTCAATCGTGCCTTGCATAAGATTAACTATTCTCGCATTTTGAATCAACAATAAAATCAAAAAGTCACAACGTAAAACGCATGTTATCATGACATACTCGCACATATCCACGCATATTGGTATACGCCACAAACTATGGAGGGAGGGCGTAAGGCGTGCTTCCCTCGGGTTGAGTCGTGTGCACGCGGCCAGGTATTGGACGAGCTGATGGACGGCGACATCATCGTGTTCGAGCGCGCCGACCACCGCCACGAGGACCTGGAGCTGCCCACGTGCCAGGACTACTTCAAGTACATCTTCTACAAGGTCGAGGTGCAGTTCGTGGACAAGACCATGGTTAATGATCCTGGGTGAGTTCACACAGAGTTGCGTGCCTTGAAGGCGTTAGACCTTCAATATTTTATCTTTAAAAAACTTTGTACAAACCTTACCTTGAATTATCTTGTGTAGGTTCACAATGGAGCTGTCGATGCAGATGCGTTATGACCAGATGGCGCGGGCGGTGGGACAGAGACTCAACGTCGACCCTTACTTAATACAGTTCTTCAAGTGTCAAAAGTTAGTTTTTTTGAGACATTACTACCCTTTTAATTTTATCTATGATGCTGTTTGTTTTAGCTTTAAAAGTGTCTTCTCTGCAAGACCAAAGGATAATGCCCTCTAATGTATGGTGTTTAGTCTACCCATCAAAAGTCAAAGTCGCACAAACAAACCAGTGTAATGGAAGGAGAATAAAATTATATTTCCGAATAACTAATTATTTCTTAGATGGGGTACCAGCAATTGGCACTATGTAGAATATACTAGTTTTCATTTAATATTTATTTATTTATTAAATTTATGCACACACAGATAAATAATAATAAAATACATAGAAATTAATAGTGCAGCGGCACTGGTTATTTCTTTAAGAAATTTCGAATGTCGTGAATTTTAGGTTTTTGTTTTAAATATTGTAGGACGGCTAATGTTGATGATAATCGAGCTAAATGCCCACCTGATTTTAAACTGTTACCTTTGCCCATAACAACCTTTATATAAAAAAAAATTTTTTACCACATTTTCATTAACTCGCTTTCAGTCTTGTCTGTCTGTTCGGTACAAGATTTGCAATCGATTTGAAACTAATCTCGATGAGCTAGAGCAGCCTTTCCCAAAGTGGGCGATAACGCGCCCTTGTGGGCGCTGCAGGCTTAAAGGGGGGCTGTAAGAGTCCCAGAAAAAAAAATGAGGGCGTTGTGTAATGGCTTGGGGGCGATTTGTAATTTCATCTAGCTAGGAGGACACTTAGACACCGACTGAACTCTCGACTTTCGACTACAACTTGTGAACAACAACTAATATTAATTAAGAGATTGCTCAAACTTGGTTCGATATTTCTCTCCGCGTAGTTCATATATCTGTCCTGTTTTATTGAATAAATAATATAAAAATCATGTCAATCAGTCGCTCCCTTTCGAAATGAAAGCAGACACAAACAAACAAATCAAAAAGCAACAGACACACTTTCGCACTTTAATCGTTATTAGTATTCCTAGGTAGGTAATTTTCGTAAATTAGACCGCGGGCAATCATGTTTTAACAAGTTTTTCTTATAGTAAAAGTCTCGTTTGGAATTAATGTTTAATCTCCGCTAATATAGCTCACAATAATTAACTAATTTATTTCGAAGTTATAGTGGTTTTTAAGTAGGTGAAAAAATGGAGGCGCTAAAAAAATAATTTATTCTCAAAGTGGGCAGTAGACAAAATAAGTTTGGGAAGCTGACTGAGCTAGAGACTTGAAACTTTAAACATAGCGCAGCAGTGGAGGACCATTCAATATTAACTCGCTTTCGTTTTAAAAACGTGGTATTAAAAAAAACATCAATTTATTCTGTTTATTCACAAAGCCAGGGGCGTGAAGTGCACCCCCTCCCGGCGTCCATGAGTGACTGTGTGATCAACTATCGTTTAATTTGTTGCAGCTACAAGGATACCCCAGGACTGCCACTGAGATACTCATATGACGGAATACTTAAAGATTTACTTGTGTACTGTAAGCCAAAGTGCCCTAAGAAATTGTTCTACCAGATATTGTCTATTAAAGTTAACGAATTGGATAATAAGAAACAGTTTAAATGTTTATGGGTAAGATTGACGTTTTTATATATTTTTATGAAATGTAATAAAATTATTGTTAGGTTTTTCTATAAACTAGATTTAGAAAAGCTGTAGCATTATCAGTAAATTACGTAGCTTTTTTGCTCCTTGGAGGTGTCGTAATACATTGTTATATGATTTCCGAAGTAGAAAAATCATGCTTATAACAGCATATTGCGAGAATGAAATTTGTTCAAAGTGCCTTAACTAGCCTTTTATGCGTACGGTGCGCTTCTAGCTTCTATAACTGCGCCCTTCATGACCCAAAACTTTGTCCTTGTCTGGTCATTTATGCGCCCCTCCAGGGTCCACGCCCTGTGCCTGGGCACCGCTGGCACAGCCCTTGTTACGGCACTGTGTCCAAGAACTATTAATTTGACTTGACCGTTATTCGAAGCTTATTTAATTTGAGATAGGCACTACGTTTCCCGCCTTATATATCTTTCTCTTTCTTTCATATACCCTTCCCTTTCTAACCCCACCACCTGGCAGAGTGGAGGCGAACTGAGTGAGCCGCCATCTTTATTTCTCATTGGCGTCTAGTTTCCCGCCACGTACGGTTGTGCTAGCACTAACGCTACCACATTATTGTCAATTTTAATATAATATTGTTTTTTTTTTTTTTTTTTTTTCTAAATTCTCTTGTATAGCAATAACTCTTGTTATTTTCGTGTGAAGCACATTTATTTTAAAGTGTAGTAATAAGAAACTACAGGAAAAAATAATAACGTATAGCAAAACCACACGTAAGTAAATATAATTATAATTTTAACCAAGTGATACCTTGCCTAAGGTCTTCAGGTATGCAATTTATTTACTTTTTATACTGCACTGTGCATGTACATTATGATGAAGTGTCGTCTATACTACTACGTGTAGTCAAATATTTTTTATTTACGGTTTGCCGTTATAATTATTTTTCATTATCGGTAATTTGAACCGTATTTTATAGTGTTGTCTGTACTAAATGTGTAGTCAAACAACTTGTATTAACGGTTTTTCCGTTCGAATAATTTTTTGTTACGGGATTTTTGCCCGTATTTAATTCGTTTATACATACCCTATATTTAAATGCCTCTCTTGTTTAGTATGGATGAGAGAAATAAGTGTGTACGAAATGCAGCGGCTGAACCATTAATGGGACCATCTGGTATGCAGCATAAGCCACGATCGACTAGCTCGAGTTCAAGCAGTAGCAGTTCTCAGAGCGATTGTGATTCTTTTTCGTCCTTATCGTGCTCCCCAAAGCGTCGCCATGGTTATCATAAGAAAAGGAAGGGGGGCAAACATAGTTACGTAAATTATCGAAACAGGTACGTGATCTTCGTACATTTTTGTCCACTCTGGATAATGGCTGTCAAATTAAAGCCAGTGATTACTTTCTCAACGAAAATGATTCCATTTCTGCTTGTTCTGGCATTAGTGGTAATCTTTACGAAGAATTAAGTGATCATGCGTCGAATATCGACCCACCTAATGAAGTTATTTTTAATATTCAAACTAAATTAAAAGATCCTTCTATGCCTAAGACCTCTGAAACTTACTTATAATTATGTGACCTTCAACATTTAGATAGTAGCGATTGGAATGAAATCAGATATTCTGAAAGTCGGAAGGCGTAAATCACAAACCTGGTTTTACTGATATTGAGTTAGTCAAGAGGTTGCAGGCTTCCTGTCTCCACGTTATTTGATCTATGCTAATAAAGCATTTGCTGCTTTAACTTTGTGCGTTCTCAAGCAAAGAGATTCGCTTCAGATTATTAACAATAAATAGGCAAAGCTTGTCTTGTGGTGATTTACAAGACTTCCACAGATATTTTACAGCTAGCTTGTGGCCATCGCACTGAGATTTTGTAAATGCGTCGAGATTGCATAACCAAACAAGTGAAGGATCCATTGGTGAAGCCTACGCTAAGAAAGATGCCGCCAACATCCTCAAACTTGTTCAATGCAAAAAGATTCACAGCTGCGGTGGAAAAGGCTGGTGGAGTACGCAAATATTTTTGGCCTTTGAAGACATCTGTTACAAACACCTCGCAGGTGCAGGCAAATAAACGATAGTGTCTCCTCGCAGGAGCACGGGACCCGTAAAATACCCTCGCAGGGTTATCAACACGGATCATACTATATTCAAAGCTGTGTACAGGGCTACTGTCAAGCACCCCCGCAGGGTGATTACAATTCACTGTTATGATGAACACTCGGTCGCACCGAATAATCGTGGGACATTTCATTACGAAACCAGCCTGAACATGGAAATCAATCTAAGTCCGGGCAGAAATGAACATCGTCGTCGTCCAATAACACATGGAGACTGTAAGCGTCGAAAATATTGACATGATGCACTTAAATCAGGTCGTCTGGCAATCCTTTTAATTCAGTGGGATCAATTTGGAGTATCAGATGTGATACTAAAGATGATATCAGGGTATCGCATACCCTTTCGTCAAAGACCCACTGATCCATCCAAGGAACATAATAAAAGGCATGGTGGTTCCTTGCTCATTGGAAATGACCAGCGTCGTCGACAAAATGGGAGATTAGGGCATCACCAAACGAGCAATAACTGTCTCTATAGTCAATGTTCTTGGTTTCCATAAGCGTCGGCTCTGCCCCGGCCCATTTTCATTTGAGGGCCGTCAATCAGTTCGAAACGAGGAATACGACAAAATTTCATATTTGCGTGGCTCGCAGCCACAGAACAGGCTTACGCCTTATTTACCAGAAAGAGCTCTTGGAAATTACTTGTTTACCTTGTAGCCTGAGTATATACTGCACCCAAGGCCTTCGCATTAGTGACAAATCGGGTTGCCCAAATGCTCAAAAAACGAGGAATACGAATTCTGGTGTACAAGCTTGGACAACTCCTTATATTTCATCAAGAAGATGAAATCTTAAAGGAACATGCAAATGTTCTCATTCACACTCTAGAGACACTAGGGTGTATTATAAATTACGAAAAGCCTATACTAGCACCGTCAAAAGCTTTGGCGTATTTGGGCGTCCAGTAAAACGGACGAATCAGAAGCATCTTCTTTCCCAAGAGAAGTTGCCTTCTCTGCTTGCCAAGCTGTCCCGAAGGTTAAAACAAGAACGTACAAACCTCGACCAGATCCAGAGTCTGGCAAGACTTCTGAATTTTGCAAGTTTTCTGTTCCAGAAGGCCGTCTCAATTTCCGAACTTTATAGGCCTTCTGAACTAAATGTTGAAATTGAACCAGCTGCCGAATTGCGTAACTCACTCGCGATCGCAATCATCTGGATTTCAATGTTCATTGCTTCGTGTGTTTTGAGAATCCGTGTTATCGGCAACTACGTTACCACGTACAGATATTGTTTTAATTTCAAAATGAAAGCTAATGTCAAAGTGAATGCATTACACAATTGCCCCACTGAAATGGCATTTAATTCTTATCGAAGCCAGGAACAACATAACGTGGTGTCTACAGAACTGCAAGTTCATGTACCTCCGCTATCCCTTTACCCAATAACGGATGCCTCCGATATTACATTGGGAGTTCGATTAGATAATTGATCATTGTCAGGTCTTTGGGCAAATTACGATATTCGATTAGATAATTGATCATTGTCAGGTCTTTGGGCAAATTACGAGACATTTACTCTACAATTTCCAGGTAGAAATGCTTGTCATTCCAAAAGTATTACAAGATCATTCTCAGCTCCTGTGTCGGAGACTCTGAGTTGAATGCGACAACAAAACTGTATTCGCATATCTCCGACAACAAGGAGGCACAAGATCTGCACCACTGATGAATCTGATTGACCAGTTATTCTAAATTCTAGAGGAATACCAAATTCACTTGAACTTTTCCATATCCCCGGAATGGACAACATCCATGCTGACTATTTGTCGTGACTTAGAAGACGTCGTGTTAACCCGGAATGGTGTCTCTTGACCAGATGCACAGAGACTGCCAAATGGGTGATCCCATGGATAGACCTCTTTGCCTCCAGTCGAGGTCACGAAGTTGTGAGTTACGCTTCTCTAGATCTAAACGATCACCAAGCGTTGTTTCACAACGCGTTCTCTCGACAGTGCAACTTCCAACTGGCGTGGGTTTTTCCCCAACTTATTTGATTCCCAAAGTACTCTTCCATCTAAACAGTGCTGACGGGATATACCTACCTGATAGTTTCACACAGGGATCTAGTCTATTGACGGGCAGATCTGAAGGCCCGAGCCTTAGCAGCCCCATTCACGTTTCGGAATTTCGATGAAGTCCTGATAGACGTGTCAACGGAACTCCTAGCTCCGAAGACAGAACTTGACCCTCGAAGCATGGAGAGGTTGGGTTGTTCCGAGGACCAATAAGATTGAAATGATAGCCAAGTAAAATTACTGAAGAGGTCATGGGGCCTTCTACAGTAAAAACTTATGATGTTGCTTAGTAAAGATGGCTGGCCTGGTCTGAGCAACACTAAATTATTCAATAGAATCCTATCGGGAGAGAAGTAGCTAGATTTCTATCTGACCTTTATTTAGTACACAAGCTATCCTATAATACGATTTTGTGGCACAAATCTGCAATTTCCACTCTTTGTAATCCAGATATTGCCGGCCAAATTAGTTCTCATATTTTAGTTAAACAGAACAAGTGCTAAATTATATCTTTAGAGAAATCGATTAAATCTAAACCACCGATTTGGATCATAGATAGCCTAGCTGCATATCTAAATAGTTATAACTGTGCACACGGCAATATTTGCCAAGTGCAAATACGTAGATACTGCAACCTACTTTTATGCTCTGGCCGAAGGATACACGACTTTATTAAGAACTGATTCGGATATTGTATTCAAACTGATACTCTATTATCTTGTGGCCTATTTTCGGTTTAAATACTAATTTTTCGGATCACCAGCAGTCGGGCTGAAGATTGTATTCTAATTAAGATTGCAATAATTTGGATCCAGTATTGGATTAAAATAACAATCGAATTGTTTAAAAATCGCAGGAATTCGGCATATTTCCCTAATTTGTTTGTTTCTACAAGAGGGGAAGTCAAAGCTGTTTCAAAGACAATCATTTAATGGTGGATTAAATATTTACTTATATGTACGGGGATAACTGCAATGCCTGGCAGTTTTCGCTCTGCAGAGGCCTCTAAAAACACAAGTTCAGTAGAACAGTTCTACCCTTATCTATAAATACCACTATTATCATGTTATTTGATCATGTTGATTGATTTTGTTGATTTCTTATTTCTGATATTATATTATTAAACAAGGTAAAACGAATATTATAATAAACTCAATAGTCAAATATGACTATATTACGTGTATCAATAGATACCTACACTTGTAAATTTTCTTGCTTTTTCAAATAAAAAGAAAAGATCAAGATCCATTTGATTTATTCAAATGACACTAAATTTGTAATTTTATTTATAAGTTTACTTAAAACATACAATTATCATTCACATTGGCGTCTGTGTCACCAGTGCCACCACTCACCACCACCAGGCGATAACAAACAGGTCTCAAATTAAATAAGCTTCGAATAACGGTCAAGTCAAATTAATAGAAGCGTTTTACCTTACAATAAAACGCATATTAATTTACTTACCTTATTCGAAGCTTATACTTTAAAGTCTACCTGGTGATTTTCGACTCAATGAGAAATAAAGATGGCGGCTCACTCAGTTCGCCTCCACTCTGCCAGGTGGTGGGGTTAGAAAGGGAAGGGTATATGAAAGAAAGAGAAAGATATATAAGGCGGGAAACGTAGTGCCTATCTCAAATTAAATAAGCTTCGAATAAGGTAAGTAAATTAATATGCGTTTTATTGTAAGGTAAAACGCTTCTATTAATGTTGTCGGTCTAAATGCGTACAATTTATACTCGAGAAAATTATGCTGTATATCACTGAAATACCTTTTCATTTACAATAAAACATATTCTTTGTCTCATGGTATGGTTATATCCAGCCATGGCTTTCTCCTATTTATGATCCGAAATATTTACTTTCTAGGTTGGTCCAAATTATAAAGAAGATAAGGAATTAATTTTATATCCAAACAAAGGCGGTAAGGTGTCTGACATCTTACAAGAGGCAGCTAAAGTCGTCGAAATGTCACCCGACGGTTCTGGAACGTGAGACAATGCTTTTTTTTAAATATACAATGTAATCACTTATTGAAGTAATAAGTATGTTTTTGGTTGGGCAGCGTTCGGGAAGCTACGCAATATCTTCTCGTCCAAAATACCGCAGTGTCTCAAGACGAAAGTCTTTGACCAGTGTGTGTTGCCAGTAATTACTTACGGTACTGAAACGTGGTCGCTCACAATGGGCCTGATAAGAAGGCTCAAAGTCACTCAAAGGGCAATGGAGAGGGCTATGCTCGGAGTGTCGCTGCGTGATCGAATCAGAAATGAGGAGATTCGCAGGAGAACGAAAGTAACCGACATAGCCCGAAGAATTGCCAAACTTAAGTGGCAGTGGGCGGGGCACATTGCTCGCAGAACGGATGGCCGATGGGGCAGTAAAGTTCTGGAGTGGCGACCGCGTACTGGAAGGCGCAGCGTGGGTAGGCCCCCCACAAGGTGGACCGACGACCTGGTGAAGGTCGCGGGAATCCGCTGGATGCGGAAGGCACAGGACCGGTCGTTGTGGCGATGTTTGGGGGAGGCCTATGTCCAGCAGTGGACGTCTTTCGGCTGAAATGATGATGATGATGATGAAGTATGTTTTTTGCTTCCTTGAATACGGTTTATAAACAAACTATTAATTTTGGCATTACTATTTAATGTGAAGGATTTTGAAATGGAAATCAAATTATCTGCATTTATACGCGGCTTTCCTCCCGTGGTTCTTTATCCCACAGGAAACGTAAATTTTTCGGGATAAAAGTAGCCTATATCACTCTTCGGTCCATAAACTGTCTATGCAAAAATTCACGTTCCTGCGTGAAAGAAGAAAAAACCAACAAAACACACTTTCGCATTTATATTATGAGTAGGATTGCCTCGGGTCGGGATTCCCGGATCAGGCAAAAAGTGTTATTGTCATTTTTCTGTCAAGATTTTTTTTTCAATATCAGCTCGGAGTTAGGAAGTTGGCGATGCTACATCCTCGTGCCTCGGAGAGCACATAAAGCCATTGGTCCTGCGCCTAATCTCTCACCGGTCGTGTCAGATCTAGAGAGTGCACCTGTTTGCGTACACACTTGTGTTCTATAATATGTCCCGCGTAGATGGCTGGTCTCCATTGAGATTGGCCACGGTGACCGAAATTCGGGCGGGAGGACATTATTATTATTTATAAGTAGAATTGCAGGTTTAAATATGGGAGTTGTAATGATTTCATTAGCTTTTAATATGAATATTGTATTATTCAGATTAAGGATCGTGGAGGTGTCGTGTCACAAAGTATTACCGGGCCCTGACCCCGAACTGACGCTGGACCAGGTCACCATCTCGCCGCCCAGACTCTACAGAATAGAGGAGATTCCTAGAGATGAACTAAACATGCAGGTACAGTAGTACACATTACACACTAAATTAGTACACATTAAATTCGTGGGAAATTAGTTAACCAATTAGAAAACACCATGGTTGCGTGCCAAAAGTCTCAGCCGCTGCCGCTAGAGTACGGAAGCGTGTGAGCGAAATAGAAAAAGACGTCACGGCAATCAATTTTAACACCATATGGGCTTTGCATAAGGTTGATTATATTTTTTTTATGTTTCGGGTGTTTTCGTCGATCGTATTTTCGTGTCTGCACGAACGAAGATTGACGACGCTCTTTATTTTTTGTGTCTTACTGTACATTGTATTAATTCTAAAACGGTGTTCATTCTGTTAATTGCTTTACGGGTTGGAACGACACGCGACATTCCGTCGGCCTGACAGTGTGCTTAGAAACGGTTTACAACAAACTTATAGTCAGTCGCTAACTATACGCTGCAGCGTACATTAGGTTTAAAATTATGAGAAATCAGCAAACCACGTAAAGCTATCTTACATTCGGGCTGACTGTAAGCGAGTGTTACGTTTTTTTATGGTATAGGAGGGCAAACGTTTTTTTATGTGTATTAAAATATTTAATAAGCTTCCAGCCCAGATTATAGAGTTACCAATGACACGCTTCAAGCGAATTCTGCGTAAATTGCTCATTGAAAAAGCCTTTTATTCAGTCATTGAATATTTGGAAGATAAACATTTAATATAATAATATAATTTTATTGTGAACACTAACATTTGCATGTCATTATGTTATGACGAAATATGCTGAACTACCTACTAAATATATTTGTAACACCTACTGTAACCATATTTAAAAGCGAATAAATATTTGAATTGAATTGAATTGAAAACGAGCAAGTGGGTAACGGTGGATAGTAACCAATCTCCGCCGCCCATGGACATCGCAACATTAGGGGAGTCGCCGATGCGCTGCCGACCTTTTACCATGTTTGGTGTGAACAATCGCTTAGAGAAGGTCTGACGATTTAAGTGTTTCTTGAAAATATTTTTGTAATGTTTCTTTCTGAATATTTCCAGGAGGACGAGATAATAGTGCCGTGTGCGCACTTCCACAAGCAGGTGTACGCGACGTTCGGCATTCCGTTCTACGCGCGCGTCAAACACAACGAGCCCTTCCAGGCGGTCAAGGACCGGCTGCAGAAGAAACTCGACATACCCGACAAGGAGTGGGAAAAGGTAAGCATGGCCTGCCAATCAATGTTACGTATATTTTCTAGAAAATTGTGAAGAATCCTGAACCTATATTGTCAGTGCTTCCCTAATAAAAGAAAGCTCAGCTATTGGTATTTAAATGAAAAATCTTTAATTGCACACTTATCAAATTCTTCTTCACAATATTGTCATCATCAAAGTAACTGTTCTACGTTCTCTTCATAGGTATAGTGATTGAGTATTGTCGCCCTCCCGGCTCCGTTATCCTCATGACTGATTCAAACTCGAAACTTTTTATTGCATTCTTGTGTACATACACTTTGTTTTTTCTTACTTGTCTTATTTAGTAAACAAACTTAGCATGTCTTTTTAATGCAATTTTTGAGTAATCATTATTAAAAGACATTATTTTAACAATTATACAAACTAAATAACATTTTTTAACCTAATTACATGTGCAAAACTAGTAATTATATTTTATCACTAGTTATTTGAATAATGAGACGTGCCAAGATTGTTTACTAAATAAGAAATAGAGAAAAAACAGACTTTAGATTTAGATTATTTATTTTAGAAGTACTGTAGTTAGAGTTTCGTAGATGAAGCGAAAGAGGTGTGTCAGGATCGTAGCAGGTGGAAATCCATAGTCTCTGCCTACCCCAATGGGAAACAGGCGTGATAATATGTATGTATGTATGTATGTTGTTAGAGACTGGCTCGATTACAATAAACTAACTTTGTTTTCTTATTTGTTTCAGTACAATTTTGCTATAGTAACAAATGGCAGACCTAACTACATAAGTGAAGGAGCGACAATAAACATTTACGACTTCAGGCCAAGCAGTAACGCGAGTGAGTATCGTCTCTCACTTCCATGAATACTTAACATATTTGGCAAAACCTTTATTTTCGATAGTTGAGTTATTTCAAAAGACTTGAACTACATTAGACCGTCGCACACGTCTGAGACGTCTCACACTTGTAAGGTTATAAGGCCTAACTTTGTATTGAATAACAATGACAATTAGGCTTTATAGCGTTGCGTCGAGTTGCGCCATGTGGCGTGGATCTGATGTAGCTCTACACAACAAGTTATTATTATTTTATTATTAAGAGCCTATACTGTCACTGGCCTTTGCCACTGCAGGGCAAAGACCTCCCCACTCTTTTTTCACCTCTCTCTATCTGTGCCTGCCTGTTACTGACCAGTCTTTTTGGAAGGAGTCCAGTTCCATAACTAGTTGCCATATAAAATATTTGGGCGCCGACGCGTCCAGATTATTATACCATACGTGGTCCACGTCGGCCTAATGTAGTTGTAGCTTTGTCGGTAGCAGATTTCCGTTGATCTCAAACCACAGACCAGTAAACATCTAGACGCCGATTAGCCGGACACCCCCGGTCACAACGCATATGCAGTACCACTGCATATAATACGCCCAGCCGCCAATCAGAACGTTAGTCCGTCAGCGAGCGGCACCAATCATACGGAATCATACCACCGAACGTTTGAGCCCGCCAATCATAACGCGCCGTTTTACCCCCGGACCCCGCCATCATTTTACGACTGCGTTCTCATGCAAAACTTTGTTTAAGCGGCGTCTTGAGGCTTACTGGTCTGTGTCTCAAACAAATTCAAAATTACAGATTACAATAGATCCAATCCTCAAAAGAATGTGTGCTAAAATTTAATCTAGATCTGTCGCTTCCAGACGCGACGGCGCGGCCGTGGCTCGGCCTGGAGCACATCAATAAGACGCCCAAGCGGTCTCGCGTCAACTATCTGGAGAAGGCCATCAAGATATACAACTGAGCCCCCGCGCCCCCGCGCCCCGGCTCGCGACGACAACTGCTCTGGCGGCACCGAGCGCGACACTTGTCACGTCACGCGACGCTTGTCACGTCACGCGACAGCAACGCAGCGCATGCGCAGCGCACTCCACATGCACTCTCACTCTGCTATCCCAGTTGTAAACATAGTTAATAATTTCGTACTCAGGACCACCCATAGAAATCTAAATAATAAGGTAATAGAAATGGTAAAGGCGTGAACTTGTCAACGCGTACAGTTGTCTCGTAGGACATCAGTGCGCGAACTGTTTGCTTGATCAACTTGATCATTAGTGCTGTTTTGGACGCGGAGTCGCTAAAATTGTATTCTGCGCTGTAAAATTGTATTTTACAGCGGATTTTTTTAGGCTTAATTTATTTTGAATTGAATGCTAGAAACATGGTTTGCTTAATTGCGTATTTATGTGTTGGTAGCGGCAAATCGGCGACACGCGTTCCGGTATTCAAAGACAGTAGATAACATTTCTATTACCTTATTACTTAGATTTCTATGTGACTACCCTGTAATTTATTTGACTTCTATAAATCATATTATTGATAATATTAATTCGTCCCAGAGCGCTGTGCTTAAACTGTGTTACTATCGCATGAATACACAACAAATAATAGCCTTATCTACATATTATGTACATCGCTAACACCAATATTTGACTTCCTTTACCGCGCTATTTATTCTATGTAGGAAACTGATCCTTAAAGACGTGTAATAGACACTGAGGCCACAGAGTAGTCCTGCTAGAAAAATGCTTTTATGATAATTTGTAACAGTAACTTTGTATGGCTGACGTATAATTATATTAGGGTTGTCACTAAAGCAGGAGACGGCTCACTGGTAAAGTGACAAAATCGAGTATTATCCATCATTTTTTCATGTATAGCATTATACTTTTTCTTTAATCGGTGGCATTAGTAAGTTATACAATTTGTTCGTTTTAAAACTCACGTTCATATCGACAATATTCAGTTATTAATAAAAAAAAAATCATAAAAAATTACCAAACGTGACCGATATTAAAAATTTTATGTTGCAAATTCAGGGGTGTGGTCACGTAGGCTAGATTTCAGGTAGTAGGTGTGTACAGTACGCGTAATATAACTGTGCCGCTCTGATACCAGGCTTAGTGAAGGGCCGCGCAGGTACAGTCGCTTAATAAGTATGAGCAGGACCATGGTATAATAAGATGTTTCACCAGGTATTCTCTTCCCGCAATGACAGCGCGATGCCTCCAAGCTACGTCACGATCAGTGCTGCCATTGATTGATATCTTCAATATACTTAAGGAGATTTTTGTTCATAATGAATATAAAATAAATTCCTAACTAGCCTAACTATTTGTTATCTCGTGTTATTCATCTAATTAGTTAATAAAGGAAACTATATTAAATTACTAGTTAAAAAGTGATTCTTTATAGAAGAAAGTAAATGAAAAAATGCATTTTGCTTGGGTAATTTATTTTCACAAAGTGGCAGCACATCAAACTGACAAGTGTCACGCTAACAGCCCGCTATTGGCTCCACGGCCGATGACGTAGTACGGAGGCAATCAGGTGACCTAGCTGTCACGGGAAGAGACTACCTGGTGTTATTATACCATGAGCAGGACATAAAGATGCATCGAACCATGGTATAATAAGATGTTTTACCAGGTACTCTCATCCCGTGACAGCTAGGTCACGTGATTGCCTCCGTACTAAGTCATCGGCTGTGGAGCCAATAGCGGGCTGTTAGCGTGACACTTGTCAGTTTGATGTGCTGCCACTTTGTGGAAATAAATTACCCGAGCAAAATGCATTTTTTCATTTACTAGCTTCTTTAAAGAATCACTTTTGAACTAGTAATTTTATACAGTTTATATTAAAACTAATTAGATGAATAACACGAGATAACAAATAGGCTAGTTAGGAATTTAATTTATATTCATTATGAACAAAAAAAATCCTTAAATATGTTGAATACCAATCAATGGCAACACTGATCGTGACGTAGCTTGGAGGCATCGCGTTGTCATCGCGGGAAGAGAATACCATGTGAAACATCTTATTATATCATGCATCGAACATTAACGAACGACTGAGACATCGAGAACATTCGGCCCCGCCATCTTGCCATTCAGATGAACAACCTATCAGTCTTGCCGCCAATACCGCGCATGCGCGCTACTGATATGGTTGAAAATTTTACTATTGCCCAGCCACCTGTTTCTCACTCAACAGCGGCACACTTATATTACGTGTACTGTACCGTGGGAATTGCGTTTATTTTGCTTGCGCGGACTAAGTACACGTATTTTTGTCGCGAGAGGGTTGCTCCATCAGCTTTCAAATGCTCTTGTGACAAACCCACCTGCACCATAACCAGTGAGTGAACCACGTGGCCTCCCAAATTACTAATAATATGTCCACAGGTGTTTTATATGTTAAGCTGTTGGTTGAACGAGGTAGAGACAATATCGTTAGTGTTGCCTCCAAGGCAGTGCCGACCGACTCGAGTCTCGCTCAGCCTAGCAGCGTGGTCGGGGTGATTCGGCAATGTAAAGCATTTTCAAGGTGTATACAAGACAACATTATTTAGACATGAATTTAAAAAGTAATAAAATGTGCCTCTGTGTGTTGACGCTTGTTTGATTAACTATATTAACAAACTAGTGTAATATAAAGAAGTATTGTATTTAAAGTTAAACAAAAAATATCTTGCTGGACGTTTGTTGTTTACAAATGCTTGTCATGTTAAAAACTATTTTATTAATGTTGAATGAAAGTACTCAAATTTGAATGAAGTGCACGATATAGACATTCGAAAGTATAAAATACAGATAATTAATACTTACAAGTAACGTATTCAACAATACCTAGATATAATATATATATATATATATTTGTTGAAAAACGGTATACGCTTATATTACCAACAAACAATACATTTTATAATTTTAGGGCTCATTCAAGTTGTTGTTGGGCTGCGGCAGCCGCAACCCTGCCGTGCGGGTTCATACAAACGCTAGACGTTTGTTCGAACGGTCGTCTGGTATTTGTATGAACCGCACAACTGCCGCAGGCCAATTTGAAAGAGCCCACCTCAGGCGCCGCGATTTCGCGTGGGAAAACTCCCTCAGGCACTGCTGCGTATGCGGCGTTCAATTTGAACCTTCACAGATCAAAAATAGAGTCTAAAAAGACTTGGTTTCATTGGGACATTTTCGTCCCGGCGGTGCTTAAGGGTGGGTATTACCGATTTTCTGGGTGAAAACCGTTCCAGCGGCGCCTGAGAGGTATATAAGCTTGACACATACTGAACTAGGTACTTGTGCTGCTCAAAATCCACATTGTTTTGCATCATGGTAATCAAAAATTATATAACCATGACTACCAAATGAATTTAAATATTTTATCGTACTAAAACATTTTTTTTGTATCTACAATGTCGGTATTGTGATAATAAATATTAGTAAAGCCTGTATATAGCTACTGAGCATACTTAACAAACGACAATCATGTGTGTAGGTTTGTGCTTTTCTATAAAATATGTAATGTTAAAATACACTCACTAAAACTTTCATGTGTAATCTGTTTTTGTAGAAATTATTGGAGTATATTATATACTAAAGTCTAAAATGTTTTATTAATTGTCGAATTGCCAACACCCCGGGTGTATGTTTGAGGTGACGACGATATCAATTAGTTTAATATAGAACAGCGAGACGGCGTAGCGTTAAGCGGCCTCAAGTGTACACTAGGTTTAATTGCACATAATAGATATAACGTTAGCACTGTATTGTTAATTCTGGCTAAAAGCGTCCGAGCGATCTAAAGCGAAGCGGTCTACATGTTACTATTTGATAATTATAATTGGTTGAATCAGAATCTTTTCTTTAATAATCCATTGTGAAATTATATTTTGGAAAAATGAAAATCTACCATGTTCCGTGAAAATATTTTTCTAAGAAACAACGGATACGATGTCTGCTAATAATATAATCTCTTGACAAATTATTGTTTATCATTTGCAGACTGGGGAGAGTGAAAGTTCCTTTTCTCCAAAGTATAATTTTATATAATGTTACTTCTTAGTTTTTTACTTGACCTGCCAGAGATATGTTACGTTTTAAATAAATGATTATGTCGAAATTATGTATATATATGATGTAATAAATTAAGAAAAAAATACAATAAGTTTTCGTAAAGATGCCTGCCTTAGACGTTTTAAGACATTTTTAGTGGTTTGAAATGCTAATGCTTAATTTAATTTATACCCTTTTTTAGTTATCTCTTGTCTGGAGAAGATAATTTCGTATGTTGAGAAGATATCGTCTAGTTAGTCTAAATGAGTGAAAGCGATGTTCCCGCGTGTAGATTCTTTTCCTTTCTAATGTTACAACTCGGTTAATTTTTATGTTAACAATGTGTGTTGGTTGCGCTATTTTAATAATTAACATGGTTTGAGGTATTTTGAAAAGAACTTAGAAACTTAGTGGCTTAGTAGCTGATACGTGCCGATCTTAATTAATTATGGCAAATGGGATTATAGTCTATTCGTTGGTTTACCTATTAAGCTATCTTGCTAGGTTCAAACCAGTTGTCTAGGCGAGTCTGTATACAGCTTGTGAAAACATTGAAAGTATTCCAATGTTTGTTATGTTGGATTTGAATGTTTCACTGAATATAATCCTATATTTGTTTTATTTGGTTTGTTTTGAAAAAGGCTACCCTCGAGGACATACGTCGCAAGCCCGGTCCTCAAGCAAAAATATACCTATCTAACTCTATCAATAAGGACTTGTTAAACTTTCAGCTTCAAAGATAATCTGAATCCCGTCTAAGTCGACGATAATATTGCCACAATTAATTTAAAAAATACTTATACCTACTTTTAGGGGCTTGGAACTTTATAAAAGGCAAAAAAATTGAAGACTACCTACATATCAGAAGACATGGTAACATATTGCTACACATAGAATACACAGCAATAAAATTACTAAAGAATTTAAAAACATACGTTTACGCTGCAGATTGTATTGATTGAGTTGTGTGTAAATAATAAGGTGATAGAATTGGCAAAGGCGCGTGAACTTGTCGCCGCGTACAGGGCCCCAATTCTCGCGTTATAGAAATAAATGTCTAATTCGAGATAATCTCTAATTTTAAATACCTACGATAAATGTCGCCGAATGTACGGTAATGGCAGCTGCTATGAACCACTTTTTGTATTCAGAGCGCTAGGCGTAGACATATCTCTAACGTGACATTCTGAGAATACGAAAATTTATTTTCAAACGACATCCTCCATCTTGTTTCGACATGTAGGCCTAGTACGAGTTTGACACTTACCGGTACTTCCATCGAATTCGACGACTTTCATTCATTAATCAGTAGCGCCCCTGGCGGATACGAGGAGGAACTAGTAGTTTATGAATGAAAATCAACGAAAACTATGAAAGTATTATAAAGTGTCAAACTCGTACAAGGCCCCATGATGTCGAGTTCGAGATAATGTCTACGACGCAAGAATCACCCCCCAGGTGTCTCGTAGGACACCAATGAGCCAACCTTTTGCGTTATCATCGGTGCTGTTTTGGACGCAGTCACTAAAATTGAATTTTGCAGCATGTATAAACGCGGTTAGTTTTTTTGGCTTAATTTATTTTGTATTGAATGCTAGAAACATGGTGAGCGTAATTGCGTATTTATGTTTTATGTGTTGGTAGCGGAAAACCGGCGACACGCGTTCCGGTATTAAATGACATATAACATTTCTATTACCTTATTATTAAGATTTCTATGTGTGTACGCCTACATTCACGGGTAACTTTACGCATGTGTCGAGTCCGCAGTGCTCTGAACCGAGTCTTCAGTCTAAGGGGCATGTAGCAGCCAAGTGGCGCCCCCATCAGTGAAAAAATATTACTTGCGGAATACATCATTTATCGAAATTTCGTTTTAACTATTGAAGTGCAGGTACTGTAGTTTAATCAGAAACTATTAACTCTGTAAATTATAGTTCGCTGTAGTTGTAGATGGAAAAGTGCCAAAAGTGCAGTTTTTCGCACTTTTCTATCTACAACTACAGCGAAATATAATTTACAGAGTTAAGTTTCTGATTGAACTACAGTACCTGTACTTCAATTGTTAAAAACGAATTTTCGATGAATGTTTTCAGCGAGTAATATTTTTTTTTTACTGATGGGGCGCCACTTCGCTGCTACATTACCCTTAAATGTTTACGTAAAAAAAGGCTGTGGTACTTGTAAAACTGAATACTAAAGATTATAATTATAAGACACAACATTTGTTGTGCTTATTCAATACTAGACTGCCCGCGGCTTCGCCCGCGTACTGAAATAAAATACTAGACTGCCCGCGGCTTCGCCCGCGTACTGAAATAAAATACTAGACTGCCCGCGGCTTCGCCCGCGTACTGAAATAAAATATAGCCTATGTTAGTTCTGGATAAACTAGCTTTCTATTGGTGAAAGAATGGTTAAAATCGGTTCAGTAGTTTCAGAGTTTATCGATTACAAACAAACAAATCTTTCCTCTTTATAATATTAGTATAGAAGCATAGTTGAACAGTAGCGTCAAAAATATAGAGTCGAACAGACTTGAAAATGATACATGAACAACCAAGAAAATTTGATAAGAAAATGACGCAAAGGGTGTGCAGAATGAACCATGGAATTATTAAGTACACAAGACGAGAATTTTGTCCCATTCGTTTAAAATGTAATTTTCATAGTTTTACAAATCATTTTAAACAGTCTTCGCCCCGATATTTTTGATGCTGACTGTACTTACCCATGGTTTGTCTGGTTCTTTTTTAAATCTGAATTTGGTTCTTTTTTGAATTTTCTGAATTTTTTGTTCCTGAAAATCTAACTAGAAAGTATCTAAAAAAGGCTCAATGTGTGAATAAACGAGGCGTGTTTCTGCTATGAAGAATGAAGATTTTCCGGCCCGGAAAATGGCGTGTGCTGCTTGTGTTCTGTAGTCCCTGAGAAGAACATTGAGGTAGGTAGGTACTATTTTTAGTTTTCTGGGAATTCGAAATCCGCTAGCGCGCAGCGAAAAATCGATCATTTCCATTTGTCCCCATTATAACGACGCCCTCCACTGGTGGCAATAGGGATTGAAAAAAAAAAGGCAATTGGGAATTATCGTTATTTCCAGTTGCCTCCAGAGGCCACAAATAGCAAAAATGGGTTCCCTATCGCACTCGAACGCCGTTAGTTCGATTTTTGTTAGTTCGAACACGTTATGTCGAAGCTACGTTAGTGCGAAGCTACGATACTCCGAAGTCTTATTAGTGCGAAGTAACGTTAGCGTGAAACACGTTGGTTCGAAGAATTTTACAGTGAAAGTTTATCGATGCGATGTAACGTTAGCCCGAAGCGTGTTGGTTCGAATATTACACCGAAAGCTCGTTTAGGCTCGACAGTTCAATACGTAGAACAGATAATCCCGCAATATAGATCTTCAATCATGCATGAATTTTGATTTCATTTCTGACTTTTTCTTAACCTGCTCTGCTTACCAACCTACCTACTTTCCTGCCTGCCTATGTAACATGTATAATAAGTTCTGTTCGAGCCCAAACATTCGGTCTAACAAGCTTTCGGTGTAAAATTCTTCGAACAAACGTGCTTCGCGCTAACGTTACATCGCACTAATGAGACTTCGCGAAGTATCGTAGCTTCGCACTAACGTAGCTTCGACATAACGTGTTCGAACTAACGGCGTCCGCACTGGCATAGGGAACCCGGAAAAAATATATTCAATCGCCCCACTTGTCACGTGCGATGTGGCGTAGTGTGTAGAGGCATTATATTTTTTAGGGTTCCGTAGAAACAAGGAACCCTTATAGTTTCGTCATGTCCGTCCGTCTGTCCGTCTGTCCTAATCCTTTACCGCTTGATAACTTCTACAGTTATAAACATAAGTAAATGAAATTTTGACAAAAAATGGAATAGATATAGATCTCAATCTTAAAAGAATAAAAAAATCTTGATTACGTATTTTAGGGGTGGCATACATGTGAAATGGGGATGAAAATATTTTTTTCGCTGCACCCCCTCGTGTGGGGTATCGTTGAATAGGTCTACTAAAATGAAGGTAATGTTTCATACACAACTTTTTTATCAGGTATACCATCTGCGAAATACAGTTCGCCAAAGTGGCTTGCAATGTCCCCCCCCCCCCCCTTCCATTTCTAAACTATGCAACGTTGAAACTTAGTCTTCAACATTGATAGACCTTTATAAAAACTCTCTTTTAAAATTATTTCGAGTATAATGTGATTATAAATTTTTGAGTTATAGTCAGAAAACTGAAAAATACTTAAGCCGTCCTAGTTCATAGGTCATTGACCTTAGAGAAAAATTATCTTAGCAAATAATGCTCCTTTAGTTACTTTTTATTTTAAAAAATCACAAAAAGAAACACACTTCTTAAATTTAGCTTCATAAATTTAGCGCTAGGTGGCGCTGTTTGCAAAAAAAATAGCAATGATTAATATTCGATTTGATTCGTTTGTAATTAGACCTACTTAAGGAACCCTATAATACTGAGCATGGCCCGACATGCTCTTGGCCGGTTTTTTTATTATTAGCTCGATTAAAGTTATACTTCTCAAAGTAATAATTATAATAGATAGTTATAAAGCCGTGTAGCTCTCGATCGTGAATAGGGCTAACCCATCTCATCCAGTGGGCGTCGTAGAAGGCGAAGGGAATTTGAGACCCCGTGCATACCACGGCGGGTAAACCACCAACAATAGCATTCCTAAGGAGGATTAGTGTCAAGCAGGTGGCCGACTGTAAACCCTTCTACCAAAACCTATTGCAATATGGATAGTGAGAATGATATGCGTAACTCGCAGGTGACGCGCAGTGGCAGCATCCGGCTCCCGTGGGAAATGGACGAGGGTTGTTGCACCAACTCGGGTGGGGGCAACATAAGAAGCTAGCTCGAGAAGTAAGATTGAGGTATGCCAGTTGGAATGTAGTAATGACTGGAAGAGCTTAAGAGTTAGCGGACGAATTAAAAAGAAGAATAAATGAAGTGGAAAGGCACAAAGGCAAGAGAGATTGGTGAGGGATACAAGTTCTACTATTGTGGAAGTGACGGAAAAAGAAATGGCGTACAAATAGTGTTAGACAGTAACGTGAAAGAGGATGTAGGTAATGGATGTTAGAAAGGATGCGTTAGGTATCCGTGGTCAGATCAGTTAGATTGATCTGACCACGGCCACTGTTCAGTATCCTTGGTTAGATTGTATGATCCTAGTTATAAAAGTAATGTTGGAGGACGTGATGTTGTTGAATGTTATAAGTGTAAATGCACCGCAGATAGGATGTGATGACAAGGTGAAAGAGAAGTTTTTGGAGGACTGACTCAAGTGATGATGAATATCCCAGTTCATGAGGAAGTGTATGTATGGCCTATGTCCAGCAGTGGACGTCTTTCTGCTGAAATGATGAAAATTATTAGGAAGTGTAGGTATGTAGGTAGGTGGTGATTTCATTTTTAGGTGGTGTTTGTTTTTTTCAAGAAAGTTCACTGGGGTTAAGTAAGAAATGATCAGAGCGAGTTTGAAAGTGGCGCCAGTGATAGAAAAGTTGAAAGGACATCGATTGGGTTGTTATGGGCAAGTGATGAGGAGGGATGAAACAGATGTCGGATGAATCAATGAAAATATCTCCAGAAATCTGCAGAAAAACACTTACACCGGAACAAGTATTTGTACACTCTGTTTTTTCTTACTTGTCTTATTTAGTAAACAATCTTCATGTCTTTTTAATGCAATTCGTCAATAAATTATTAAAAACACTATGTTGACAATTTCACACACAAAATTTTTTTTTTTTTACCTTATTACATGTGCAGAACTAGTAATTATATTTTATCAGTAGGTACGTACCTACTCATTTGAATAAAGAGATGTGGCCAAACTTTGGTGCCAAGATTGTTTACTAAATAAGACAAGAGAGAAAAAACAGACTTTAGGTGAATATTATTACCTAAAAATATTTGTGTCATATAGATGCAAAGGCAGCATCATTAAATTTTTTCATGATAGCAACTTTGAATGCAGTCTGATAGTGTAAAATCAGCTTAATTGGTTGAGTTATTTAGTTTGCAGTAAAAGTGACGATATCCCGTATAAAATTACCGTTAAAATCTTAGGTTTGTAGCAAAAACAGCATTATCCCTTGAGTAATGCCAAAAACTAAAATTAATAATTTGTTTACTGCCTTTTTGCTAAAACTGGATGTTGCTACCTTTGCATCTATATGACTCATTTTTTGTTTTCCGTACGGGAACTCACGACCCGCTAGCGCAGCGGGCTAATTGCTCAGCCACCGCACCGCGTCAAAAAACGGGTTGTTCTATATCGTGATTTCTACGTAGGTAGGATTGTATGTACTAATGTACCTAGGTTATGTAACTATGTATTATAATTAAATTAGTTTGGGACTTGCTTGAGTAGGTATACGGAACATTTGTGGTCAGATATTTTTTTGGGTTATTTTCTACCCAGAAATATAACACAATATCCTTTCCTCGACTTTGCTTTCACGCGCTCCCGAGTAAATAGACGATGGGGATCAATCAACGGGAGATGCGTCCGATATTTTATGATATTGGAGCCGAATATCATTTCACGGTAAAAGGCTTTTAGGCTTGCCTACAAAAATAAGTTTATAAGTAAAAGGTAGCCGTGGAGTTATCGTTGATACTTTAAAAACACAGCCTAGGAAATAATGTAGGTAGGTACCTCGGTATGTAGTTACATAAGGTAGGTAGGTATGTATCTACTTACTGGGATAAAACCAATAAGAAATACCTGTCCTTTTGTTAGTAGCCTGACTAAATCTTAGGTCTCAAGTCATGTTCTGTGGATACGGCCCTATGGCTAGACCCGTGAAATTGACGGTTTCACTTTTTCACATACAACATAGGTACCTATACTTTAGCACCTCAGTAATCTAAAAGTATTGGAACAACAGAAAAGGCATAACATTTATATCATAACCAGCCCACTACTATCCCACTGCTGGGAACGACCTCTTCTCAGTACGAGAAGGCCAAGGCCTTAGTCATCTTAGTCCACCACGCTGGCCTAGTGCGGGTTGGCAGACTACACACACCATTGATAAATAATTTGATACTGTATGGGGCACTCTCAGGTGTGCAGGTTTCCTCACGATGTTTTCCTTCACCGTTAAAGCAAGTGATAATCGAATTTAGATCCGCAGTACATAACTCGAAAAGCCAGAGACTCAGGCCAGGATCGAACTCACACCCTCCTCCTGCATAGAAGGCAAACGCTCAACTACTTAGTACCTAATTTCAATTTTTTCTTCCTTGTCTTATTTAGTAAAGAATCTTGGCATGTCTTTTTAATGCAATTCATCGATAATAATTATCAAAAGACATTAGGTATGTTAACAATTTCACACACTAAATAACATTTATTAACCTAATTACATGTGCAGTACTAGTAATTATATTTTATCAGTAGTTATTTGAATAAAGAGATGTGCCGAGATCGTTTCCTAAATAAGACAAGAGAGAAACTATGTAAATGTCGAAAAGTATGTACATTGAGTTTTTTCGTGTGCGTCATCCCAGCGAAAAAGTGTCGAATTTCTTAATTCGAGATAAGTAAATCGTTAGTGTATGACGTCGTGTAATGAGGAAGATGAGTTTCACTTTTTTATAATCCAGAAAAATCAAAATTAAAATACAAAAAATACTAGTGAAAGAATTTTAGCGATATCTTAAAAACTGTATTTTTAACAATTTTTTAAACTTAGGATCTCTTAAATTGACTAACAGATTAGCCGCTCGACGCATGACGTCACATCGCTCGACATGACTCGCCCGCCTATACAATCTCACACAGTATTTGTGCGTTACTCTCGTTATTTTCGTGTATTTTGGTAAATATGGAAAAAAACTTTCGTATAGATATTGTATAGTACCTCTATTTACTAACACAACAAGTAACACTCCAGAAAAATATTTTATTCATGTCCCAAATGACAAAAAAGTGAGAAATAGGTGGTGAAAGCTAATGAGAAGATCATTTTAATGTGAGTACATATTTATTCTTGCTATTTCCAAATACTATTTCTAAATGTTTAGATGTTTAATTTAAGGTTCTAACAATGAATTATTTAATAA
Source organism: Asteroscopus sphinx (assembly GCA_949699075.1). Taxonomy (NCBI): domain Eukaryota; kingdom Metazoa; phylum Arthropoda; class Insecta; order Lepidoptera; family Noctuidae; genus Asteroscopus; species Asteroscopus sphinx. The sequence goes on from OX453010.1 coordinate 19,224,977, forward strand.
TAGGATAAGGATGGGTAGGTACTCAACAAGAAACAAAAGCTCAATGTTTGAATTTTATTGCTTGTTGTGTTGAATAGTTGAATGTCGGTAGTGTTGTCATAAGTTTGAGATTTTATCGATGAAAAATGTGTTCAAGCTTCAATCTTAAGTCATCATAAAATGCTTTAAAACATGGATGGTTTGCCCAGAATCCACCTAAAATAAAATTTAGTCAGACAATAACAGTTTTTATTGCAGATTGAATCGTACACTGAGAACTACATGAAATGCAGACTTTGCGGCGGAACTTTGAAATTGAAACAAGGCGCAGTACTAACCGAATTTGATGTCAGAAAACAAAAAGAACATTTACGTTCACCCGTTCTGGATACGACAAGAGACAGAGTGTTTATACAAACATGCCCATACATACATCCATCTACCTAGGTATATCATCGTGGCGTGATCGCGCCGGCCGAGCCGCGCGCGCGCGCACTCTCATTAGCAATTGCGTCGTCGACGGTGACACCGATCACACCTTGTATTTATATTAATGTAATACAGTATCTGAAGAATTTGATTCGTTTCATTCAAGACTATTAACAAGTTTTTGGCGACCGTGAATTTTACTGTGCGGAGGCGCAGTACACGAATCTGCAGTCTACAAAATCGTGCATCGGGCAAACGGTTGGGTGTTGAACTTTGGACTCTGGAAAACAACAAAACCGGCAACGGCGGCGGTGGCGAAGATTGGATTGGAATCGAGGGCCTGGCATTTGTCTTCTAAAAGGGAGGTTTGCTCATTCCTTAATCCCTGTCTATCCCATTTCCCGTGTAGCTTGCTCGGGTTGTTTTTCTCAATTCAATTCAATTTTTATTTTTTATTTTTTTTGTTACTGTAGGTATTACAAATATATTTAGTAGGTAACTACCTGAACTCAGCTGCAGCATATTTTGTCATAACATAATGACAAAATATCATACCTATTTATAATTCACTAAATACCAGCGCTACCGTCGCGTTGTCAGTTTGGTTTGCAACCGATTGGCGACGTAATAGTAACGTGTTTGCGACGTGTTAGCGACTTGTTAGCAACTTGTTTGCAACTCGTTTGCGACTCGTTTGCAATTTGTTTGCAACTCGTTAGCAACTCGTTTGCAACTTGTTTGCAACTCGTTTGCAACGTGTTTGGGAAATTGTTAGTGGAGTGTTAGCGAAGGGTTTGCAGCCGGTTGGTGACTGGTTGGGTGACTTGCCTGACCTTGCCTGTTGTTATCACTTGCTGCATAGCTGTTTTATTTGGTTTGCTTCTAGTAAAGGTATTTATATATTTGAATTTAATTATTATCATTTGCAATGACTGGCACAGATGATAAAATGATTCAAGAGTTAAAAGAACTCAAGTGTAAGCGATCCTCTTTAAAGGGAAGACTAACTACTTTTGAAAAATATTTAGATGATTTAAAGGAAAGTATTAGTACTAAGATTCAATACAATGAGGTTAAAACTAGATTAAATAAGATAGAAAAAATGTTTGAAGAGTACGATTTGATACAAACTAATATAGAAGTTAAACAAGAAAACCCGGAAAATGAAACGGAAAGAGAAACCACTGAGGCTAGATTTTACAGGTCTATTGCTGAGGCTCAAGAAATGGTAAATAAATTTAATAACACTGATTCCGATACACAGAGTTTATGTTCTCACTCGTCAGTAAATAATACACATGTTAAGTTACCTCAAATTAAAATACCTAATTTCGATGGTGACATTTCAAAATGGTTAGAGTTTCATGATACCTATTCTTCTTTGATTCATAACAATGATTCAATAGCAAGTATTAATAAATATCAATACCTGAAGAGTGCACTTTCCGGTTCCGCAGCCTCTGTTATAGCATCCTTGGAGATATCTAATCGTAACTACGAAGTTGCGTGGAAACTTTTATGCGATCGTTTTAATGACAAACGTAAGCTAGTGAGCATTCACCTTAAATCGTTATTGGATGTCTCAGTTACCAGTAAAGACAAATCATTGCGTTTTCTCGCGGATCATATTGGTAAGCATTTAAGGGCTTTAAACACTTTAGAGGAAAAAACTGATAACTGGGATACGCTAATAATTTTTTTATTCTCTGGTAAATTAGATAATGAAACGGGTACCAAGTGGGAGGAATACAAAAATTCCTTAATTGAAAAACCCAATTTGGACAATTTTTACATATTTTTACGCCAGAGAGCCGATGTTCTCGAAGCAACATCAACGAGTAATACCGATCAAGATTCTGTGCAGCAGACGCAGCAGTCGTCACAACAATGTCTGCAACAGCAAAATAAGCGTTTAAATAAACAACAAAAATCATTTGTTGCTACTACATGTGAAGACAAAGTCAGTAAAACTAACTGTTTGGTTTGTAATGGTGAACATTTAATTTATTATTGCGAAAAGTTTTTGGCTATGTCCCCGGCTGATAGGTTTAATCTTATTGTTAAGCATCGATGTTGTTTAAACTGTCTCCGTAGCGGACATTTAGCCCCACAATGTAATTCAAGGCCATGTAAAACATGTCATAAGAAACACAACTCACTTTTACATTTTGATAAAACAAATACAGAAAGTAAGCAGTTGGTTTCTACTCCTATTTCTTTATCAACTTGCGTAGCAAATCAAGTTTTACTGTCAACCGCTATTGTTAAAGTATCTTCTACTAATAATAAGCAAGTTTTTGAAGTACGCTGCCTGCTTGATTGCGGAAGCCAGTCGTCCTTTATTAGTCAAAATCTAAAAGAAAAATTAGCCATACAAACTGAGAAGGTTGACTCGGTATGTGTTACTGGTATCAACAGTATGTCGTTTGAACCTTTGCAGCGTTGTAACATAAAGGTTCAGTCAGGTACAAGTGAGTTTAGCACGTTAGTCAACGCATTTGTTATCAAGGAAATAACCAGTACACTACCAAATCACAAGGTTGATATTTCTAATTTTAATTTACCGAAAAATGTAACACTTGCAGATATAGATTTTTATATGCCTGCCAAAATAGATTTATTATTAGGAGCAGATGTATTTTGGGACATATTATGTTCAGAACAAATAAAATTAGGTCGTGACTTGCCCATATTACAAAATTCAATGTTTGGTTGGTTAATTTCAGGGCCAGTCATGAATAATAAAAACAATATTCAAAACAATATTGTATGTAATTTCAGTTTCGAGATAAGAAAACAATTAGATAAATTTTGGGAACTTGAAGAGGTCCCTATGAAGCCTATCAGGTCTGAAGAGGAAGAGGCGTGTGAGCGTCATTTCGTTCAGCATACTCGTCGTCTTAAAGATGGGAGGTTTTGTGTCACGCTGCCTTTGAAAATCGAGCCGGAGCAGTTAGGAGATTCCTATTATATTGCACATAAGAGGTTTAGCTCATTAGAGAGGCGTTTTCAGAAGCAGCCTGATGTAAAATCTCAATATGTAAATTTTTTAGATGAGTACGAGGTTCTTGGTCATTTGTCACGGACTGAGAGGTCTGCGAATGCAGTGTTGTTACCGCACCACCCCGTCCTTAAGGAAAAAAGCGAAAGCACTAAATGTCGGGTCGTGTTCGATGCGTCATGCAAGACAACCTCAGGTCTCTCACTCAATGACATAATGATGGTGGGGCCTACCGTACAAGATGACATTTTCTCTATTTTAATAAGATTACGACAACACACATTCATTTTTACCGGAGACATAGAGAAAATGTACAGGCAGATACTTGTTGACGCAAAGCAACGGCATCTCCAAACAATTTTATGGCGGAAAGATGAGCGTGATCCCTTAAGTTTTATGCAACTTAATACGGTGACGTACGGCACCTCATCTGCCCCTTTTCTTAGTACTCGTTGTATCGTACAATTAGCAGTCGAATGTGAGGATTTATTAGTAAAGGATATTATGTTACACGACTTCTATATCGATGACGTAATCACAGGATATTCTACAGAAGACGATTTAAAATTTATTTATCAGAAAATTCTAATACAGCTAGAATCGGCAGGGTTTAAATTACGCAAAATAAAAACTAATTCACAATCACTTTTAAATTTTATTAATGAATCTAGCATTCAAAATAGACAAGAAAACCTGAAAATTTCATCTGTAACTAGCACATTAGGTATAGAATGGGATCCTAACTTAGATTGAATACTAATATCGATTGAGAAATCAAAAATGTATGAAAACTTTAATCAGTTTACAAAACGTATTGTTTTGTCTGTATCGTCAAGTGATCCTTTCGGACTGTTAAGTGTCTGTATCATTACATGTAAAATGATTTTGCAACTTTTATGGTTACAAAAAATTGGCTGGGATGAACAAATTCCTGAACATATTTCTCAGATGTGGCTAAAATTTATTAGTAAGCTTAAATGCATTGAGAATTTGTTCATTCCTCGCCAGGCTGTATGCTCCAATCCAATTGAAATACAATTGCATACATTTTCGGATGCATCACAAAAGGCTTACGCTGCCTGCGTATATGTGCGTTCGAGTGATACATTAAACCATGTCACAGTAAGGCTTTTGTGCGCAAAGTCTAAAGTTGCACCACTCAAGACGGCAACCATACCCAGGCTTGAGTTGTGTGGAGCGGTCTTAGCTGCCCGGTTGTGTAAAAAAGTGGCAGAGTCACTGCGCTGTTCAGTAGATAGCAGATATTTTTGGTGCGATTCAAAGGTCGTACTGGGTTGGCTGAACACTCCTCCACATAAGCTGAGTACTTTCGTGTCGCATCGCGTCGCTGAGGTCGGCGATCTGTGTGTTACTAGTGTTTGGATGTATGTACCGTCATCTTTAAATCCAGCAGATCTTGCGTCGCGTGGTGCTTATCCTGAAGAGGTACAAACCTTGTCGTTGTGGTGGGACGGGCCTATATTCCTAAGAGATACACAGCAGCATTGGCCTAACCAGCGGCACGATGAGACACAAACGGACTTACCTGAGATTCGTGTTCAGTTATGTAATTTGAATACATTCTCATCTGAATGTGTTTTAGTTGAATTTAAGCGATATTCTAGTTTTATGAAATTACGCCGTATAGTTGCGTATGTTTATCGTTTTATCAGAAACTGCAATATTAATAAAAATAATAAAGAGACAGGGCCTTTAACTGTAGAAGAATTACAACATTCAGAACTAAAGCTTGCTCAACTGTCACAACAAGAAAGTTTCCCAAAACATATTAATAATTTAAAAAATGTACCTGCATTGAATAATTTAACCCCCACGTTTGATGAGACAGGAATGATTCGTGTTGGTGGGAGGTTACATAATTCTGACTATGAGTATGAGAAAAAACATCCGATTGTTTTAGATAGCAAACATCATTATACAGGATTAATTATGAAATATTATCACATGAAATTAATGCATGCAGGGCCGCAATTGCTCCTTTCCATCGTCAGAGAACAGTACTGGCCCATTGGTGGCAGAATTTTAGCAAAGCGAGTTTGTAATGAGTGTATAGTATGCAAACGCCAGAAAGGAGCAATAGCGAAACAAATTATGGGTAATTTACCCTCACAAAGATTATCACCCGGATTTCCTTTTGAAATCTCGGGAACTGATTATGCAGGGCCTTTTATGATTTTAAACCGTAAGGGTCGTGGCGCAAGGCTAATAAAATGTTATTTGTGTGTGTTTATTTGTTTTAAGGTTAAAGCTGTGCACCTTGAACTGGTGAGCGATTTGTCAACAGAAGCATTTATTTTAGCCCTGCGCCGCTTTATGTCTCGTCGAGGAAAGCCTCGCGAGATATTCTGTGACAATGGAACCAATTTCGTCGGAGCGAACCGCGAAATTGCTTCCCTTGTCAAAAATTGTTCCAATGCTGTGTCAGGTCTTGCTGATGAAGGTATTAAATTTAAATTTTCACCAGTAGCCTCGCCTCATTTTGGAGGCCTTTACGAAGCAGCAGTAAAATCAGCTAAATTTCACTTGAAAAGAGTTGTAGGTAGCGCTCACTTCACCTTTGAAGAGCTTACTACATTATTTTGTCAGATAGAGGCCATTTTAAACTCGAGACCCCTTGTTCCCATGTCCTCTGATCCAAGTGACCTCTGTCCTTTGACCCCTGGGCACTTCCTGGTAGGGAGACCGCTAATGTCACTGCCCGCACCAGATTTACAAGACGCAAATCCAAATCGTCTTCACAGATACGCCCGCATAGAACAAGCTAGACAACATTTTTGGAGCAGGTGGAGCCACGAATACATATGTTTACTTCAACAGCGGACCAAATGGCAACACCGACAACCTGACATCAAACCAAATCAACTGGTTCTCATCAGAGATGATGCTAACCCATGCTAACCCTCCAATGAAATGGCCGCTGGGAAGAATAACTGCCGTTTACCCCGGATCTGACGGAGCCTGCAGAGTCGCTGATGTGAAGACAAGCAAAGGAATACTAAGAAGGGCCATCAACAAGATTTGCCCTTTGGTTGATGCAGAATAAATATTACTTTTCGAGGCGGTGGAGATTGTTTATACAAACATGCCCATACATACATCCATCTACCTAGGTATATCATCGTGGCGTGATCGCGCCGGCCGAGCCGCGCGCGCGCGCACTCTCATTAGCAATTGCGTCGTCGACGGTGACACCGATCACACCTTGTATTTATATTAATGTAATACAGTATCTGAAGAATTTGATTCGTTTCATTCAAGACTATTAACACAGAGAATAAAATTTTTCGAAACATTGCTTACAAAAGAAGTGCGTTTTATATTATGTATGACCATGCATAACTTTTTACAGAATAGTCCGATTTTGATGATTCTTTTTTTAATGGATAAGGTATATCTCGAAGTTGGTCCCATTTAAATTTTAAAATCAAAATCCGCCCCTAAGGGTAGGAAAACGGGATGAGTGCTTGTTCACCCACTGAATTCTTACCTGTTAACCGATACTGTTGAAACTTGGCACACATAAATGTAGTTCTAGACACTACAACAAATGGAGACCTGGAGCACAGATTACCTATTAGTTACTACGTAACCTGGAGTAAGATTTTAGCCACATAAAATAAAACTTTTTAACAAAAAAATTAATCGATGTAAAGAGAAACTGAAAAGCGAAAAATAAAATTAAGCTTTTTAGTCTTAAATACTATTCTCCTAACTAAACTAATGTAAGTAACTAATTTTGAGTCGGCGCCAAGCAAACAATCAACGAATATCATTAAATTACTTTAAGAAATAATAAAAACACGTGAAATTTTCAACGATAGACAATAACATTCCAAAAATGCGTTCTTCGCTCGACCACTTGCAACTCGCACGCACTTTGTTTTTTTTTCTTTCAAGAGCAGATCTATTTATCATAAAAAAAAAAAAAAAAAAAAATCATTCTAAACTATATTTGGGGATTCCAAAACAATCCTATTTTGTCATTAGCCTACTAGTAGAAAATATAAGATGCCCATTAGTTATATTGACCACAATCAAAAAAATTAAATTGTAAAAGTAAACAGCTGTATCGACTGTTCTATTACAGACTGTAAAAACTTTCATTCGATGTGTGTGTGTGATGTGTGGATGTCGAAGGTGTTGATGTTTATGAAAGAAGGGGGTTTTCTTTTATTACCCATATCTTTCTTTGGCTTTAATAAATTTCAACTGGGATCCAACTTGCAACAGTTTAGGTTTCATCCAATAACAGGCTATTTCGGTAAAAGCTGGCTCCTCACTTCGTCTATGTAACCACATGACCAACGCCATGGTATGCTTACATCCTCCTCTACTTGACATACAACCTTCGTATTCCAATTTTATTTTAATTTTCATCACAAACAAATGTAGAACGATATGCCATGAAGGTCCGACCTTGTGCTCAGGTGTAATCCTTGCCATTACGGTACATAGCGTATGTTCTCTTTTCACCTGTATAATGTACAGGTACAGTGTACATATCCTATTGCGTTATCTCCATAACTATCGCGTCCCGATCTGTAAAACATAGTAGAAAACTCTTTTTTCTATCGATAACAGACTGCAATAACAGCGGACACCACTACCAACACGAAGGGTACAGATTTGCTGCGCATGCAAGTTTGTATTGCAATAAGAAAAGTTATAGCTAAACGGTAACAATAAGCTCGTAATCTAGTGAACAACTGCTGGGAACTCAAACCAAGGCCAATACACTATTATACTTCGCGCTTCGTCCGAAGAGATTAGTAACCTGAAAGAGAATAATGTAATAACATATTCATACGTTGTAGTAACGTCTACGTGACACCACTCTTTGCACAATAGTTAAGTTTTTTTTTTTTTTTTTTTTTTTTTTTGTGGGTACTTTTGCCTCGCTGTCTGTATCTGTCGTCCGTAGCTTCATTCGTCTTTTCGTGCTAGACCACTCAATACTATTCTAAAATTAAAAGTCAGTGCTGTCAATTAAAATTTTTGAAAGTAATTATTAGAATCGGATCTATTTTCAAATTTAAAATGCCTAAAAGAACACTTGCGGACAGAGATGACTTCGAGTACTTTAGGAAAAAGTTGAAAAAATTTGAACAACAACTAAACCAGTGTAGACGAGTGAAAATGCGTGTCATTGAATCTTCATCATCATCTTCGTCATCCAGAGAAGCGTCGCCATCTCCGCAGGACCCACAAGGTAATTTTAACATTGTTCCTATGGTGAATAGCAAAAATTTAATCATAATTACATGACGTAAATAATGGTAGGTATGAATCGCTGTTTCTGGTACCTACCTATCAAGTCTACAAATTCAGTTTGCGTGTAATTCTGTGGGAATTATATCTTACTGGATAATCAGGTAGATATACTAATGTGACTCGAGCTGTTTTTGGGACTGTCTCATCACATGTAATCTTTCAGTTTGCGTATAATTCTGTGGGAACTATACCTTACTGACTTATTTGATACACAAGGACGGTTTGCGTGTAATTCTTTGGGGATTATGCCTTACCGGCTGTATTGCCGTTAACCCTAATACTGCAAAATTAATATTGTACAACAGACAATGTATTGACCTTCGAGTTCAAAGATTCATTGCATATTATTATAGTTATCTTATAACTAATAAAATGTTGACGTCTTTCAGACGGAAACAATAAAAAATCTCCTGCGATGGAGGTTTATACGAGTGATGATGACCAAGATATGACAACAAAGGTCTTGAAATAAGACAAAAGCAACTGGCGGCTGCAATTTCATGTTTGGCCTCAGTGCTGACGGAACAATTCTCATCCACGCAGATCAACCATGATATGCTTCGAAAACTTACGGATACTGCCTGCATGTTATGCGATATACAATACACTGATTCTAGAACTAGAAGAAACTTTGCCATTTTCTCTGTGAAGAAAGAAATGAAGGAACATCTATCAAATACTAAAATAGACAAGTTACTCTTCGGAGATAGCCTATCAGAGGCAATAAAAACAGCAAAAGCCGTTAGTAAAACTGGAGTCGACCTAAAAGTCCCACAAAGGAACTTCAAAAAACCAGCGGTGCAGCCCAGTTCTAAGCCTCAAAAAGGAAAGAATTTAAACTGGAAGCCGGCGGCCCCAGCGCGCAGGCCGCCGGGACCAGCAGCGCCGAAGAGCCGCGAGCCTGCCTCGCGCCGCAGCCAGCCCGCGACCTCATCGCGTCGGTCATCGCCTCCGCCGAGGATGACCCGCCGCCGGTAAATTCGGTAATGTACGCGGGCCAGCTGGCCCTTTTTCGTAAACAGTGGTCAATGATCACTTCAGAATCACTCATTCTAGATTGGATCAATGGCTATAAAATAACATTTACACAGCCCATTGTTCAAGATGTTCCACCTATTATTCCTGCTAATCATTCTCGGCTAGAAGTAACTTACTTTAATGAATCCATAGACAACCTACTCCAGATTGGAGCAATATCAGAGTGTACTCCTAGTGATGGACAATTTATTTCTACAATATTTTTAAGACCTAAACCCAATGGAAAAATGCGCTTTATTTTAAATTTAAAAAATCTAAATAAATTTATAAGAACAAGCCATTTTAAATTAGAAGATTTACGAACAGCTGTAAAACTTGTATCTAATGACTGTTTTTTAGCCACCATAGACATGAAAGATGCTTATTTTTCCATTAACATAAAACATAAATCTAGAAAATACCTCAGGTTTACTTGGGGTGGAAAATTGTACCAATTTAATGTCTTACCTTTCGGACTTAATACTGCACCCTACATATTTACCAAATTAATGAAACCAGTAATAAAATTACTAAGATCAGCTGGTTATTTATCAACCATATATCTCGACGATATTTTACTGATAGGACGTTCATATAACGAATGTTTAGAAAATATTAATGTCACCCTAAAATTTCTTAAGGCATTAAGATTTATAATAAATTTAGAAAAGAGTAATTTGACTCCATCTACATCATGTAAATTCTTAGGTTTCATAATTAACACCCATACAATGCAAATAAGTCTGCCAGTAGAGAAACAACTTCGTGTTCAAAAAGAATTAGAATCGTTCGCTAATAAGTCACGCTGCAAAATCAGAAGTTTCGCGGAACTAATAGGATTATTAGTATCTACGTGTCCAGCTATCGAGTATGGCATGTTGTACACGAAAGAATTTGAACGACAAAAATTCTTAAATCTTAAATCTGACAATGATTTCGACAGATATATGAATCTCCCTCCTTGTCTATCAAATGATTTTCAGTGGTGGCTTCGCGCCATTAAAAATCCTACCCACAGAATCAGAGATAGTAATTATTCAGTGGAAATATTTTCTGACGCCTCAACGACGGGTTGGGGGGCTGCATGTGGTGACGAGACCGCGAGTGGCCCCTGGTCTGAGCTAGAGCGTAATTTTCATATTAACCAGTTGGAACTATTAGCGGCATACTTTGCAATCAAAATTTTCACTAAACATCTAATCAATTGCCAAGTCTTGTTACGCGTCGATAACTCCACCGCGGTGTCATATATTAACAGAATGGGGGGTATTCAATTTCCTCACCTAACACATATCACTAAAAAGATATGGCAATGGTGCGAATCAAAAAGGATCTTTATTTTCGCATCCTACATTAAATCTAAAGAAAATACCATTGCTGATGCAGAATCTAGGAAATGTCACCCCGACATAGAATGGGAGCTAGATAATGCAATGCTAATGCAATGATAATGCTTTTGAAAAAGTAATTAGTAAATTTGGTCTCCCTATGATCGACTTATTTGCGAGTAGAATTAACAGGAAGTGCCGTAAATATGTGTCATGGTTTAAAGATCCTGATGCATTCGCAATAGATGCCTTTACAATTAGCTGGTCAAATATATATTTTTACGCGTTTCCACCTTTTGCTATTATACTCAAAGTATTGCGAAAAATTATAACTGATAATGCCACGGGTATCATGGTGATCCCATTGTGGCCATCACAGCCATGGTACCCAATGTTCCAGAGACTCCTCCTATCAGATATGATATTATTCAGACCCAATGACCATGCAATTGTCTTTCATTCCAGCAGCAGCCGGAACATCCACTCCAATCTGACCCTAGCTGCCGGCATATTATCCGGGCAGCGTTTCTACGAAGGGCAGTACCAGAAACATCAATAGATATCATGCTGGCTTCAATATCACAAAATTCATTCAAGCAATATGCTACCTACATTAAAAAATGGCACAATTATTGCAAAGACAAGAATTTAGACATATACGAGACTCCTCTTGAGTCTGTTATTGATTTCTTCACAAAAATGTTTGACAATGGTAGCCAATATGGCTCTCTAAATAGTTGTAGGGCAGCACTTGCCCTTATATTAGGTCCAAAAGTTTCCGAAGATTATAGAATCCAAAGGTTTTTCAAAGGTGTCTTTCGCCTAAGACCACCTACTCCCAAATATGATTCAACATGGGACCCTAGCTGTGTTTTAGATTGTTTATCGGTTCGGTATCCAAACGAGAGTATATCGTTGGAATTTCTTTCCAAAAAATGTACTACATTACTTGCCCTTATAACGGCTCATAGAGTCCAAACCTTATCTAAAATAAAAATCGAGAATATAAAGGTTTTATCAACAAAAATTATGATAAAAATTAGTGACCTAATAAAAACTTCAAAAATTGGAACTAATCAACCTATATTGCAAATCCCCTTCTTTAATGATAAGCCACAAATATGCCCTGCTCAGTCACTTATATGTTACATGGATAGAACGGCTAATTTACGAAATAGTGGTACTCTATTTATCAGCTTTAGAAAGCCATATAAGCCCGTCACTACCCAAACAATAAGTCGCTGGATAAAGTGTACCCTGCAAGACAGTGGCATCGATATAACAATATTTTCTGCACACAGCACGCGACACGCGGCTACGTCTCGAGCTCACGCACAAGGTGTTAACATCGACCATATCCGAAAAGCGGCTGGCTGGAGCCCAAACTCCAGCACATTTGCTAAATTCTACAATAGAACAATTCTCAGCTCAGACGAAGCCGCGGTAGCCAACGCAATCATCAACCCATAATACATATCAAGTAAGATCAAGATCAAGTAAGATCAAGATCAAGTAAGATGATTAGTCCAGACAATTTCTATAAGCAATCTAAATAATATTTTGATATAAGTACTTTTGTTGTATTATAAATACATTTAATTACTATAAGCCACAATTTGTCATTGTTTGTGATTTAATACTGAAAATAATAGTTGTGAGAAACTGAAATAAAATCTTTCTTCCACATTATCTACTTTTAATTTTATTAACATTACTTCCTCAGCCTAATGACTTTCAAAATCTACAACGTATGAATATGTTATTACATTATTCTCTTTCAGGTTACTAATCTCTTCGGACGAAGCGCGAAGTATAATTAATGATTAAACGAACTTACCTGTAGGTGAAGTTCTATCATAATTATACGAGCGCTTCGTCCGAAGAGATTAGTAACCTTACACCCTCCCACCCTAGACTAGCACCCCTCCATTTAGGTCTAGGAAGTAACTATAACCAGAACTTCAGTTCCTTTGTTCTTATCTACTCTACTCTAAACTAATGAAGCTACGGACGACAGATACAGACAGCGAGGCAAAAGTACCCACAAAAAAAAAAAAAAAAAAAAAAAAAAAACTTAACTATTGTGCAAAGAGTGGTGTCACGTAGACGTTACTACAACGTATGAATATGTTATTACATTATTCTCTTTCAGGTTACTAATCTCTTCGGACGAAGCGCTCGTATAATTATGATAGAACTTCACCTACAGGTAAGTTCGTTTAATCATTAATTATTGTACATCACCAAAGTGCTTGAATAATTTTCATTCATTTTTTACCACCTTTACTTTCATTTTTGACCGGGCGATTATAAAGAAAATGCTGCTCCTATAAATGTTATGTATGTATGATAATGACTGATGATTATAACGTTTAGTGTATTAATAATAAATAAATAAATTCTGCACTAGTAATATTATTATATTTATTGAAACATATTGTGTCAAATAAGGAACTTGGCAAGTTTTTGGCCTTGGATTTCTGTACTTATGTATTTCGCGTGATTTTAAAAATAATCCGCAACCATAAGAAGGTCGACTTTCGGGCAAATTATTTGTTTGTCCACGTGAAAATCCTGGTTCCATTTTGACAGCACGATTACCAGTTCTAGCAAACAAATTTACGAACGTATGCAACGTTTAAAATCTCAAAATTCAATAAGAAAAGAAACTTCTCCGCACGTACAATTATTATTATTATTATTATTATTTATTTGTGTCAAGTAACCAAGACTCATAGGGTTAGTAACATTATTTACTTAAAAACTATGTTAGTAATAACAAAATTAAAATTCAATATAATTATAATATAATTCAACTTAACAATAAAGATTTTTGAATCACTGCTTCAGAATTCCAGCAGAAATTCTGGAGCAGCGATTCAAAAGACAGCAATCTAATCTGCCTGCAATCATGCCCAGGATGCTATTGGAGCTAGCCCGCACCCGGCGCACCAAGGATGCACACCTTTTTCGCATTGTAGCAAAAAAGCAATCTACATGCATTTCAGCAAACATCCCTGATGCGCTACAGAAGCGAGGCAGCCCCATCAGCACCCTAAAGGCATTATTATACTGGACGCGAAGGGCGCTGTACGACTTTTGAGTAAAATGTACCCACAGGCTACTGGTATAAAATGATGTGCAGAAGGCTCTAAATAAAGTTAATTTCATTTCCTTAGAGGCACGCGCGAACCTGCGGGCAACCATATTTGCCCTCACCGACAGCGCCCTTCGCTCTCTTTCAATGTCGTCATCATCCTTGAGGCCGGCGGTCAATACGTGTCCAAGGTACTTGAACTGATGTACCCTATTTAAGGGTACATCATTCAGCCTGATCGGAGGCACAGTTTTCGGGTACTTTCCACCAGCCCCAAATACCATAACGACACTCTTTTTAACATTATACAATAGACCGTGCGTTCTGGCATATGCTTCACAAATGGAAACAAGCTTCCTTAAACCACAAACTGAGGCACTGAGCAGCACCATGTCATCTGCATAGCTTATATTGTTGACACAGATGCCATCAATATAGCATCCTAGTCTGGTGCTGCTCAATTCCACAATCAGTTGGTCCATGTAAAGATTAAAGAGTGAGGGAGAGCTAAGACCCCCCTGTCTCACCCCACACTCCAATCCGTATGAACGAGAAAATGCCCCGTCCCATCGAACACTGTTGACCTGGTTCCCATACCAATATTTAATAATATTGGTAACTTCAGGTGGTAGTCGAACATCATTTAGTTTTTCCCAAAGAACATCATACGAAACCAGGTCAAAAGCGCTCGACAGATCAAGGAAGCAATGCAATGATGACAATGCTGCGCGTCGCTCTCCGCGGCAACGAACCGGCGATGTGACGTCACAGTGCTTACTCGCACGGCGCAAGTAGTATTTGGGAGCTCCCAAATTGATTTATTTTTAATTAAATCAGTTTTCATTATTTAGTCATAATTTTTTCGCAGTTGTTATTGTAATTACTTAAAGATTTTTTTAAGACTAAGAAAATGCGATTTATTTTCATTTACATCTTCCTAATTGTGTATGAACATTTCAGATTTGTGTGTCCAACCCTTTTTGGGATATTCATCAAAAACGTTTTCCGCTGGAACGACGTCTTCCCAGCGAGACTTTTTTTTTCCAAAGGACGTAAGTAAAATAAAATAGTTACATGGATTAGACTATAACGAAAGGTAAATGTGTATGCATAAATGAGATTTGCGTGTCCAAAGACTCCGAAGATATTCAAGTTTCCGCTGCGGTGACGTTTGGCTGATTGCTGGATATCATAAACGGTTAGGCGAATAGTTGTGACTTTTTTTACACATGTTGCGATTCTTTTGTGTGTAATGTTTGTGAAAACAGACTTCGAAAAAAAATTACCGCTAGGAAGCTATAAATTTTAAAATGAAATCAGGTTATTAGGTCCTAGTACTGCGTATATGAGTTCCGAAGCCTAAATGTTAAAGTTTATTTGTACCTTATAAATGCTCACAATGTCATGTTAAGTCTCATCGATGCACTGTAAGTAAATAATGAATTATGAACAAAATTGCTAGGTCTGGGTCACGATGTTGTTCGCCATTCGATTGGACGAGTTTACTATGGGTTGGCAAATTAAAAGGTATCCCATTCGTTAGTGTATTAGTTCAATTATCCATCTGTAAAATTGTAGCCCAATACACTAAATAATTAAAGAAATATAATCAAAAAACCAATGAGAAGCGCAATACAGAGATAAACCAACCAAGTTTGAATGTGTACTAAAAAGCGGCCGCGCGATACATGGTGCTTACCTTCCCAAATTGTTAGCATACTTATTGTTATTGGTGTGGTACTTTGGTACAGGTGCGTACACAATAATTAGTAAAAATGAAAAACAACTGCAGTTTAATTAGTTTTATTTTCAAAAGTATCAATTTACTAATGATTATCAATTGTAGATATGTGTATGTATAGGTACTTAAAAACTCGTGCAAAAAAAATCAACAACAACATAATAATAAAAATCTACATACTAAAATCAACATAAAAGATATAGAAAAGGTATTTATACAAAAAATAAGTATAGCTATTATTTTAATTAAATTACTTAATGTTTAAAATCACAGATCAGTTACAATAATTGACTCATTCATAAGCTTAGTAGGTATCTACATTAATGTAGGTTGTTATGTTTATTAAAATTAAAGATTATGTATATTATTCGTAACCAGCTCTACGTAGATAATAAATTAACTGCATGTGAGGATCGAACCGACAACATTTGGCGTGGTGTCAATAGAGAGGTGACCACCTTAACGACTATGCCACAAGTGCAGTGAAATTAATTGTAAATGTGAATAGACGAGAACATTAGCAGCTACAGTGAACCCTTGTTCATTGTTTACCTGACGACCTCTGTGGTCTAGTGGTTCGAGTGTCGGACTGCTGATAACGAGGTCGTGGGTTCGATTCCCACAGGACACAAATATTTGTGTGATGAACATAAGTGTTTGTGTTGGTCTGGGTGTTGCTTATGTATTATAAGTATGTATTTACAAAAAAAAAAGTATATAAGTATTATATCCATTGTCTAGTACCCATAGCACAAGCTCTGCTTAGTTTGGGACTAGATGGGGCTGTGTAAAAATGTCCCAAAGATATTTATTATTTATTTATTACCTCTTTATTTTAGCCCACTGTCAACGTACGGGGTCCCATCGACTTTGGATGTATTTTGCCAAACATACGTTTATACTAGATCGACACAGATAGCATAAATAAAAACGCTAGGAAACACAACACGAGGTAGTTTTATGTTGAATCCGATATGAAGAACAAAGGACGTAAGAAAAAAATTAAACCTAAGTTTTTAATAACTTTTTTCGCAATAAAACACACAAATTCACTATGCTTGAGTGTCCGTTACAAAACAAAAACAAAATAATCATACAAATCACTAACTGTATGATTTTTTTGTTTTTACTTCTTCAAGTTAAACGGATGGACACACGGACGGAACCTGTAAAAAAGAAATTCAAATCCATTTGTCTGTCAGAACTTTGTAACTTCTAAACCAAGAATGTTAATTACCTACATGGAAATCCCACATAATACGTAAAACTTTAGCACCACAGTCGTGGTCTCTTTACAATATTATAATTTGTTCTTAGTGACCCCATGTCAATAACTGAATAGTACCTACTTATTTTGAAATAATTGTACTGATGACTGTGTAAAGTAAAATGAGAAAATAAAAACTAAAGAATTGTGTACGCACATGTACCAAAATAAAAACGGTACTATACTAACAATTTTGGAAGGTAAGCACCATGTATCGCGCGGCCGGTTTTTAGTACACATTCAAACTTGGTTGGTTTATCTATGTATTGCGCTTCTCATTGGTTTTTTGATTATATTTCTTTAATTATTAAGTGTATTGGGCTACAATTTTACAGATGGATAATTGAACTAATACACTAACGAATGGGATACCTTTTAATTTGCCAACCCATAGTAAACTCGTCCAATCGAATGGCGAACAACATCGTGGCCCAGACCTAGCAATTTTGTTCATAATTCATTATTTACTTACAGTACATCGATGAGACTTAACATGACATTGTGAGCATTTATAAGGTACAAATAAACTTTAACATTTAGGCTTCGGAACTCATATACGCAGTACTAGGACCTAATAACCTGATTTCATTTTAAAATTTATAGCTTCCTAGCGGTAATTTTTTTTCGAAGTCTGTTTTCACAAACATTACACACAAAAGAATCGCAACATGTGTAAAAAAAGTCACAACTATTCGCCTTACCGTTTATGATATCCAGCAATCAGCCAAACGTCACCGCAGCGGAAACTTGAATATCTTCGGAGTCTTTAGACACACAAATCTCATTTATGCATACACATTTACCTTTCGTTATAGTCTAATCCATGTAACTATTTTATTTTACTTACGTCCTTTGGAAAAAAAAAGTCTCGCTGGGAAGACGTCGTTCCAGCGGAAAACGTTTTTGATGAATATCCCAAAAAGGGTTGGACACACAAATCTGAAATGTTCATACACAATTACACGACGTCATACACTAACGATTTACTTATCTCGAATTAAGAAATTCGACACTTTTTCGCTGGGATGACGCACACAGTTTTTTCTTCCACAAAAATCGGCTAGGGGACTTGAAATAAGCAATAGAACACGAATAAAGCATTCATGCCTGTCTGTCTGTTTGTTACCTCATCACGTGAAAACGACTTCTATCGTGTTGACTTGAGCTACATAATGATAACAGCACATGGCGTGGAAAAAAGATTAGCCAGTCAGCAGTTTGGTTTGAAAACGACTGAACGGATCGTAATGTGCAGTTATATAGGTACAGTCAGAAATCTTTCCGATGAACCACCACTAAGGCTAAAATCGCTTGCAATCAGTGTTCGCTGGCAGCGGTAGATACGTGTAATGTAGCAGGATTCGTTCAAGGGATTTTGTCGACGAAACGTACCACCGGATGAAAATGAAGGATCGTGACCGTACCTATTAGTCTTACTTAAAATATAGGGTATGTTTCATCTCAATAGGTAGAGTAATAGATCCAGCGATACAGCTTGACCCTTCTATTGTATTAAGTTGTATACAAAGTAGAGGTCATGATTGTTGGTTTATTGTAGGTTCCTAAAAATACAACTACCTACCTAGATGTAGTAATAAAGAAAATATACCTAGAATTACATAACATAGTCAGCCCATTACTGTCCCACTGCTGTGCACGGGCCTCTTCTCAGAACGAAAAGACCATCACACTTTGGCCGGTAGAAGACATTGTGTTCATGAATATGACATGATGCTATTTTTCGAAATCAACGCGGACGAAGTCGCGGGCATAGCTAGTAACGAATAAAATTGTATGTGATTAATTTCCAAAAAATATTTCTGTGTTGGATTTTCCGGGTAGGTGAAACAAAGCGTATAATTCTGGGCGATTAATATTTTTACTTTATAATTTACAAGCGTCAGCATCCATCGACACCGGGGTCGTCGGAACAATGTCGTAATTTCATTTAAATCTCTCCGGCTGCGGCCTACAAATCTTAGCGGAGCTTTTGAAATGATTGAATTTTTATGCGGCTGCCGCCGCCTGTCTGTTTTTATTTTACTACCGTCGCTGTTTTTACATTATATTATGCTGAGAATAAGGCAGCTCTTTCATAATCCTGATTTTAGAAGGTTTGCATGTATCTACTGTCATTGATACATTGGAATGGAATAAGAATCAGTGGCGAAGGGTCATTATAACACGATTCCCACCGGCTTGCCATTAGGAATTACTTAAATACAGATCAACGACATTTCTATGCTAATTTATTGTTCTAGAGTAAAAAAGAATGTAAAATTAAATTAAAAGTTGATAAATTGTTTTTTATTTTATTAAAGTGCGATCTTAGCTATTTTAGGCTTCCTTCTGAAAATATTCACCCTTCGCCACTGATAAGAATTAAGATATGACTAGATATACCTACGTATAAGGGGGTTGTTTGACTTTTAAGATCATATAGGAATCTATATAAAACTTTTTAACAAAAAATTGAACCGACGAAAACAGAAACTGAAAAGCGAAAAATAACTAATTATGAGTCGGCGCCAAACGAACTTTTAACAATTGCAAAGTGCGTGCAAGTTGCATTTTTGGAAAGTAATTGTTTATCGTTGAAAATTTCACGTTGTATTTGATGTGACGTTGTTTTTATTATTTATTTAAAGTAATTTAATGATTTTCGTTGATTGGTTGTTTGGCGCCGACTCATAATTAGTTATTTTTCGCTTTTCAGTTTCTGTTGTCGTCGGTTCAATTTTTTGTTAAAAAGTTTTATTTTTCATTTTTTTGTGGTTAAAATCTAACTCCAGGTCTCCATTATATCGTAGTGTCTAGAACTATATTTATGTGTTTCAAGTTTCAACAGAATCGGTTAACAGGTAAGAATTCAGTGGGTGAACAAACACTCATCCTCTGTTTTACTACCCTTAGGGGTGGATTTTGATTTTGAAATTTAAATGGGACCAACTTCGAGATATACCATATCCATTAAAAAAAGAATCATCAAAATCGGACTACTCTGTAAAAAGTTATGCGTGGTCATATATAAAAAAAAAAAAAAAAAAAATATATACGCGTCGAATTGAGAACCTCCTTTTTTTCGTCGGTTAAAAAGCAATAAGGGGTAATGAAAGTAGGTACTTACACTACTCTGAAGGCTGAATTATGTAGTGAACCGACTGTAACCGCATATAGAGGGCCTAGGCATAGCCTAGCTAGACTATTGATAGTACACTGCGATCTATATATCTGCATGCTTAGCAGGGCTAGCAGTGGAACAGATATGGGCTGAAAAGTTACAGAAGTCTTTATTTTGGTAGGGAAAAAGAAAGAGAAAAAAAACTTGAAGTACTATCACTTTCACCATCATCATTTCAGCCGAAAGACGTCCACTGCTGGACATAGGCCTCCCCCAAGCATCGCCACAACGACCGGTCCTGCGTTTTGTGTTGTTTTAATAAAACAGATGAGAATATGGGTTTACAAATTATACACTCGTATCATACACTCTAGATCAGCTATACTCAACTTGCGGCCCGCGGGCCGCATGTGGCCCGCTGGGCCTTTATTATTGGCCCATCTGAAGTTACAAATTTCTGAAGAAACAACGACTGTCTCAGAGTTGGCTTCCGTTTTAAATTGTATTTACTCAGAGTTATTTGATGAGTTCATCGATTTTAAAAACGATACCAATCTAGAAGTTCTGTTTAAAGAAAAAAAGGAAAACAGATAATATGTGGAATTTTGGAGTATTGCTCCCCAAAAATATAAAAGCGTCCAATGATGTGCCCAAATCCTACTAACATTCTTTGGGTCTACGTATGTGTGCGAATCGTCTTTTTCAAAAAACCGGCCAAGAGCATGTCGGGCCATGCTCAATATTATAGGGTTCCTTAAGTAGGTGTTACAAACAAATAAAATCGAATATTAATCACGGCTATTTTAGTTTTTGCAATAGACGGCAGCATTGGCGACTCAGAGAGTGATGTCAGTAGCCGCTAGATGGCGCTATACAGTGCCAAATGTAATAGACGACACTTGACGGCAGCATTGGCGACCTAGAGAGTGTTGTTTGACGCCGCTAGATGGCGCCAAATTTAAGAAGTGTGTCGTCAACATAACACAAAGTTACTTTTTGTGAATTTTTCAAATAGAAAGTAGCTAAAGGAGCATTATTTGCTAAGATCATTTTTCTCTAAGGTCAATGACCTTTGAACTAGAACGTTTTAAGTATTTTTCAGTTTTCTGTCTGTAACTCAAAAATTTATAATTACAATATGCTCGAAATAATTTTAAAAGAGAGTTTTTATAAAGGTCTATCAAAGTGGAAGATTATAAGTTTCTACGTTGCATAGTTTAGAAATGGCAGGGGGGGGACACATTGCAAGCCACTTTGGCAGGCTATATTTCGCAGATGGTACATCTGATAAAAAAGAAATGTATGAAACATTACCTTCATTTTAGTAGACCTATTCAATGATACCCCACACGAGGGGGTGCAGTGAAAATTTTTTTTTCATCCCCATTTCACATGTATGGGTGCCACCCCTAAAATACGTAATCGTAATTTTTTTATTCTTTAAAAATTGAGATCTATATCTATACTATTTTTTAACAAAATTTCATTTACTTATGTTTATAACTGTAGAAGTTATTAAGCTGTAAAGGATTAGGACAGACGGACAGATGGACAGACGGACAGACGGACAGACGGACAGACGGACAGACGGACGGACATGACGAAACTATAAGGGTTCCTTGTAGGACTACGGAACCCTAAAAATGAAATACACAAAGAACATTTACAGAAACAAACTTACAGATTCTCATCTGGATGATGTTATAAGGATAGCATGTAGCGACAAGTCAGATCTTGATAAAGTTTTGAAAAAGTGTTCACAGTATCAAAAATCGCATCAAAACATGTAAACATCTTTGTTAAAACTTCTTTTCTCACTAATTAAGTAACTACATCGTTAACTTGGAATTACGTTTTAATTAAGACAAAATAATTTTTGCTTGCTGCCCTCGACACCATGACTGTAAAGTGTTTGTGGCCCCTATAAAAAAAAGGTTGAGTATGGCTGCTCTAGATACTCTAGGTATCACTGCATACTTTTGTATGCAGTAAATACTTATATATGTAGTTTGTTTTTACACGTAAACTACCAAGCGAAAGCCATAGAAATTAGTGAAATTAGTATAATATTAAAGGTAGGTAGGTACTAGATACCTACTAATAGGTAGTCCCATCGCTATATATGCTTCATAGAGGGAAAGTCCGGAAAGTAGTTTAAGGGCCGGTATTTCAATAGTCTGATAACTTTTAACTGAAGAATAAATACGACGTCTTGACAGATTTTCTATACTAGAACTGTCAAAATGTCGAACTTATTCCTGAGATAAAAGTTAACTGGCTATTGAAAGACCGACCCTAAATGTTGGAAATATGAAATTTTGCGTGACTTCGTTTTATTTTTAGAAGTAAGAAATTGTGCATTCAAAGATTATTAAAAACTCTTGCCTGAGCTGGGAATCATCATCATCATCATCATCATTTCAGCCGAAAGACGTCCACTGCTGGATATAGGCCTCCCCCAAGTATCGCCACAACGACCGGTCCTGCGCCTTCCGCATCCAGCGGATTCCCGCTACCTTCACCAGGTCGTCGGTCCACCTTGTGGGGGCTGCGCCTTCCAGTACGCGGTCGCCACTCCAGAACTTTACTGCCCCATCGGCCATCATTTCTTCGAGCAATATGCCCCGCCCACTGCCACTTAAGCTTGGCAATTGAACTAACACAATTGCGAAGAAGTACAGTCTAACAAAGCAATTAGTATACAGGGTCGCCAAATATAGATGAAGATTTCTCAGGAAATTATTATAGAACGTTTTGATTAGGGTTTTATATATAAAATGATATTTCACTCGAAAACATCCATAATCTTCTGAGAAAACTTCATTTAGGTATATCTGGTGAACCTGGATACTAATTGCTTTGTTAGACTGTACCATCCTGTATTTTATGGCTTCTGTTGATAGATCTTGATAAGGTCAATACTAAGGACAAAATCACCTAATAACTGACTGAGTAACCGTGTTTAAAATATGTTTTCTACTTCATCAGGCCCAAGGATTTCATAATTTCGAATAAGTCTGAGAGGTAATTGGCTTTCCAGCCATAACCGTAATGACAATTAATAATTAATCGTCACCGGCGGAATCCACTGTAATCTTGCCTTCCGTCGACCGACGACGAACTAGGCGTAATGAAAAACTATAGTAATTAATCCTACAGCTCGGAATTGTACATTTAAAAAGCTTTGTGAAGAGCTATCTGCTTCCTCGAAATTACATTTCTCATTAGGATTTCCCTCGCGGAATGCAAATTTGCAACATCGATAGAGCTTGTGATGAGGATCTATTGTCTCCAAGGCAGATATTATAATCTGGAGAAATATTCATTCTTGTTTACTTTGATAACAGATTTGATAGTCTGGGCTGGGCAGCATTTGGCAAACTTCGCCGAGTCTTCTCGTCGCCTATACCGCAAAGTTTGAAGACAAAGGTCTTCAACCAGTGCGTCCTGCCAGTCATGACTTACGGTGCCGAGACGTGGACACTGACAGTTGGGCTAGTCCACAAATTCAAAGTCGCTCAGCGAGCTATGGATCGAGCTATGCTTGGAGTTTCTTTGAAGGATAAAATCCGTAACGAGATTATCCGGAGAAGAACCAGAGTGACCGACATAGCTTGTAGGATCAGTAAGCTGAAGTGGCAGTGGGCTGGCCATGTCTGTCGAAGGACCGATGGCCGCTGGAGCAGACGAGTCCTTGAGTGGAGACCGCGAATCGGCAAACGCAGCGTAGGGCGCCCCCCTGCCAGGTGGACCGACGACCTAAAGAACGTGGCTGGGGGGACTGGATGCGGAAGGCAGAGGACCGAGCGTTGTGGTGCAACTTGGGAGAGGCCTATGTCCAGCAGTGGACTGCGATAGGCTGAGTTGATTGTTGATTGATAACAGATTCCCTTTTATGCATTTGTAATACCTATTGTCTTATAGTTGCAGATCGCAAAAACTACCTACAAAACAATTGCATCGACCTGCTGCCGAATTGCGTAACTCACTCGCTATCGCAATCATCTGGATTTCAATGTTCATTGCTCCGTGTGTTTTGACAATCCGTTTTATCGGCAACTACGTACCACGCAATGAATGTTGCTTTAATTTCAAAATGAAAGCTAATGTCAAAGTGAATGCATTACACAATTGCCCCACTGATTGCGGTCATAACTCATGTGACATGACATGCGTCCTGATTTTTTTATTAAAGTGATAAATCGATTAGACATGCACGAGAATTTAATGTGTGGATGCTAGGGATACCACTACACAGTGGAACACAGGGAACAGTTTATCAGTGTCGCACAGGACACGGCGGGAATGCGGTCGACTGTAGCGGTCATACAGAATGGTGCGTCGTTAGCGTTAATCCGATTCGGGCATTGGAGCATTCGAGTATCCAACGTTGTCGGCATCCCACCCCCTCCCGCGGAGCTCAGCAATGCGAGCTCCGGAATTTGAATGCAAATTGAAAATGCCATTAGATCAGCAAATATTTTGATTGCCGATCAAACGTTGCATTGTTTGTTGGTAACTGAGAAATAATTATAGTGAGATTGAATATTGAATCGAAAGGATATCCATAAGGATATTTTTGTAGGTACAATACCTTTTTTTCGTGGGGAAATCCTCATGGATGCACTCCGCCCGGGAAAGTCAGAGTCAGTGTCGGACACTTGCCGACTAAAACAACTACGGTGTTCCTATAACTACCTTTGGCTGGGGTCGTGGGATAGACTTTGAATTCACACCACCCCAGTCAGGTCCCGGCTTGCCACTAGTAGGTGAACCCCTTCTGCCCGTGCGATTGAACAAAGGCTACACTCTCCTCGCTCGGGACGCGTGCTGAACAATTGCGCGCCACCGTCACGAGCGTTGACTGGTCGGGCGGCGGACAAAATTTACTAGACGGTAACCCAAGTAGGTACGCCGCCCGTATTCTCCCGTAATTTTTGAGAACACAACCGCAGCACTCCTTCTGGGGTTATGATCGCCGGGGGCAGAGAAGGAAACCGTCCCCCCGCTGTCTGCCCAGTTGCAGGGTGAGTGCAAACTGGGCCCGTCCCCGCTCCTCCACTGTGCCATTATATATATGGGACACGCGGAGCCCCCATTGGCTCAGATTGGGCCCCTCCACCGTGCCAGAATGTTCGCCAAGAACAATAAGGTCCCCGAAGAAAAGTTATTGCCCGTGCCCAAGGTGCACCGGCCCAAAAAACAGCTGTTCCTTCCAGACGTATCAAGAAGGACTAGCAGCATTTGGGCACACGAGAAGGTTTTCTGGCCCTGCTCCCCGTAGGTACAATACCTACCAATACTGCAATATTTTAGTGACGATTAGACAACTACACAACAACACAAGTTATGACATTCAATAAACAATAAATAATTTGTTTTTTATTTTTATTTACTAAAAACAAAAAACTTTTTTTTTGTTTTTTTTTTGTTTTTAATTCAAACGGCCGTCTGCTCTCGTTTTAGGAGTGTAAATAAAGAAATGTAACATAAAGTATGATATTACCGTGCGCAGGCGATAACTGGTTTATAGCGACATAAATTCAGTGCTTATCATTTATTTTCACACCAAAGCACCTGTAACAAAGTTAATAAAACATAACATTTCATATTTTTCAAAATGAAAAGTCGGTTTTATAATGTTATAATATTCGGGATGGTTGTGTTCTGTGAGAGTGACACGTCATCAGAAGATGTCTCTTCTGCCGTTGCAGGGACAACTTTAACAACTGCTAAGAAGCGTGCTACTACCTCACCTAAACCAAGCAGTTTGTACAGAAGAATAAATGTTGAGCGGATCGAAGAGCTTTCAAGCACTCCGCTGGATCTGTTTCGCGTCAGATACAATCCTCAGAGAAGAAGTCGGTATTACTTGATCGTTATTTTGACAAGTTAACAGCTTTCCATTATATCAACACAAAATATGTCTCTGCTGAACCTGAACATCTCATAAACAACTGCGCTGCAATGAAGTCATGTGAAAATATTGTTCCAATCAGTGCGCTTGGCCAACAGGCCCTGAACTCCATCTGCAAAGGCTTTAACTATGTCTCCTGGTCCTATGGTATAGGTCCTTTCCTTCCGGACCTTACATATTTATGTCATCTTGATATTCAAGCTATCTTTGTTCCAGTCATTTAGATATCTCTCGTTGCAATTTTTAGGTCACATGGACTCTGTGTGGAAATGGGATTTCTGGTGCCAGTTACAGCCTAAAGTCGGCAACTGTTCGAATGCAGGGCGTCAGTAAGTTCTCAACATTCCCGTATTTAACTCATGGTGGTTTAATAAAACAAAGTTTAACCGGATTAAATCGCGTGTATTATTTAAACTTTAAGCTTTCGAAACGTCAGGGAAACCAATTTAAATAATACACTTTTGTTTTATTATAATGTGTAGTGATCGCGAAAACTTAAGAAGTTATCATGGTGGTTTATTGACACTTTAGACATAAAATATGTTATACCCGTGTATAACATATTTTATCGATAGGGAGAGTACCTACACAAACAAGAAAGATGGCGATACTTCCTACTAATATTATAAACGTGAAAGTTTGTGAAGATGCTTGGATTTTTGTTACTCAATCACGCTGTAAGGGCTGAACGGTGTTGGATGAAATGTGGCATACAGATAGAAAATACCCGGGATTAATTTATAGGCTACTTTAAATTTATTTCTTCAAAAAACAGTTCTCGGGGTATGCGCGATAAACGACATCCACGCGGGCGATGCCGCAGACAGGCTATTTACCTATAAATGCAAGTATGGATGATTGTTTGTTTATTCGTATGCATACGGATTTGGATGACATTTGGCGTACAGATAAACCAAGTCCTGGATTAACCATAAAGGTATTATACTATTAACACAAAGTATTTTTATCGGCATACCTCGGGAGCGGAGTCAGTCGGGTCAGGTCGGTACCGGTTGATGTCCATGAGGGCTTAAGGCTGTAGAGCAAACTTTATTTTCTTTCTTTCTAGGTTGTAGTGCTATGATCCATAGTCATCACAGATAATATGTATGTAAATAGGTATTCAAGTAGGTGCCTACTCAGTAGATATTAAGGTTGCTACTTTGATAATGGAAGTAATAATAGTCAAATAGTTGCAAATTTTAAAATGTTTCACAGACAACAGCAAGGAGGCCCGAAACAAAGGTGAGTTTAAAAGTAAAACTAGTTTTTGGTTTTTACGTAATGCTTTGACGGTATGCATATAGTTTGTATTTACGCGACAGTGCGGTGAGGTGACATTGTATTGTATTGATGTTGTGTAAGCAGTTCTACCATTCGCAATATTCCATAAATATTATCAAAGATAAATATTATAAGTAGTAATCTGGATGCGGAAGGCAGAGGACCGAGTGTTGTGGCGCAACTTGGGAGAGGCCTATGTCCAGCAGTGGACTGCGATAGGCTGAGTTGACTGAATCTACTATACTAATGTATCGATTGATGTCTACTCATGCAAATCAACCCTCCTTTCAGTTACTACTACGACTCTCAGCTGGATACATGTTTAGTGTTCACTTTTTCCGGGTGTGACGGAAATAAAAATAATTTCCAGTCTCTAGTGGAATGTGAACGCCATTGCAAAGGTAAGTAGATAGACAGTGTATAAATAAAGGTCTTTGGCCCAGAAAAATATAAAAATTACATCACAGTTTAAAATGAGAGTGGCGTCGGGGGACGCCCGACGAAGCGAAGCTTCTATGATGGTGCCCGCGTAGACCTGTGTGTGTGTGTTAAAGACAGTATTAGAGTGTAGCTGCACGCTAATGGAGGGGGAAGGTAAAGATCACGGTGTCGTTTTTAGGCCGTGCGCACAACGACGCTACAGAAGCTTCGCTTCAAACGGTTAGGTATTTTATCACCACAAGCTTGTAAAGGTCACCACCACCGCGCCGGTTGTGCCGATGCTGCCGGCTTTGTTTGAGAGCAGTGGTGGGCTGGTGGCTGTTACGTCTTGAAAATTGGCGCATGTGTGAATGCATAGTTAAATATCCACTGTCGAACATGGTTCTCCCCAGTCCACAGACTACAACAAACAATAAACGGTCGTCTGGCGACATCGTCAAGATTGTTACGCTTGCCAAAAGAATTGGTGATTGTAGAAAAAAATTGCGCAAAAGAGGCAGCTCCCTCGTCTTTTTTTGACTCCTTAGTCTTATCACCTCTTATTCCCCTTAGTCGACTTTTACAACTTCTATGGAAAGAAAAAGTCTAATGCCAGGAATCAGATGACCGTTGGTTATCTTACATTTCTATTCTGTTATGAATGACATACCTTAATGGTGCTTTTACACGGTGCATGTAACTGGAGCATGTACAGGCTAAATGCGCGGGCTTAACGCGCGGGCTATTGCGGTACCTACATTCATAAGTCACTGGACCCGCGCATTTATTATGGTGACGATAAGAGACTTTCAATGATTTTAACCTCAAGATCACGTCTAAACGAGTAGTTTTTACGATTTGAAAACTTAAACTAAAACGTTTTTTAATAATTTTGTCTTTCGATATTTTTGATTACGTTTACATTACATAGTGTAATATGTACAAGGCATAGAATTATTACTTAATCTAATGTACAAGGACTGATTACGATTACGTATATATCTATTACCTATTCAATTGTTTTAGGCTCAACCTACATGACGCTAAAAGATACTCAAAGAACAACATACTGCGGCTTGCAACCGAACGCTGGTCTGTGCATGGCTTTAATTCAAAGGTAAGCCCTGTGTAGAAAGCACGTCTGAAAAAACATTTATCGCATCCAGAGCGTCTACTCGCGTTTGACGAACAACAAAAGAAGTACGAACTCTCGTTCTGACGAAAATAAAGATAGGTACCTGGTACATATGTATAAGAAAGGCATCATAAAGTAAGAGTCCGGTTCTTAGTCGTAACATATGTTTACCGGAGATCAGAAGGCCAAGTCTCGTAATTAAAAACGTAAAAAATATAGTTCCAAACTAATCTCAATGCTTTAAATCTCTATCTCCTGACAGTAGATGTTTCTGATTGCCGTCCATTGGTGACATTAATGACCTAACGCCACAAATAAACAAACAAACAGGAACATCAAATGGACAAACGTAAACTATTATTATTATTACTTTTTATGCTTGAATTTTATTTTGTTCATTAATTATTGAAATACTATTGACTTATTATTATTAAATTATTTCATAAATTATAGAAATTTTGTCAATTACTAATTAATGTTTTTTTAATGTTTTTTATATTTGTACACCAGTCATGGTCAAACATGTTGATCCAAACCATCATTTATATCTTTAATAAGCATCTCAACCATGTAACACATGTTTTTGCAAATAAATGTATCTTTATCTTTATCTTCATCTACCGTCTGTATGATGTTTGCCAGGCAATTTAATTTTTTTATCTCTTATTATTCTGATTCTCCTCATCACCATCATCATTTCCGCCGAATAACGTCCACTGCAGGACATAAGCCTCCCCACCGCATCGTCACAACGACCGGTTCTGCGCTTGCTGCATCCATCGGATTACCGCGACCTTCACCAGGTAGTCGGTCCTAGCCGGTCTGATTTTCCTGGTTACACAAAGTTCAGCGTCTAAGCGACAATTTTTTTTATAACTAGGTACTTATAGTTTTTCGACCTGAAAAACACGCTTCATGAAAATAGGATGCTTCATGATAACAGGATATGCAATTTACCTCTGTTGTGAATTTCATCCGATTTCATTCGTTGTTACGCCAACAACCATGGAGCAACAATTGCTTATTTCCGATTAATTAAAAATATTTCTTAGGTACTACTACGATGTCAACGGAGACGAGTGCAAGACTTTCATATACGGAGGCTGTGGCGGCAACCAGAACAGGTTTAAGACAAAACAACTGTGCAATCAGCGGTGTAAGGAAGAAGAATAAAACTTGCAATTTCCTACTTTGAGTTTTTTCCTGTGTTGGGTCGACTCGGATATCTACAGCCAAGAACTTCTTTAGACGGCTGTAGTAAAGAATTAAGAAATATTAATGTAGTGATTACTACTTTTTTTCATCTTTCTACCTGGTTAAAGACTGCAGTTAACATACAACGTAATAACATAATCAGCCTATTAGGCCCAGACTCCACCAAAGCGGAGAAGAGCGGAGATGTGTCGAATAACCAATAGGATTGCATTATTTTCACATGTCACCGCCTATCAATCAATCAACTCAGCCTATCGCAGTCCACTGCTGGACATAGGCCTCTCCCAAGTTGCGCCACAACGCTCGATCCTCTGCCTTCCGCATCCAGTCCCCCCCGGCCACGCTCTTTAGGTCGTCCGTCCACCTGGCAGGGGGGCGCCCTACGCTGCGTTTGCCGATTCGCGGTCTCCACTCAAGGACTCGTCTGCTCCAGCGGCCATCGGTCCTTCGACAGACATGGCCAGCCCACTGCCACTTCAGCTTACTGATTCTACAAGCTATGTCGGTCACTCCGGTTCTTCTCCGGATAATCTCGTTTCGGATTTTATCCTTCAAAGAAACTCCAAGCATAGCTCGCTCCATAGCTCGCTGAGCGACTTTAAACTTGTGGACTAGCCCAACTGTCAGTGTCCACGTCTCGGCACCGTAAGTCATGACAGGCAAGACGCACTGGTTGAAGACTTTTGTCTTCAAACTTTGCGGTATAGGCGACGAGAAGACTCGGCGAAGTTTGCCAAACGCTGCCCAGCCCAGACGGATCCTTCTGTTGGCTTCTTTCTCGAAGTTGTGTCTACCAAGCTGAATTGCCTGCCCTAGGTAGACGTATTCCGTTACAACTTCGAGTGTCGACCCTTCGACGAATATCGGCCTCGGCATGACATGCATATTGAACATGACTTTAGTCTTGTCCAGATTCATGCCGAGACCGACACGTCGAGAGGCTCCGTTTAAGCTGTGCAGCATTTCGCCCAGTTGTTCCAGCGACTCAGCCATTACAACGATGTCATCGGCAAAACGGAGATGTGAGATGTTCTCGCCGTTAACGTTGATACCCTGTCCAGTCCAGTCCAGTGTCTTGAAGACGTCCTCCAACGCGTTAGTGAACAATTTCGGGGATATTACATCCCCTTGTCTCACCCCTCTGCGCAGTTGGATTGGCTTCGTCTTTTGGTCCTGGAGCTGAACAGTCATGGTAGCAGCGTTGTATAGGCATCTCAGCATCTCTATATACCGCTCATCAATGTGACATCGCTGAAGAGCATCCAGAACTGCCCAAGTTTCGATGGAGTCGAAGGCCTTCTCGTAGTCCACGAATGCCATACACAGCGGCTGATTGTACTCTTCAGTCTTCTGTATGATCTGCCGAACAGTATGGATGTCACCGCCTAGCTTCAACGCAATTCTATATCTAACGCAATCAATCCTATTGGTGGTTTGCGACACATCTCCTCTCCTCTCCGCTTTGGTGGAGTCCGAGCCTTACTCTCCTGCACGGGCCTCTTCACAGTCCCCTTTCTTTATTCAGGTTAAGTCTTAGTCCACCACGCTGGCCTTGTGCACGTTAGCGGACTACAAACACCCACCATCGAGAACTGTTGGAGCACCCTCAGGTGTGCAGGTTTCCTCACAATGTTTCCATTCATCGTTAAAGCAAGTCAATCAACTCAGCCTATCGCAGTCCACTGCTGAACATAGGCCTCTCCCAAATTGCGCCACAAAGCAAGTAATAACAATCAATTATAGATACGCACATTAATTCAAAAAATCTGGGTGCACTGTTAACACTTTAACAGTCCTTAAAGCAGACACAATAGTTAAACAATGGCGTGCTCCTTAGACGGTACACTGGACAGGGAAAGTGTTTACTTTTTTTTATAGTATAGGATGGCGAAACGAGCTAAAGGCCCACCTGATGTTAAGCGGTTACCTTTGCCCATAACAACTTCAATACCACCTAGGCTATTGCCTATGGTACCGCAAGTCGGTTCGCCAAACTGAGACATGAAGATGGAAAGTCTCATGTGATTGTAATTTCACCGGCACCCGTACCCTTAAGACCGAAACACAGCAATGCAAGCATCACTATTTGGCGGAGAAGTAGGTACGGCGATAGTACTTCCCCGGATGAGCTCTTTCACAAAGGAGCTCCACTACTACTATAAACTAATTTGTAGGTGTACCAAAATATATATTTTTATATATTACGGCTTATATTCAGAGACGTGTCTAAGCGTGAACTCATGCTTCCAATTGTCAAAATGCAGTGCTAATTGACAATTGGAAGCATGAGTTTACACTTAGATTCGTCTCTGAATAAGCCTAAGTAAATGTGTAAAAGAGATCAGACAACAGAATCAGATGAGACGCCTTAAAAATAGTACCTTAAAAAAAGATGACGCAGTTTGTTCAAGCTTGTGCCCAATAAATTGGGTTGACCCTTTTTGGTCGAGAGATACCATGTGGCCTTAAAATAATGATATATTATGACAAACATAATTTAGTTTGCTCGTTCTTCGTATAAATTGTAAGGACCTTCCAAAAAATAGGAAATCTAGGACAGAGTTTGTCTTAATTCACTTAAGCCCGTGTCCGTTTATTATGGTATAATGGATGTACAGTCACCTGCACGAATATGTATACACTTCACGAACTTAAATCGAAAATTTAAGAAAAACTTTGTGTTTATTTTTTTGGTCTGAGACCTGAAAGCCAATTCTCATAATTAAAAACGTTCAAAATATATGTAGTTCCAAAAAAATTACAATCTCCTGGCAGTAGATTTTTCTGATTGCCGTTTACTGGGGACATTAATAACCTAAGTGTCACAAATAGACCGCAAACAGTAAAATCTACTTTCAGGAGATTGAGATTAAAAGCATTGAGATAAGTTTGAAACTACATTTTGAACGTTTTTAATTGCGAGAATTGGCCTTTAGGTATTCGTATGTATTAACAAAAATGCTAAGTGTACAATATTTAAAAAAAAACAATCACCACCTTTTCTTAAAATAACGATTTAGTTTCACCAACTGTATACATCTTTGTGCAGCTGACTGTACCTAGGTACCTACTTCGTTTTTTCGTAAGGATGTCTTGGGATTCGTGATGACGGTAATGGCTGAAAACATCGAGAGTCGTCTGGGAATTTTCCACTCAGTGTAATTGTTACTGACGAAAGCATTACTCCTTGGAGATGTTTGATTAAGCCCCGAGTTACTGAAGAATAGCCCTCGACGATAGCTTCGTTACTCACAATCGACGATAGACATTTTCTTGATGAGTTACTAGCCTATGATATCGGTTTTTGTTTTATTGATAGAGCTATTCGTATGAAAATCGACATAGATGTAGGTATACGATATCATATCGCTAGAGAATACATTCGATATAAACAAAATTGTCAAGATTTTGTTTTGTTTACACCGAATACTAACCACCACTAAGGCTAAAATCGCTTGCGCTCAGTGTTCGACGGCAGCCGCAGGTACGTGTAATGTAGCAGGATTCGTTCAAAGGACTTTGTCGACAAAGTGTATCACCGGGAAGGATCGTGACTGAACGTATGTATAATCTAAATTTGGTGCGAGAAGCCTTAAAGATGTCCTGAAAATACTATGATAGTTTTGAAACAAAGACATTAAATGAAATACCCGGGGCACGCTATGATGGTGTTTTTGAAATTTTCCAATAGTGTTGTTTGTTCTTCTTCTATCATGTCGACATGAGCTACATAATGAAAATAACACATGCCGTGGGAAAAATATTAGCCAGTCAGCAGGTTGGTAGCAGGGCTGACAGCCTAGGGTGCGCCGGACGATCAATTAAATATCGTCACTCGTGGAGGCTCTTCTAATGCACCCCAAGCACCATCACCTCATGCACCTTCTTGTTGTTTGTTGTTTGACACATTCATTGGACACATTTAAAATAATTAGCGATTGGGACCAGTGGGGTAATTGTGTAATGCATTGAGATTGACATTAGCTTTCATTTTGAAATGTCAACAATATTCATTGCGTGGTACATAGTTGCCGATAAGACGAATTGTCAAAACACACGGAGCAATGAACATTGAAATCTTATTGATTGCGATCGGAGAAAATTATATTGCTTTAGCAGTGCATCACTATTGACAATAAAGTACGGCAATTAGTCCTTCATACGTAGCTGTCAATATTTACGGATCTGCATGAACAGGCAAACGTCAAAAACGCCATCATAGCGTGCCGCACCTATAGTGAATATTAAATATTAAATCTCTTTGTTTCGAACACTCTCTTCGAAAATGTATTCTCTGAACGACACTTGTCAAAAACAGTAAAGACTCAAAAAAATAATCTAGTCCCAGTTTCTTGATACAAATACTTAGCCAAAGATAATATAATCACTATGTACTTAGCCTGCTGAAATTGCTGAGAAAGGAGTGTTTTTTAAGGTACTCAATTAATTATGCAGCTTGATTAAATATTGAATAAATTTAAAGTAATTTTCAGAAATGAATATCGAATTCTCTAGGCTCATTAAAGTGTCCTAGCTAAACAAAAAGTCACGGGTCATCGAACGTTATAATTGTAAACTCATAAAAATAAGGCTGCAGACAGATTTTTCATTGAACGCTTATATAAAAAACAGTTAAAGCTCCGCCGCTGGCAATTACTCGAATCTCGCCGGCCAGCAGCCGTAATCCTCGTTCTGACGAAGAAAAACTCCCCTAATTAATAGTGCACTTCCGGATTAATTAGCTGAGATCTGCCGCCGCCTGCCGCTCTTATTATTTGAATTTCGTTGGTTATTTTCCTAACTATTCGCTTGGAGCTGAAATTAATAAAGTAGTGGTAGTAGCGCTAACAAAAAGTTGGCGAATTGTTATATTAAAAAGCTACGTTTTTCTTGGAGTCAAAATACGTAAAAAAATAATTACATAACACAAGGTAAATTTTGAATCTTCGAGTGGATTTTTTTGTCAGATTGTTTTTACATTAATTACTACCTAAATGGTATCGTTATTGTTTCGCAAATGGAATAAAATAAGGAAAACAGAAGAAACAAAGGTTTATAATTACGTTGGGTGCGTCGGTGGCAGTTTGATTAAGTTGATTGATGTCCCCAGTGGTTCATTTACTAAAACAAAGCTGATTGTGAAATATTTCTACTCTTTTTCTTGTTCCCTTATTGAGAAGACAGTCCTGTTATTTACGACTGTAATTTATTTACCTATTCCATTTGTTTGATTAAGTGTAAGACCGGAGAGAAGCAGATGACATTGTTTTTTTAATATTTCACAAACGTCGTCCTTTGTTTTAGGAAATCATGAAGTTATTTTCACGAAAATTGTCATGATAAATATTTGTTAGAAGTGCGTAATATCTATGTTTACCGGCAACTTGGTTCTTTTGAGTGTCAATAAGAGAAAGTTTCGTTTTAGTACCCTTAACCAGTTACTTGTCGTACAAGGCAGAATAGAGGGCTCAAGAGTGCGTGGAAGGCCTCCCATGCGATGGACTGATTTAATTAAGTCTGCCGTGGGCCGGCCATTACATGAATGCACCAGACTAACCGAAAGCAGGGAAAGGTGGCAAGGCATCGTGAGGCGAGCTACAGTAGCCCCCGGCAATAGTACATGATGGCCACGACCGCTCTGTCAAGAGCGAAACGAAAAAGAAGAAGAAGAACCAGTTACTATATTGCTGTTCCTTTGGGATTTTTCTGTACCTGCTAAATATTAATAATTTTATTATTAATATTATTGGTTCGAGGGTCGGACTGCTGATCACGAGGTCGTGGGTTCGATTCCCACAGGACACAAATATTTGTGTGATGAACATAAATGTTTGTGTTGTTCTGGGTGTTTCATATGTATTATAAGTATGTATTAACAAAAAAAAAAGTATACTTATAAGTATTATATCCATTATCTAGTACCCATAGCACAAGCTCTGCTTAGTTTGGGACTAGATGGTGCTGTGTAAAAATGTCCAAAAAATATTTATTTTATTTATTTTTTATTACTATTTTCCATCTTTTGTTTTGTTTTTATGGTATTAATAAAGAAAAAGATTTGAAGAGCTGTTTTTACTAACATTTGAACGTGAGTATACCTACTCGTAGTAGGTTGAGAACTACTGAGCAATGTGTTGAAAGTTTATGACCCCTTACGAGCTAGTTTTTAGGGTTCCGTACCAGAAGGGTGCCAAACGGGACCCTATTACTCTCGCTACGCTGTCCGTCCGTCCGTCCGTCCGTCTGTCTGTCACAGGGCTGTATCTTTTGAACGGTAATATGTAACCGGTTGAAATTTTCTCAGAATATGTGTTGCTATAAGGTGTATCACGACAAATACTAAAAAAAAAAGTCTTAAAACCAAAGGGGATCCCCATACAAGCAACCTCAGAAAACATGCATTTTTTTCAACGTTTTTGTTCCTGCTCTATCATAAAAACGGTAATATATACCAGCGTCAAACTTTCTCAGATTATAGTGCATATTATGTAGTTAAGCAATAAATACTAAAAATAAGACTAACATAGATATATGTCGTGGTACCTGCGTAAGAAAGACATGCAAAAAATCATATTTCGCGCACTGTGCATTGATGTCTTTTGCTAAACTCTCGTAAATCAAATCAGTTTTTATGGGGTATCAGAGGTACGGAACCCTTACTGCGCGAGTTCGAATCGCACTTGGCCGTTTTTTATAATAGGTCAGGGAAGGTGTTAAACCAAAGAAAAAATCTAAAGAGCGCTTTAGTATTTGATTCCACTTCATCATCAACAGCTCATTACTGTCCCACTGCTGGGCAAGGACTTCTTTTCAGAATGGCCTTTGTCCCCCACGCTGGACTATGCGGGTTGGCGGACTACACAAACAATCGAGTACTGTATGGAGCACTCTCAGGTGTGCAGGATACCACTTACATTTAAATAAAAATAAAATAAAAATTACATGTTGGGAAATTCAGCACCATCTAGTCCCAAACTAATCAGAGCCTGTACTATGGGTACTAGACAATGGATATAATGCTTACATACTTATTTTTTTGTTGTAAATAACACGTACACGTACTTATAACACATAGGAAACACCCAGACCAACACAAACTTAAGTTCATCACATAAATATTTGTGTCCTGTGGAAATCGAACGCACGACCTCGTGATCAGCAGTCCGACACTCAAACCACTAGACCACAGACGTCGTCAATTTAAGTCTTATCATTGGTCTGAAAATTTTGTAGTGCACAATTTCGAGAAGCTACCTTATTTTTGCAAATTCTGTTCTGTTTTTGCAAATTCTGTTCTGTTTTTCCAGAAGAATGTCAACGTAGCGTTGCTGTTCTCGTTGGCATCCCAAATTCGGAGTTCCACAACTGCAACACAATACAGTGTGGTGTGTAGTAACTGTGCTCTAATTTATCGCATGTCACGACAGATTTACTGCCCAATGTAAAGTGAAAGGCAATTTTTTAAAGCTCGACTGGTACGTTACTGGCTTTACTAGTTACCAGGGGGTCTACTCCCGATCGACGATATTCGATAAATCGTACGATTCATCGCACAATTTGCTACTCTGGTCAACCATCGTTCCCTTATCGCATGCGATGATCGTGTTTTGATGTTTGTTTTTCTCATCTCCGGTAAATTGTATACGACTCTGAACCGTAGTCTATCTTAATTGTGCCTTTTTTATGTGCCTATCTTTATTATGTAAGTATCAGTCGGAACGAAAGTTCGTACTTCGTTTGTCGTTCGTAAAACGCGAGTAGACCTACAGGGATGTAATGGAGCTCCGTAACCGTAACCGAAACTATCGGATATCCGAAATAAAAATATATCCGTAACCGTAACCGTTTCACAAGTTCCGGATAGTTTCGGAGTCTAAATAAAATGACATGTTTCAACAGGTTTTTGTTTCACCGCTCGCGCGTCACGTGAATCTTGCAGGTTGTTTGTTATTTCTAGTCATAACATAACTATTACATACTTTTTGTGTTTATATTTTACTTCAATCTAATAGCCGTAACTGAAACTATCCGAAACTAACGGATACTCCAAAATAATTACATATCCGTAACCGTATCCGTATTCAGATCCGAAATATCATATCCATAACATCTCTGCTAGTTACCACTCTCAAAGGGTACAAATGATGTTCATTCGGCGTAAATTTTTGTTCAATATTTCAGCTTCAGTGTATGTTTTAACTGAAATTCAGATTTATAATGGTGATAAACAACGTGTTATTGAAATAACCAAAAATCTGCTGATCCTTACACTTTGTCGATTTATGTGAACAAGTGTAAGGATCAGCTCACAGTCTTTTTTTTTCGCCATTTCTGGGTTGGTCCCATAGTAAAAGTTGTTCATACTGATGAGTAACCTTTAAGAGGTTTTCAGTTATTTCAATAACACGTTGTATATACCTGTGTAAAGTAGAATTTGATTGTCACTTGCTTTAAAGCGCAAAGCACACACAACGCGGGTGCGGGTCGGTCCCGCGGCGGCCCCGTGGCGGGTGAAGCGTGGGAGCCGCGCGTGTCTCTCGCCACTACAGACAGAGCGCGGGCCGCGCGGATCGGGAGCCACGCGCAGCTCCCGTGCTCCATCCGACGGGGACCCGACCCACGCTCGACCCACACCCGCTCTGTAGTTTGTACTTAGCGGTGAAAGAAAACATCTTGAGGAAACCTGCACACCTAAGAGGGCATTATACAGATCTCAATGGTGTATGTAGTCCACCAACCCGCAGTAGGCCAGCGTGGTGGACTAAGGCCTTACACTTCTCATTCTGAGGAAAGGCCCGTGCCCAGCAATGGGATAGTAATGGACCGCTTACGCCAAGCCTGTGTTGATGTAGGTATAAGGTACTGTCACGCTCGTTTCTTCTTATGAGGTGGAAAGAACTCTAAAAACGTATTATCTAAAAACAAAATTTTACCGCGGTCATACAACGGACTTAGAGTACCTAATTAGACTCAGACCACCTTATTAAAAAATCGGGTTAAATAATAGGTTTTGCTTAAGCCAGGCTTAAACATCTTTTTATGTATGGAGTTTGACGTTTAAAGCTTGATGAACATCTGCAGACACCGTACGTGGCAGACACGTACGGCCGACTGCACGTCAGTGGTAAAAGTTTGACATTGACAGCGCCTTTATTTCGTAAGCAGTAAGGGCGGTTTCCTAATTCAAGTGTTACCACTGTCATGCAGTCAACTGTGCCAGCACAGACACCAAAAATAATAATTCATACATTATCTATAGGCGTAACTATTCACATCTAGCACACATGAGCGTAGCGTGTCCGCACAGACACGGGCCGGCCGAAATTGTTGGCAAAAAAGGCCGTCTGTCGGTGGATATGAAAACTGTTGTCTCTGCCGTATCTGAGTCTGACACGGTACGTGCTGGACACGCTACGTGCTGGTAGATGTGAATCGAGCTTTATTCGGTTTTAACAAAGGTGTACTGGTCTAAGCTTTTATAATAAGTGGGAGAGTGATAATTTCATTTAAAGATCCGTTTAAAGTATGCACAAAAACAAATAATAATAAAGTGTCCTTAAGCGGCACGTAAAATGTTCGCCACAGGACATGCAAACAGGTGCGCAAATAATGTACAAACGTAGACAAGAACCACGAAATAAAGAATTTAAGTGGAAGTGCTCTTACGATTACTTAGTACGGGAACAAGTGTCGCTAAAATCACACATTGACAATTAAAATAGCACATTAAAATATGATTGGGTCTATTTAAAATTCAAATGGGGCCTAGCAATTACATTTAAAAAAAAAAAAAACTGTCACATATCTGCGATCCGAGTCCTTCGACTATAAGCAATTATTTCCATGTAGACTTCCTGAAACTTATATTGACTTTTTCTCTCATTAATCATATAATTCAAAATTGTACCTAGTGTTTTCCAGTGTCCAACATTTATACAGACCAATCTAGTAGTTCTAGACATGAATAACTGAACACTATTCAAATAAGTAAGCCATCAGCTGTTCACTTATGTTTCGGTTGCACCTTCATTTATCATCCTTCGCAATATTAGAATTCTAATACAGAGCACTTCCATCTTTTCAGTTTCTAGAACGTCGGGTTTTGAGACTTGAATGAAGGAAGATGGCTGTGAAATTGGACCTAACTTACAACGTATCCAAAGCTGCTGACAGCAGAGCTTTACAATTTATTTCTGGATTTTTTACAAAAGAATACTAGATTTTTTTGTCGAATTAACTCAATCTGAACGCAAAAAGAATATAATGAGATTACGTTTAGACCGCATTACCCTTAATTAAGTGGTTTATCCCTTATAAACATATGGTGTACAACGGGTATAATATGTACGTAAAAGAGGCTGGAATAATTCCATACACATTCCCCAATAGCAAACTATTGGGCCTCCTTGCTTTTTCCCAACAATATTGGAGTTGGCTTCCAGTCTAACCAGATGTGGCTGAACATCAGTACCGTAAAACGGGGTGAATATGGATGCAGGGGTGAATAGGGACAAAGTGGGCAAGGATTTTAACATTGAAATAAGATTGTTGCCCACAAAAAATTAAATGAAATGAAATGTTTATTTATTTGTAAGAAACATGGTACATACGTACCTACTGATGTTACATAAATAATAGTTATAAATGTTCCGCCAGCCAGCTGGCATACAAAATTAGATACCTACATGAATTTATTTATAAACTTGATTTCAATTATTATCACAAATTAATAATATTAAATTATTCAATAAATAATGACTTCAGAATGTTTACCAAATTATGGCAGAACATTTTTGAAGTGTTTGTGGGTAACATTAAACTATCTTGTTTCAATGTTAAAAGTGGAAAGAAAAAATCACTCACTAGCAGGAAAAGATCCTGCGACTCCTGGCTGCTCGTGAGCGATTTTTTTCTTTCCAAATTTATATCGTTAGATTTCGCTTCGCATGCGTATAAATGCGTTAAAAAAAAAAAAGGGTAGGCATATCTATACGACTTTGAATTAACTGCAAAATTAGTCGAGTCGGTTAAGAAACACTGTTTCTTAATAAGATATCGCTGACGTCACACAAAGACGTTACGAAGTGGAAGTTAAATGCAATACCACGAGCAGTGTCCACGGTAGCTTGGTGGCTAAAGCACTGGCGTACTGAGCCAGGAGTCACAGGGTTCGAATCCTGCTCGTGAGCGATTTTTTCTTTCCACTATTTAAATCGTTAGATTTCGCATCGCATGCGTATAAATGCGTTAAAAAGAATGAAATAGTTAAAATCCTTGCCCACTTTTTTCCCTATTCACCTCTGCGTCCCTGTCTACCCAATTTTACCCGGTACCTATTAG
The DNA here is from genome assembly GCA_949699075.1 of Asteroscopus sphinx. NCBI lineage: Eukaryota > Metazoa > Arthropoda > Insecta > Lepidoptera > Noctuidae > Asteroscopus > Asteroscopus sphinx. The sequence goes on from OX453010.1 coordinate 19,266,560, forward strand.
TAGCTTGCTTGATAGTATCACGTGAAAAAAAAAAAAAAATTAGACTCCATAGGTCAATAGGTCTCCATAGGTCGTAGTCAAGTACAGAATGAACAATTTTGAATTTTAGATAGTACCGCTCGGAACAAAGCGACGCTGATTGCTCGGTGGATTGCATAAGTAAATAACGTGTAAAGCCGTGTCTTTCGAATATCTTGTCAGTGTCTGGGGCTAAAGGGGCCTTGCTTAACATGCAACATGTACTGTTTCGGTTTCATTTGTACCACTGAACAATGTTACGAGGCACCCCGAGACTTGTTCTGATATAGCGCGAAGTAATAATTAAAGATTAAATAATAGAAGCGCTACAAGAGGGATTCTTTTTATTTAATTAAATCTATTGAACGTAAGGTTTGTACGTGTAAGAGATACTGCAAATGTGTAGCTCTAATCTAAGTTATCATAATATTCTTTCGATCAAATCGGCGAGTCATTCAATCCATGTTAAAGCAAAGCAAAACAAAGCAAAGGGCTGTGTTTAAACATCTATATGGTAAAATTAAAAAGTGTTGCTTAGGTATTAGACTGAGATTCTAACCATTTTAAAACGTGTTTTAGACTTTAAAGGACGTTGACAAAATTGATGAGAAATGTTCGCATTGCGTGGATAGAAACAAGGATAACTCAAAAATAAACCTAAACAATATCGCAACAAATTTTATTAACAGTGGTACATAAATAATTACAATAAAATATACACAAAGAAAATATATTCAGATTATATAAAGCTTAATTACCTACCTCACAAATTTACTATATTTATCGGTAAACACTCTGTAATAATTTCAAAAACAGTAAAATGTATTTAAAAAAATTTGGACAGTGTTGTGTGGTCCGTGTCGTTCATTATCTTCCTTTATATTTAGAGCCGGCTAGGGCCTGCAAAGTGAAGAACTGTTTTAGTGCGCTGAATATCTTCGCATAGTACTTGGCGGAGGTGACAGACGTATCAGATTTAAATTTCTTGCATCTTATTTTTCTGCCGCCTGAAATGCGCAACATTGGATTGCTTACAAAAAAAAGGATAAAAAAAGTCAAAGTCACGTAAGGTGTTTGTTAGGATTGATATTTACATGTTCTTACCATCTCGTATCGCATCTCTTCGCTGATGCGCTCGCACAGGTCGGTCGGTATGTCCCCCTCTGTACAGTCTTGCAACACGTATTTTAGTTGCGATGTTCTGCAACACAAACAAACCGCTATATTAGAAATAGCCATAGAAATCTAAATAATAAGGTAATAGAAATGACATTTAATGTGTTTTACTACGGGAAGGAACGCATGTCGCCGGTTTTCCGCTACCAACACAAATACGCAATCATGCCCACCATGTTTCTAGCATTAAATGCAAAATAAATTAAGCCTAAATAAAATTCCACTGCTAGATATGCTGCAAAATACAATTTTAGTGATTCTACGTCCAAAATAGCACATCAGTGATCATCATCAGATCAATCATACGGTTCGCGCACTGGTGTCCTAAATAAAAGACACATTTAGTACGTGGCGACAAGTTCACGTGCCTTTGCCACTTCTATTGCCTTATTTAGATTTCTATGGAATAGCAGACCAATGGAATACGCGTAACTGTTGCAATCGGAAATACCTTTTATCGACTACAAAGGAATGTTGAATTTTAGAAATTTTTGCTTTGACGATGGTTTTGTTTTTCTAGCTTTATGGTATATTCACCTATCCCAGTCTATTAGGACTGGTAGAATTAATTTGTTTGATAAAACCCATAATCATTAATAATAATCGTAACGCTGAAATGTAATCGAACACGTTCATGGCACCCTAAATTACAGCTGGCGTAGCTGGCACAGTTGGCGTAGCTGGTAAAGGCCCGTGAGGTGAAGTGGCGTGCAGTGTTCTTTGTGCGCCACCTAGGAGGGTGCGGCCATCTTTAGGCCGTACTGGAAGAAGGGGCTCGCCTGCTTTTGGCGGGCCAGGACCTGTCGGGGGTGGTTGTGTGAATTCTCACGGGTTCCCACGCCCCCGGCTAAGGTAGTTGAAGGAACACCGTGGTGGTTTTAGTCGGTAAGAGTCCGACACTGGCTCCGCCTACCCCGGGCGGAGTGCGTCCATGAGGACTTCCACACGGAAAAAAGAAAAAAGAAAAAAAAAAGGGAGAAGCCCATAGGCCTCTATTAGTAGGCCAAGTCCAGCTTGTCCAGCTGTGGCCTGCTATTAGTAGGTACCTAGTACTTAAATAAATACGAATGCTCACTGTATGTAAATGAGCATGTATGCACTGGTAGCTCTTCGCGCGAGGTGCGGCGCGTCCTCTTTGCCTCCGTAGTTGTACTCGATGGCTTCTTGCTTACTGCATCGAGATACTACGTCGTCGTCGAATTTGCACCACTGCACAATACGTGGAAAAGTTTCATAAACACTTTATTGAAAAAGCTATACAGCTTTTTACTATCGGACCAACTGTGAAAACACGAAAAAAATATCAACTATTCCCTACAATTGTGTTCACATAAATCGACAAAATGTAGGGAAAAGCTCATATTATTTCGTGAGTTCAGGGTTGGTCCCATAGTAATAAGTTGTACAGAATGATGGGCAGAGACTACCCATAAATTGGAGTATTTCTGGTCTTCCACAAAGCAACTTTATGTGATCTGACATTATCAAAAAAATTCCAGCGATATCTTATTTAACCGGAATGAACCAAATTTTTCCGTCTCTTACTTTTGTGACAAAATATAATCTCACCTTTCCATCGCCCTTAGGGTTGATGAAGACCACATAGTGTCCCCCATGGTTGTCTCCCGAGTGTACCAGCACCGCGTGCAGCGTGTAGTGTGCTGGTGTCGTGGGGATCTCCTGAAGATACGGGTCCAGGTTTACTTCCTCGTAGAATTCGAACCTGGTGAATATTGTTGCTATATCAAAGTCTGTTATATCTAGTTTGAAACATGGACCATCCTTATACTGAGACTAAAATGACCTTTCTTATTTTAGTTTATTTTTCATCATCATGTAGTGTGTATCACACATCCTCCCTATTTTAGTTAGGTAGTGTGAAAAAACGGTAATTATAATACACATATTCATTAAAAGAACACATTTTTATTTGAGTACAGTACGCCCCACATTGCAATCATATTCATCATTTCAGCCGAAAAACGTCCACTGCTAAACATAGGTAGGCCTTCCCCATAGTTTATTTACACTGTTAGTCTAAAAGTCAATTGAAAAACTTCGTTGAAGATCTACATTTGAATCAACGACTTATCAATAATTTGAATAATAAAAACTGTACTGATACCTACTTTTGAAACAATGAGACATTAGCTAATTGCATCACCTTAAACCTTGAACCTTTTTTGACTATTCCGTGAATAGCATGGTTCCAAATTTTAAGTCCAAAAGACAAGGTTCGTTGAAATCGAAAATTGACAATTTTCATTAACCAACGATACTTTAATAAGGCCACAATGAGATAGACTGAAATAACAATTTGGGTCAACATTTTTAATTTCGGCTCTAAAACAACGACACCTGTGGCGCCAATATCAGATGGTAATATGGTTTTGGGTCGAACATTTGCATAATAGTCTTGTTTTAAAAGCGAAAGTATTGTAGCTGAAGCGTTTAAAGCAGTAGATACCTACTACTACTTTAAATATTTATTTAGGTTAGTATAAATGCCCCTGTTGGCTAAAGTTATTACTTTTTGAGATATTTCATAGTTCAAGTCACTAAAACGCGAGCGAAGCGATCACGAACTTTTTTCGAGTTTTTTATTCATATTTAAGGTGCATTTTTGCCACCCTTGATCTAAAAGTGTAGTGGGTAGTTGGGACGCCATGCGCCATTTCAAGACCAGTACATACAGGTCTCTGAAATCTTCACTAACACAACTCACTATGGGAGCAAAGCTAAACCGTAACCATTTCGATATTTTTTCATGGTTTACGTATTGGCCCAATACGTAAACCACGGAAAAAAAATCCGTGGTTTTAGAACGAAATACCATGGAAAGTAACAACAACATAACATAACATAACACCACGCCTGTATTTCCCCGAAGGGGTAGGCAGAGGTGTATAGTACACCCACATTTCGCCAGTTATGTTATAGTCCCATGTAATAGGGGGCGAGCCTATTGCCATTAACCGGGCACAAATCCAGACTCCGAGCTGCTGCTGAGAATTTCCGAAAGAAAAAACCGTATCACACTTTGCCCGACCCAGGAATCGAACCTAGGACTCGACGAGCAGTCGCGCTTGCGACCACTAGACCAACGAGGCAGTGTATGGAAAGTAAGCTCTTCAAAAGTTTCCGCGCATTTACGAGATATCTACATTCTTCATTTTACTGTTTAGAGGACATACCTAGATATGTCAGGTAAGTCTCTATGGCAGCCAAGCTTTAATTCTTAGCCATTTCGATAAACGGATGGCTTGCGCTTGGCTCATGCAGCCACCCTGCGCCTCCAGGACTCTGTGGCTAACCAACGCCACCAGGATCTTGCGTCCAGGTGCCTGGAACACCCTGCACCCGTAGGTAAAGATGGCCCTTATCTATATGACATTAGGATTTGCTGAGGGATCATAACTGGTGCCCAATTTTTTTTAAGCCACTTTATAGTCAGAACGTAAAGAGCCCTAAATTATCTTTATCGTTTTAGACCATAAACGCCAACTGCTGAAAAGGGCTTCCTGAAAGCTCCAATTTAATAAACGGTGTATTCTATAAACACGTATAATTATAATGTTGCATCATTACCTGTCATTAAACTTAACGGACGCGTCACTCTGCGGGTCGTACTGGAATCTCATGAGGTGTAGGTGCAGTACCGGTGGGAACACGTCGAACCTAACTCCCTTCTCCGCCTCTTGAAGACCATGCTCCCCCGCGTCGTACTTGTTCTCGCCGTCCAGGAGTTCCGTACTGATGTAGTCTTTGAACGACTCGTAGACTGGGTCAGAGGGAAAAGATGGAATAGAATGGGAATATAGGTTAAGGATTTACAGGTTAAATGACGTATGAAAAGAGTCATTATGGGTAAGTAGAGATTGTTGTGGAACTTAGGCGATAAGTTATCTACTGATTAACAGCTGTTCGTTCTGAAATAAATACAACCAGTTTTTTTTTTTCAATAATTGCAATACTTTTTAAAATTATTTTCTTACAAGGCAAAGTGATGTTATAACATTTTGGGGCATTTTTTATGACTAATTTCAGATGAGATATTGTCGAAAAATCTTTTTTTAATATACCACGTTTATAAAACGAAAGCGAGTTAATGTTGCATTCATATATCGAAAATTCGTTTGAAACAATTGAAGTAAAGGTACTGTAGTTTAATCGGAAACTATTAACCCTGTAAATTATAGTTCGCTGTAGTTGTAGATAGAAAAATTGACATAAATGGCCGTTTTTCGCATTTTTTCCATCTACTCATCTACTTTTTTACATCCACTGTACTTCAATTGTTAAAAACAAATTTTCGATAAATTATGTACTCAGCGAGTAATTATTTTTCTACTGATGGGGGCGCCACTTAGCTCTTAGTAGCGCCTTAACGTACGAAAATTAACGACTACCTGCATCATAATCCCAACCCATTTTTCTTCAAACTTCACCTCATATGTACGCAAATGTTTCTTTACAAGGTAATTTAGCTGCAGACGCCTGATTTACAGTACTGATATTATGAAAGATTTATTGAGCACCTGTTACATTAGACAGGCAAACGCTCCCGCTACATAGCCTATAAATAATTTATAACTATGACGTCAAAGTACCTCTTTACTAAATGGTAACACGAAATTCAGGAATAGGACTGGTAATTGAAATCTATCAAAGTCCTTTAATAAATTGCATTTTCAAGTTGCAAATTGGAACCAATTTATTGGTAACGAAATAGCTTTGGAAAAGTAATCCGGTACTAACTGTGACCCATTTTCTCCTCGCTTACGGAATTCCGAGCTGAGCTACGAGTTACAGTAAAAAGGAGGATAAGTTGAAGTTAAAATATTTCCGAGAAATTTGTAGTGTCTGAGGTCCGTAGGTATTACAGAACGTTTCTCAAGCTTTGATCACTGAATAACTTCTTAAGTTTCTCGATCACTACACATTATAATAAAACAAAGTTTAACCGGATTAAATCGCGTATATTATTTAAATTGGTTTTCCTGACGTTTCGAAAGTTTTACAGCATTAAAAAATAAAGTAATCTGTATGTAAAAACAAAACTAAAACATGTTCCCAAAATGCAAAAAAAAAAAAAAAAAATTTCGTGGTCGCAGGTAGACTAAGATGACAATCGTCTTTACAGATATTTCTAAAAAAATATTTTAATCTACCGTACAATACACTACCATAATATTATACTTTGATCACTGTTTTTGAGTTGAGTTTTAATTTTAGAATGTTCATCAAGCATAGATTATTTGATCACAGTTCAGCTAAGTTTAGCTTTATTCTACACTGTCACCTGTTTTGGTGTTTGAGCAGAGATTTGATCTATAATCACTCAAGTGTGGCGGAGACCACACTTGATTAGAGATTTATTTCCTATTTCACGTTATATTCGTGTGTTATGTTGTTGAATTGAAGTTTATAATTACCGTATTGGAATAAGACCGATGCTCAAGTCACGATTCTATCCTTAAGTAATGATCAGTTGATTGAAAATGTACTGTACTTGAGGAACGTTCGGTAATACGGACCTAAGATGAGGTTTTAGTTTTTTGCTATGCCATACACACAAAAAGTTGTATATGGTAAAGCCTACTAGAGGAGGATTTAACACGATGCAGATGGTCCGATAGAATATAACAAAGAAACCATAGATAGTTATGCGTGTTTTTCTCCGGAAAAATGATTTGTAGATATCGTAGAATCTGTTTCTTTAGGTATACTTAGGACTTAAATAACAAAAAAAACACATATGTGTTTTCTAGGAAATTAGAACTTACTATTATTCTTCCCCTTAACGCTCAGTTGTATATCGTAGAACGTTTCGACGCGCGTGCTGGTACAGTTGACGTTCTTGCACTTTATGAATGACGTCATCTTGCCCTCAAACAGTTTCGGCACGGTTCCTTCCACCACCGTACCTTTCATTTTGTTTTCTAACTTATCTAGTAATACCTGTAAAATGGCTAGCGTCAGATTGTTTTCAATACTAACGTTAGTTGCAGCTTGACTGCAGCACAACATAGTGGCTTACTGCATCTCTGTACAGCTGCTGCGGCGCTTTCATTTATAATAAATTAGTTGACACCCGCGGCTTCGCTTTAGTGATATGTCGATGAAAAGTATCCTATCTGTTAATCCAGGGCATGGTCTATCTGTGTGCTAAATTTATTTCAAAACGGTTTAACCGTTTAGACGTGACTGAAAGACAAATAAACAAACTAACATCCATACATTCGCATCACATTTATAACATTAATAATGTCCTCCCGGTTGAATTTCGGTCACGGTGGCCAATCTTAACGGAGATATCCATCTGCGCGGAACATATTGGACTGCACAAGTGTGTGCGCATACAGGTTCATTCTCTATTTCATCACACTCGTAATCTGCTGGGACGGCAATCTGACACGACCGGAGAGAGATCAGGTGCAGAACCTACGGCTTTATATGCTCTGCGAGGCACGGAGTTGTAGCACCACCAACTTCCTGACTCCGGGCTGCTACTGAGAAATTTTCTTGACGGAAAAATCCCAATAACACTTATTGCCCGACCCGGGAATCGAACCCAGGATCTCACGATAACCGAGAACCACCAAACCACAGAAGCAGTCTAAATAATTATAATATTAATAGGATTATAATAATAATAATAATTTATTTATTTATTTATAAGATAACAGAGATCCAGCCGTGTATCAGTGTGTCGTGTCGTGTGTTATGAAAAAAATATTTTAGCTATTTTTATTCAACGAAGTTTTATGAAGTGAACTTGTCTTAAACCAAGGTGGTTTTAAACCAGGAAGGTGAGGATTGGATGGGATGGGCGTGAATTAATTTCGATGACCCTTTCACACTGAAAGTTGTACATCGCGAGCTCGCGCTGTGCCACGCCGTCTCGCGCGGGACCAGCGCCGGCTCGTGTTGACCGGTGGCTCGCGATGTACAGTCAGCTGCATTAATTGGTTACCCCACTTACTAGTACGAACAAACTCTCGAAAAAGAGGGGTAACTAATTAATGACGCTGTGTGAACATCGCGGGTCGGCCCTTGTCGGTGCGAGACATCGCGATGCAGAGCGTGGCAGAGCGTGGCAAAGCGAGGCAGTGCCGGGCAGAGAAAGACCGCACGGGACCGCGTAGGCCGCTGCGAGATTTGTGTGTCCGTTTAACAAAGTAATAAATACTCTATTTATACAGCAATACATATAGTTTAATGTTGTACCAACAAATATTTCAATTCTCGCCTCGCACATCCTTGCGCAACCAGACACCAAAGATGGGGGTGATGAGAATTGAAATTTTGCCATACAAATTTAAATTTTCGCTCGGCCCATCCACTCAACACCTCGCCAGTGTGAAACCACCTTGACTCTAATTTTATTATGCCTTTGTCGCACTGCAAGAATCGGAAAGCGTAGGTACTAAACGTCAAGAATTGTATAGTGTGTCTGACTTATTATTCTGCTGGAATGGAAGCTTCTAGCTAGATGCATTGGTAACTGCAGTATAAAGGATGGCTGGCATTATCCGTTTGTAATAGAAGCCAAAAATTATTAAAATGGAAATGGATATTTGCAAAAATGTTCACGGGAGATAAATTTTCACCGTGCAAAGGCTCGAAGCCTTTTATATGCAAAAAATGGTAGTTATATAAGCTTGCATGCAAAAAACGTAAAAAAAAATACAAAATAGAAACTAAAACCGAGCGAGTTTATCAGAATTCGTCAGATGAAATGTTTTACTTGTAAAATAAGTTCTAAGAAATTCAATTGGATCCTCTATCCCATACACAGGCACCATTTATGCCAAAGCGATTGGTGCCGTAATAATTCTAGCTAAAAATGCTAAAACGAAATAAGCTTACCCGCAAGAATTCCTGGACATCATGCTGCATAAACGAGTCTAACGTCTCCCAACCAAAACTCTTCGTCAATTTCTTAGTTGCGACAGGTTTGTCTGAAAACTGTAGGTCGTAGAACACACGCTGGAGGGCAAATGCGACGGATCTAGAACTATCGTCGCCGACTGTCGGGATCTTGTAGACGGCCTTACGTAAGACGTTTGTGAAAAAGAGGGTTTGGAGAAGAGAGTTCATATAGCAGGTCGCTCCTTGGTTCTTGAGTCCTGAGAAGGAAGTGTTAGAGAATCATTGTCATTATCTTTGCTATTTTTAAGTCTGTTGCGGTCCAATCTAAATGAATGTGTGGATATCATCATAGTATTTTGACCGCAGTGACTGTCAGTCTTTTACATGAAAACGTCATACGTTTGTTAAAAAAATATTTAATTTTTTTTCATTTTTTTTTTTTTTTTTTTATTCTTAACGGGCTTGCGTTTGACCGCCACCTCACCTGATGTTAAGCGATGGTGCGGTCGACGATGGTACACGCTTGCCCAGCAAAAACCTATTCACTCGAGTCTTGAAGACCACCAGATTATATTTCTCGGGAAACACTGACGCCGGCAAGGAATTCCACTCTTTGGCGGTACGCATGATAAAGCTATTTGCAAACCGGTTCGTGCGTAAGGGTGGAATATCTACCATATAACGGTGGCGCATCGCCGTGCGTCTGGTCGTCCGATAATGGAAAGGGCTTGGGGGAATTAAATTGTGCAATTCCAACGCACACTCGCCGAAATGCATTCGATAAAAAACCGATAGGCTAGCAACTCTGCGCCGATGCTCGAGACTTTGTAGTTTGGCGTCGACCAGCGCATCGTTGCCAACGAGCCTCTTGGCGCGCCTCTCAATCGACTCGAGAGCCGCCAGTTGATATTTAGCCGAACCATCACAGAGATGAGAGCAGTACTCCATACAGGACCGAACTTGTGCTTGGTACAAATTGAGCAGCTGTTCAGGTGTGAAGTACCGCCTCACCTTAGAGAGGATGCCCAGCTTTTTGGCAGCAAGTTGAGCCTTGGACTCTATGTATGAGCCGAAGTTTAGGGTGGATGTTAGTGACACGCCAAGAAGCTCAAGGTGGTCAGAATATCAATATCAAAGTAAAACCACTATAGTCAGCCATAATTAATTGACCAAGCGAAGCGAGGTCTCCAAGTTAACTAGGCCATTCAGCACTTTGGCTGTCTTTCTGTCTGTCTGTCAAACCTTCCAACCCCAATAGTATAATTACGTGAAAATCTCACATAATACGTAAAACTTTAGGCCAAAGCCGAACATGATATTTAACATAAAACAAAGTTTAACCGGATTAAATCGCGTATATTATTTAAATTGGTTTCCCTGACGTTTCGAAAGCTTTGCAGCATTTCGTGGTCACAGGTAGACTAAGATGACAAGCGTCTTTACAAATAAAAAAAATAAATAAAAAAAAAATGAATAAATTTAATCCGGTTAAAATTTGTTTTATTATAATGTGTAGTGATCGCGAAAACCTAAGAAGTTACTATGATATTTAAAATTCAAAAAAATTTAATTTGAATTTGCATGCAAAGTGGGGGTAAAAAATTTTTTTTTTCTAATAATGCATGTGGGGTATCGTTGAAAATAACTTTTTTAATAGAGTATTAAACTGTTTTTAGAAATGTTTAATAATAACAATAGATTAACAATTTGGTGGGCATTCAAAGTCGCTGTTTTTAGACGTATTTTGTCAAAACGGCTTTGTCAAAACGGCTCCACGTCAAAAGTTGTTACTTATGAATAATTTCAGTAATATCCTGTACTTAAATAACAATTACTAAAACTTGTCAATTATCGGTATGAAAAAAGTTATAAGCAATAAAGGCTAATCTTTGAACTCTGCTGTACATACATTCAAGCGTCAATGTTCAACAAAAATAAGATTTATGTTTGGAAAAGATACGCATAACACCAACTGTATACCTATTCTTTTTATAAATAAAATTATGAGAGAAATGATTTAGTTCGTCAGACTTCGTCAAAACGTTTATTGCGAGGTCTCCGTTCCGGGCGAACCTCTATTATAGTAGTAGGTATAACGTCAGGTTATAATTCGGAAGCAATTTTCTCTATAGCCGTGTTAATATTTACTATTAAAGTCAAATCATTATAGTCAGTCATAATTAATAATATTACGTCACTTTATAATTCGGAAGCAATATTCTCTGTAGCCGTGTTATTTATGCTGTGTGAAGCTGCTGCCCATTCTCTATATAATCCCTTTGGTACATTGCGACACCCATTGGATAAAATGACTAGTTCTATTCAATCGCCCATTATTTCCGCTCTAATAATTTTCCTTTCAACCTCTGACTGCCACTATGCACTTCTGCATAACGGATTGCCACCCAGGCTGTTATTGGAAACCATTTTTATTATTACTGTTGTTGTCTTTCTAAATGGAATTGAAAAGTATATTTTCACGAATTGTAGACAAATGTTTACATTGTATATAAACAACAACATCTTTTTTAGAATACTTTAGTTTATTGGTAAGTTTTAATGGTTGGTCACGCCTTGGAATTAGCAGAGGTTTTGGTGGCACCAGTAATTTTAATACTTGATTTGTTCTTACCAACAAATCCTGTGTGTTTTTTCGAGTCCCATGAGACACCATGCGGTGCTTCAGCAAAGACATGAGCTTCTATAGTGATTGCATCGTCTTTCACGAAACCGTTGTCACGTTCCATGAGGTCATCCCATGATATGAAGTGCGCGAAACCCCAGTCGTCTTCTTTACTAAAGGAAAATAAAAAAAAAATAGAAAACTAAATCACTGACTGCTTTTAATCCATAAAGTAAAGATACAAAATTATTAAAAACCGGCCAAGTGCGAGTTGGACTCGCGCAGTAAGGGTTCCGTACCACCCATCATTAAAAGAGCCTCCACGAGTGACGAAATTTAATTGATCGTCCGGCGCACTCTGGGCAGTCAGCTCCGCTACCAACCTGCTGACTGGCTAATCTTTTCCCCACGGCATGAGTTATTATCATTGTGTAGCTCATGTCGACACGATAGAAGAAGAAGAAGACCACCCATCGACCTGATACCCCATATAAACTGATTTAATTTACGAGAGTTCATCAAAAAATATCAACGCACCGTGCGTGAAATATGAAATTTTGCATCTCTTTCGCAGGTGCCAACCTGTGTAGGAAAGAGATGTGATGGTCCACATGTCTATGTTTGCCCTATTTTTTGTATTTTTTGCTAAAATACATAGTATGCACCACAGGTATGCACTATAATCAGACCAAGTTTGACGCTGCTAGTTTATGTGTACTGCTGCTGTGTACGGAAACAAATCTCGTTGGCTTAGTTAGGGTATGGCATATCTATACTTTTAAATATCATAGGTAGGAACAAAACCATTGAAAAAAAATCACGTTTTTCGAGGTTTCTTGTATGGGGACACCCTTTGGTTTTAGACTTTTTTATTTTTAGTATTTGTCGTGTTAGGGGCAGGGTTGTCATAGCAACACATATGGAACCCTAAAAATGATCTTTCTTGGTCTTGTTAAGTTGTTGTCAATTACTCGTTAATTTCACATTGAAGGTGTGGCGTAAAATTCATAATTTTCTAAAGATACGACCTGTGGGATAGGGGCCTTGAGAAAATAATCCCGATACCATTCCAATGTCAAAAAGTGACAAGAATGAATGGGTATTTTTGATAAAAAATAAATACATTTTTGAACATTTTTACACAACACCTTATAACATTATAGTCCCAAACTAAGCAGAGCTTGTAATATGGGTACTAGAAAATGGATATAATACTTATATACTTATTTTTGTAAATACATACTTATAATACATAAGAAACACCCAGACCAACATAAACACTTATGTTCATCACACAAATATTTGTGTTCTGTGGGAATCGAACCCACGAACTCGTGATCAGCAGTCCGACACTCGAACCACTAGACCAGACGTCGTCAAAATATACATAACATCATATTAATATCATCATCATCTTCCTGCCTTAGTACCAAATTAATTGGGGTAGGCGCAATACCTTTTCTTCTTTCATTTTCCTTTATCAGCCGTAATCTCATCATATACTCCCTTTTCATCATATTATTCTTCACGCAATCCATCCATTTTTTCTTTGGTCTAACTCTCTCTCTCTATCCATGCACATTCATATTAATCACTCTCTTAATAACATGCGTTTCATCCCTCCTCATCACTTGCCCATACCAACCCAATCGATTTCCTTTCAACTTTTCTATCACTGGCGCCACTTTAAAGCTCCATATTAATTCTACTATGGATTAATTATTAGGAAAAGCACAATTTAGTGCAAAATATGCATTGAAGTTAGTCCAAACCTGATCAATCGGAATTATTTTCAAGAGTAGTGCCACTTTTGCGCATCGCAAAAATTTTATATGCAATCGTGAAAGGGATACGAAGTAGCATACTTCCTACCATTGCCATAGTCACGCTTTTGGTAAGTTTTTGCCAACGTGCGACTTGCCGCACGTCGCCCTTAAATTTATTAATAAAGCTCGTATCATAAATACCAGTGATACATATGATGAAGCTTTCGACAAAGATGGCCACCCTCCTGCTTATGAGTCAGCAACTTCAGTTCTCCCAATCCATAGCACGACCAGCCAGGAGAATCACAGTCGCCATTGCACTGCAGAAACACGCCCAAAGCCTTCTGTTGCTGGCGTTCCGGCGTCGTCGTATGTCTCAGGAGTATCAGGATCTTCCACGGCAGGCATCTCACGAAGCAAGCAGGCGAAAGCATTTGCTCCTTCAGCTGACTTATGTTTTGTACAGTGAAACGGAACGTCGCTTCTGGTCGAGCGATATCGTCATCTTCTTGTGCAACTTCCTGCGGAAAGGCTTTGTTTTAACCAGAAAGCTTCTATTAGTAAAGATCTGTGTACTAAAAACCACCACAAATGTACTGCTCCTGTACCTATTTTGGGAAGAATTATTTAAGATACATCCGTACTAAGCATTTAACATTGCTGCATCGGTTTGTTGTTGATAGAACTAGAACAGGTACATACCTACTCTACTGTAAAACAAGTGCTAAAGTAACTAAAATAACTTAATTTTCTTTTCATTCTTCCATTGTTACGGCAGAAGTTTTTCTAATATAGATACAGTTTTTATAAATAAGGATGAACATTTTAATTAATTATATGATAGATCGGCTAACCGGGTTTGCCGCTGGTGTTACAGCTGTTGCGTTATCCGCGCTGCCAGTTTCAATCATTGTTCAGCAGCAAATGTAGTGCTACAAAAAACAAAAACTATTATTCATTCTTCTACTTTTCAACACCCAAGCGACTTTTTCTTCACATTCACACACAACGAGTTATTTTCTTCAATATAATTGAATAATAGAAGTATATTTACCTTATTTCAAAATATTATACATAATGGTTGTTATCAAAATATAAAAAAATTTAATTTTGTATTTTTTTTAAGGCCGATGACATACGTCACCATATGATTTTTTAAACGTCATTTTGACTGTTCTTATTTTAAATAAATGCAATAAAGAAATATATACGCGCTGTTAAAGAGGTTGCTATTGAATTCTATACGAATGAGTCAAGCAAAAAGTTTGTAAGACTTTAATACTAAAACTCTGCTGGCGGGAATTTCCATTTCCTAAACGAAAATTGTAAATAATGAGAACGTTTAAGTTGATGTTCAATGATTTTTGAAATTGAATTTCAAGGATATCTCTTTCCGAGGCGGGGTAGTTACTTCATAATTGAAGCCGGCGTGATACCTACTGGATACCGGAAATTAATTAAATCGCCGAGTCATCTTGCGACGACATTATTCTCTGTTGGTTCAAAGATTGACAGTTAGATGCTTGGGCTCTTTAATTAAATTGGTGAATAGACTTTTAAGGGGCGATGGGGTTCATTCCATTGTTACTTGAAGCCTCAATAATAGCGGCTGTGAAAGCTCTGAATGACATCACAGGCAAATACTCTCGTCATAAGTAGCAAATAATAAAATTAGTTGAATCATATCATACAAAAATATTGTGAAAAGGCGGCTCTGATGATACTGTTTCAGGACATCAGTGCTTCATAATAAAGTGATAAAAAATCCGTTATTAACAAGGTATATGGTGATTATTTACATTAAATGGTTACAGTGTGTTTACCTATGTTTAAATGAGTTTTTTTATTTGAATTTTTAATGCCTGCCTTATCATCTCTGCACTATCCTATGGTTGATTGCTACAAAATGCCTAAGCCTAAGGCATTAAAGTCTGCCATTGTGCATTTTATGTTACTGAATGTAAATAAAAAATTACTTTATCTTACATAACAAAACGTTCACATGCTATAAAAAATTAGTTTAAACATGGGTTGCGAAAGTCCTATATAGTTAAGCAAGCTACACAGCCGCACCCACAAAGTAACACAACTCTTTAAGAATAACACAAGAAATGGGGCGCAGACTAATTAGTAGCTTTGTTATGCCTAGGCAGTTCCACTACTTAACGATACCTATTGTATCGTGCTCCCCTAACTCGCTATATAATTTTCAGTTACAGCTAAATCACAGTTTGTATAGGATATACACTTGGTTCAGCTTCGCTCATTTTTATTAGCCGTTACTTTAGTACGCACCACATCAGTTGGTTAAAAGTTTGGGTTATTTACGATTACAGTAAATGGATCCGCAAGAAAAGTTTTTAACGACATGATAAAATAGTCTATAAAACTCTGTATAATTGAGTTATTTACTACTTTCACATTAAGAGTAAAAAATATACAGTCCTAATAATAATTCATATTTTTTTCCGAATAAGTTTCAGCTATTGGCAGAATGCGCTGTTTGTCGTTGCCTAAAAAATTCAGTTGTGATTTTGGCGCCATATTAAATGACAACAATTGTTTTTCATTTTTTTTTATTCTTAACTGGCTTGCGTTTGACCGCCACCTCACCTGATGTTAAGCGATGGTGCGGTCGGCGATGGTACACGCTTGCCCAGCAAAAACCTATTCACTCGAGCCTTGAAGACCACAGATTATACTTCTCGGGAAACACTGACGCCGGCAAGGAATTCCACTCTTTGGCGGTACGCATGATACAGCTATTAGCAAAACGGTTCGTGCGTACAGGTGGAATATCTACCATATAACGGTGGCGCAGCGCCGTGCGTCAGGTCGTCCGATGATGGAAAGGGCTTGGGGGAATTAAATTGTGCAATTCCAACGTACACTCGCCGAAATGCATTCGATAAAAAACCGATAGGCTAGCAACTCTGCGCCGATGCTCGATACTTTGTAGTTTGGCATCGACCAGCGCAACGTTACCATCGTTGCGTTTATATTTGTAACTTCCTTTTCAATTTAAAGTAAGTACCAGTACCTACCTAGGTAAAAAGCTTAGAATATAAATAAAAGCGTAAAAAGTTAATTTTTAAATAATGGCGACAAGATGTAACAAATAAGTGATGATTTTTTCGACAGGGATTAACGTGAAGCAGAGGGGATCCAATCACCCATAGAGCTGCGGCGATTAACTCCATTACCGTTAATGGAAACAAGCAATCCCCAATGTTACGATTCATTAGAGAATTATTTGAATTAGCGCCATGATTATAATTCTGAACGTAATGAAGTCTGGCCCTGTTGTTAAGGTAGATTAGCGTTGTTTTTTTTCCATAATTTTTAAATATTGAAAGTTTTCGATTTGATTTGTAAGGAATGGAATGTCTAAACTATTCGGTATCACCACCATGGTTGGTACCTTCATATTTCAAAACCGGGTTTAGCAATAGGTTTAGTCTAAAACGGGCTAAATACCTTTTTTATGTATGGATACAGAACACACAATTGGTAAGTAGTTTGACGATAGAAAGGTTTAAAAAAAACGAGTGTGCTTTAGACCACACGACTGAAGTAAAACTACACTAACTAATATCTCCCTCAATACTGTTTCAATGAGAACAAAGGAATGGCGGCGCAGTGCGCGTCTGCTCTGTTGGCGCCGAGTCGCGTGGCCGGACCTCGCGCGCGCCTCGTTCCCCGCGTCCCGCACTACATTTTCGTAACGAATTAACCAGCTTACTCCCCAAGTCAAGCGTTCCTAAAGAAGTTTTACTTCAAAAGTGTCTAAACATGGATAAAATTTTGTGATAAGGGGATCAGTGTTTTACCTAAATGTTATTATTTACTTCGTAATAATTATTTACTTCGTAATAATTATTTACTTGGAATGTTTGTAAACAATCTTGACATGTCTTTTAACCTGAATATGTTTATGTAAAATGTTTTATAATGACACAAATATAATATACAACGTTACTTATTGTTAACGTTAATTGATTAACAAGTTTGTTCAGAATCACAAGGAGAATTGATTGGGATAGTTTTATCTTTCGAAATCACAAAATAACTTGCTTTTTGGATTACTATAAGTTCCCCGCAGCTGGTAGCAGAGAAAGTAAAGAATGGCGTGCAAGGACTAGGCACCTGATGCACGGAAACTAATCGAGCTGAACATAGAGGAAATGAATATAAAAGTATTCCGTGGAGCTGAACTTCCCACACCATAAGGACCTATTTGCGATCCGCTGATATACTGAATTTAACTATGGGTAATAACCAATTGAGTTTCTATAATTAATACTTCGGCACATGTAATTAGGTTAAAAACGTTATTTAGTGTGTGAAATTATTATCATAATGTCTTTTAATGATTATTATTGGTGAATTGCATTAAAAATACATGCCAAGATTGTTTACTAAATAAGACAAGTAAGAAAAAACAGAGTGTATGTATTCCTATAAATCTAAACCAAAACTCATATTATTATTAGGAAATCGTAGTAATACATATTACCAAATACCAATACAAACTTTCTCAGTGGAAATTAGAAAAGTTGGGTATAGAAACGACCCCCGTTGTAAGGTATTATCAATCGTAGGTAGTTGAAATAATACCATTAACGGCCAAAATTAATATCCAATACTAGAGAGAGAAATTTGACATAAGCTCCATACAAAATATGTCAAATTTCTATCTCTAGTAGGGCAAATCGTGGATATATTGGATATTAATTTTGGCCATAAAATAATCATTCATTAGTATTTAACCAACCAACTGCGTTTGCAACCCGCCTGCTAAGCGTGGCGATAATGGCATATCCCCCCTTTTTGGAGGAGGCCTATGTCCAGCAGTGGACGTCTTTCAGCTGAAAAGATGAATCATTCATTAAGTTAGGATGCTTCCCACTAAAAACGTCTGAACTATGAGTTTTACGACTGAAAACAACTTATCTTATGCTGTAAATGTACGGGTTCCTATTGATTCTAACTTATATTATATGACGTGCTATCAGACATTCTGAGCCAACGTTTCCTCAGATAACATTGTTAAGCCGAAACATCAATAACTTGCTGGATTATACTAGGTATAGATTAATTGAAGTGGAACACGGCCTTTACGATGATATTCAATTAACTGTATTCGATAGAGATGTGACCTCGGAACATTGGGAATGTCACGGATACGTGGTAGTGTAATATAATATATATATAAGATAATAGCTATATATTTCCTTGTTATATACTGTTTTTGTAACTTATATTTGTAACCTATACCATTGATAAAGGACACCAAGGGCTATCGAAAATACCCCCATGTACCTAGGTTCCGCGATAATCGTCAGTTTTCAAGAAAATCGCAATTTCCATAATTGTCTCTCAAAGGATCACATTTTAATATAATTAAAATTCATTCTTGAGTTTCAAATTAATAAATTTATGAGTGTAGGTTAAAACTAATAAAATTGGACCAGCCACCACAAGTTACCATAATTTTATTATTTGGTAAGCATTAGCGCGGTTTCGCTTACGTAGATTCAATATAATATTCAATATATTATATTGAATTAAATATTCAATATATATATTGAATATTTAAAAATCATGAATCAGGGAATTCTATAAAATGTACAAAGTAATATGTCAATCATCATATCAGCCGAAAGACGTCCACTGCTGGACATAGGCCTCCTCCAAGCATCACCACAAAGACCGGTCCTGGGGGTCTACTCCCGTTCGACGATATTCGATAAATCGTACGATTCATCGCACAATTTGCTACTCCGGTCAACCATCGTTCCCTTATCGCATGCGATGATCGTGTTTTGACGTTTGTTTTTCTCATCTCCGGTAAATTGTATACGACTTTGAACCGTAGTCTATCTTAATTGTGCCTTTTTTATGTGCCTATCTTTATTATGTAAGTATCAGTCGGAACGAAAGTTCGTACTTCGTTTGTC
The DNA here is from genome assembly GCA_949699075.1 of Asteroscopus sphinx. Lineage (NCBI taxonomy): Eukaryota > Metazoa > Arthropoda > Insecta > Lepidoptera > Noctuidae > Asteroscopus > Asteroscopus sphinx. Next base: position 19,285,978 of record OX453010.1, read on the forward strand.
GTTCGTAAAATGCGAGTAGACCTACTGCGCCTTCCGCATCCAGCGGATTCCCGCGACCGTCACCAGGTCATCGGTCCACCTTGTGGGGGGCCTACCCACGCTGCGCCTTACAATACGCGGTCGCCACTCCAGAACTTTACTGCCCCATCGGCCATCCGTTCTGCGAGCAATGTGCCCCGCCCACTGCCACTTAAGTTTGGCAATTCTTCGGCAATTTTGTTTGTTTATTCAAATGAATGATTCTTCAATAATATGTCAATAAAGATTATGAATTATTACTAGCGGACCCGGGAGACATCGTCCTACCCGGAAAAGCAACGCCACATTAAATATGATATATATATGTATGACACACCAACTGCAACGCCACCTACTAGGTCCATTTGCGAATTCATACCTTGCAAGGACCCCACTCGAACATACACAAAAAATATCATACAAATCGGTCTAGCCGCTTAGGAGGAGTTAGGTGACAAACACACGTACAGAAGAATTATATATACAGCTTTCTGTCTCGCTGCTGTAACCTGTAACCCTGTATAAGGGATGAATTTACAAAAATCCTTTCTTAGTGCTCACCTTGTGTTATAGGTATATAAGATGCTCGTGTGCAAAATTCCATGCTTCTAGACCCACCGGCTTAGGCTGTGCGTTGTCTGTTAGTCAGTCAATGTTAGTTATTCCTCATCACTATTCAAGTCAGCCAAATTTCTAGTCGTATCCGTGCCTATTACAACTGATTGCTAATAGCGAATATGTTCTGAATCAGAAATCAATAACAAAATAATGAATTGACGTTCGCCGGTCAATACAACTAGATACAATAATGGTTTGTGATAAATGAGCCGACTTCGGGAAATTGCCTCGACGGTATCTCCCGCTTCGGGATTGACGTCTACCCTCGAACGAAGCAAAAAAATCTTATCCCATCGGATTCCAATCAGACTCGCTCATTTATTGCAATTGGCTGATGGAACAAGAATTCCGTTGAAATACGAAGTAATTTTACCTACTTTGTTGTTGTATTTTTTTCCTTTCCGCCTGATTTTTTTGCCGATAAAGGATTTGGTTGATTCGACATTTATTGCTCGCAGAATGGATGGCCGATGCGGCCGTAAAGTTCTGGAGTGACGACCGCGTGCTGGAAGGCGCAGCGAGGGTAGGCCTCTCACAAGATTGACAGACGACCCCTGAGGTATTATGTACTACGTACTAGAGAAGACACCTCGAACAAAATGTTTGTAGCACGTTTTAGAGCTCCTGCACTCTCACTCACTTAGCCACGCTCGTGCCACGCGTGCCCCGTGGCCAGCAAGTTGCGCGATATTTTTTGTTCGTAATGTCTACTCTAGTACGTAGTACATATTACTTCAGTGCCGACGACCGGGTGAAGATCGCGGGAATCCGCTGGATGTGGGAAGTGCAGGACCGGTCGTTGTGGTGATCCTTGGGGGGGGCTATGACCAGCAGTGGACGTCTTTCCGCTGAAATAATGATGATGATGATGATTTGAAAAAATAAATGTATATAATCATAGACATATAACACTATGTATATAATAATCTTACTTATTAATTTTTTATCGTTATTTAACAACATCACGCCTCACTGATCTACGTTATTGCATTGTGAATTTGTGTCGACACCGGCTGTCGCTGAAAACCAGCGCTGTGTCTTTGCTCCGTGCATGAGGCACAGCAATATGATGAGCGGTGGCCGTTTTGCGCGGATGTGACGCATATCTTACCACACTTCTTGACTCTGTACCTGTATTTGTTCTGTGTTCTTGAATTTTTTGGTAATTTTGTGCGTCCCTTTTGAAGCAAATAAAATTTCCAAAAAAAATTAAATTAAATTTGCCAGTGACAGAGAAGTTAAGTAGCAACAGACTATCATGGTATGGACATGTGATGAGGAGGAATGGGGAGCATGTTACGAGGAAAGTTATAAGTATGAATGTTGATGGCTGTAAGAAAAGAGGAAGACCGAAGAAAATATGGATGGATTGTGTGAAAGATGATATGAATAGAATGAAAGTAAACACGGAGATGACGGCTGATAGAGATGTATGGAAGAAAAAAACATGCTGCGCCGACCCCAAATAAATTGGGATAAGGGCAGGAGGATGATGACTTTTGAAGCAAATAAAAAAATTTTCATTCTTTCTTTCTTTCTATTTATGGCTTGATTTAATCAATGATAATTCTTAAATGATGATAAATGACTCGAATTCGAATCAGTTATTTTTTCCAACTTTACCACAAAATATTAAATAAGTACCAAAAAGTGCGAATTACTGGTACCCATTTCGACGAAATTTTTCGAGTAATCGGCCGTTTAATCAGAAAACTAACGTTAGATAAATAAGCGTAGAACTAGAGCTCTAAAAAGACGCGTCGGTCACACACCACGAGGAAAGAACCTACTTATTTGTCCTTAATCGTAGGTCACACACTACGAGGAAAGAACCTACTCACTACAAAGTCACACAGCACTGTATAAATGTTTTTTATTTTAAATAGGTATGTCCTAAATAAAGTGACACAAAAAAAATAAAAATGTGTTAGTCAAAAGTAAACTACAGCTCGTGAGGGATTTGAACCCCCGACCACCTCTATTATGCAATAAATGGGCGCTCTAACCGCTGAGCTAACGAGCCGGTGACGATGATGTCGAACATGGGTATCGCATTCTATTCGTGATGATGACGTCATCAGTATACATGATCAGTGTAGATCAGGGGTCACCAATTAGTTACGCTCGGGGTCCGTTTTAAGAAATTAAATGACCGTCGCGGTCCGCACATTTTATAGAAAAAAATATTTATTAAACAAATGTACTTAATTACGTAAATAACAAAGGTATTTTTTACATATCAATGAGAAAAATGAAATTTTTTGTTGCGGACTATCTGTCTGAAGTTTAAAGTAAAATTGGTGCAAGCTATTGACATTAAATCCTGGAGATGTTCCAGTAAGTCGAGATCGAACTTTATTCTTAATGAAGTTCATCTTAAAATGCTGCTTCACAAATATTATGTTGACCCAAACAAAGTAAGAAGTTTCAAAGCTAATTTTTGTAGTACTGGATATTTATTACCACACACAAATTTACTACTCCTGTACTCTGTAGTTCAAGTTGCTGTGTTCTCGCGGTCCGCACAAAATGGGTCGGGGCGGTCCGGATGCGGACCGCGGTCCGCCATTTGGCGACCCCTGGTGTAGATGATACATTTTAAAAGATAAATCCAGAAAATATATTCAATTTGTAAATTAAAAACATTACAAAGAAAAAACATAATAATAATTGAAAGAGTAAATAACTAACTAGTTGTGTAACTTATAGTGTGAGTTAGTTTTGCGATGATGTCATGGTTGATTCCGGGTTTGGCAAGGTCACGGCGGGCGTCACGTGGTTGGGTGAACGATTTTAAAAACGATGTTGCAGCTAGTTGTGTGATACAGACATACGAGTGTATGTAAATTTTCTATTATGAATTTTATTGTTAAAAAATTATTCCAGCAGCCGCAGCAGCCTTAGCTCCTTAGTTCCTACCGAACGTAACAGGTGGCGCTAACAGCGCGTCTGGGATTGTTCTTTCCATCGATCATACAACCCAATAGACGCCTAATGTAGAATATAATGCGTACAATAAATTCTGCCACCAGCCGCGGTGGCAGGTGGCTGCGGCTACTTCAATCTGAGTGGCCCTACCAAGGCGGCTATTGGTTAATCACTCACGCTTGACGCGGTAAGTTTTGACGGCTCAAATGGTAAGTGGTTGAAACCGATTTCAAGATTTCAAGTGGTGAATAGTGGCGACCTACATTAGTGAAATTTCATAGACGTGTTGATAGACATCGGTCGCCTGTTATGAGGCGTCTATGGGGTGTATGGTCGATTATTTTTTCAGTTTCACTATAAGTTTTCTTGGATAGCTTGTTTTTTAATTGAAACATGTGGTTAGTTAAAAGTATTGTTTCAATGTAGAGACCTAAATGTTCATGTTATTTTGGACTCCTTAATCTCTTATTTGCCTTCTGTGATTAGGGTTAGCATTTCGGAACATGAAAATCCTGACAAAAGCCCAATATTGTACAATAAGTCTTGACATTTAAGTTATTAATAAGTAGGTAGCTCTAACAACCTTTTTAAAAACATTCCCTCCTTCTGGGGCAGTCGGGTAAAAAAGGTTGACCGACTATGAGTTACATTTTTGATTATTTTCCCCCAAAAAGTCCGGGCAAAAGAAAGTTCCCGACAAAGTCCGGATGGAAAACAAATCCAGACGGATGGTAACTCTACCTGTGATTGACCTCAAAACCCTTTCTAGGCCAATCAAATCTTAGTTATTGGAGTCGATTCTCTTGTTCACGAACTAGAAATTTTAATTCCGACTAATTTGACAGCTCTAAAATTGTTGCCATCCCTTTCTTGCATCTAATATTAGTAAAAGAGAGCGATATTTAAAAATAAGTTTAGTTCGTGAACAAGAGAATCGATACCATTATATTGTAAAATGCTGCATTTTGCTTATTCACACAATTCTACATGAAACAGACAATAACATTTCACTCCAAACTTCCGAAATAGATATTCGTAATGTTTCAGTACGTACGATTCTTAATTAATTGTAGTTCTCCAAGCCATTCATATCATGTCATACCGTTGAACAGAACTTCCAGTATCCACTTAGAGCTAATGAAGTTCGACTAAATTTCTAATTGGCTCAGCTCTGTGATACGAAAGTTTAGCTTTCAGCGTTTAATGGTTTGTGACTTTGTCCTCGGATTTACTAGAACTAATTTCGCAGTCCAAAGTTGGATCTCCAGGGTGTTACGTTTAGTTGGACTTTCACTTGTTGATGGAATTATACTTGTGTGTGTGCGTGGTTTAGTGTACAATTGTACATATAGGTACTTATATGTCTGTGTGGTATTCAATTCGTTGAGTGTCAAAGTTTTTGAGGCCAGCTTTTGTTGGTATGGTGTGCAGAAACATTGTGTGCGTGATTTTAAATTGTGTCAACGTAGTATAAGTATCACAGAAATAGATAGAATGGAAAAGTGGGCAAGGCGCGCGTGCCAACACTCTGCACCATAGTGCAGGGCATATCAAAGCCTTTCTCAGCACGCCTTATTACTTGTTTCTGTAAATAATGTAACAAAAACCCGCAAAAATGCTTTATTGTGCTGTTTCTAACTGCAGAAACAAAAGCTGTAAAGTACATTTGATTAAAGTTAATTAAAAAAAAATAATGACGTCAAAATGTAAGGCGTAGTTTGTTCGAAAGTTGCCACGCATGAATCGCAAGTAAAATTGTGATTACAACCATTCTACTCTATCTATTTCTGTGATAAGTACCTACCTAAATGTTGTGTTGGAAGTGATTTGTACAGTCGACCGCACGTCAGTGGTAACAGTTTGACCTTGACAGCGTCTTTATTTCATAAGCAGTAAGAGCAGTTTTTGTCATTTAAGTGTTACCACTGACGTCGACTGTACTTTAGATACTCGGTTGGGTTGACCAATACAAAAATTAAATCGTGTCAACTCGGCCGAGATTTTCTTGACCGACTTGACCAATCACTCTGCGATTGACCGTACTATGGTATTTTGATAGGTTTATAAGCATAATGTATCCAGGTGGTACTTATTCCATCATCATCATTTCAGCCGAAAGACGTCCACCGCTGGACATAGGCCTCCCCCAAGCATCGCCACAACGACCGGTCCTGCGCTTTCCGCATCCAGCGGATTCCCGCGACCTTCACCAGGTCGTCGGTTGGCCTTGTGGGGGGCCTACCCACGCTGCGCCTTCCAGTACGCGGTCGCCACTCCAGAACTTTACTGCCCCATCGGCCATCCGTTCTGCGAGCAATGTGCCCCTCCCACTGCCACTTATGTTTGGCAATTCTTCGGGCTATGTCAGTTACTTACCTAATTAGGTACATAAATGAAAAATACCTATTATACAAAATTACGTTTTATCACAGGTTTTATGATCTCAAGTATCATAATGTTCTACAGCTCTTCAATATTTTGTTTAAAATTGGACGTGTTTCACGATCATATTTTGTTGAAAAGCGATACACACACACATTTAGGTATAATTTGTCCGGTCAGTGAATCGGATCAAAGTCCTAACTATTCATATCCGACCCAAAAGTTGGTAGAACCGTAATATTTTTCCTATAAGAGATAATTATGTTTAGCTTTATTAACTACTAAGGTAGATATCTACAAGGTGGATATCCCTGAGCTATGATTTCCTCAGAGAAATCATTAATTTTCTTACACGTGTATCTATTTCGGATATTTTGACTGTGTTAATAAGGTTGTGTTTTAGAAATACTCATACCAACAATGTAGTTTTTTGGTAGGTAAACAAGCTGAAAAAAAGACTAACCCGAAGTTTAGTTTAAGTGAAACTAAAGACTAAAGGAATAATATCCGATCCTCTTTCCATGTGTCGGCACAAGGTATATGAGCTATGGTGAAAGAATAGCTAGTCAGCAACTCTGGTACAGCACTCCTCAATCTTTAGGTATGGCGGCTGTGAAGTTAGCGCTGCGCAGCGCTCCGTACCTATTTTGACACCCGCGCACCGTAAATTTTCTTACTTTGCGCCATTGTGCAGGCATACGCCGCGTGTTCAGAGTTCAGAGCCGTCATAAAGATTACCACTGCACTACATAGCGGGACTGGTAGCAGGGTTGACTAGCCACAGTACGTCAGATGTAACTACTTGAATGACATCTGAGGCTCTTTCAATGCACCTTCTATATCTAGTGAATATGTAGCATCATACACATATGGTAGGTACCTATCTCCAATGTCATAATTCTCCATTCTGGGAGTTCTGGTTCCTGAGCATCGGCGTGAAGTTTAACAATTTAGTAACTTGCCCAAGCAAAGATGAAGTGATTAACATTTTTATTTGTGAAGTGGACTGTAATCTAGGTTTCATTATGTTTTAGTAAAAAATGTTATGTTCAATTACAACAACAACACACATAAACAAAGCAATCATTCTTAATTTTTCTCATGTATCTGGTCTGCTCGACGTCCGTATGTCACTGCAGGGATCCAGCAGAATACCAGCGACAGGTACAATACCTGGCACATGCTGAGCTAGACACCCATTTGGTACAATACTGAGTCACATATCACACTTATTCATGCTAAGACGGCAAGATGGTAGGTAACAATATAAAAAGTCACAGTGTTTTCTTCAGATTTTTCCAAGTTACTTTTTATGTCTTTTAACTTGTATTTCTTGTGTCTTGTTTTGTACTAAATAAACGTTTTATCTATCTATCTATCAATTACGATGAAATTATCTACCACTGATATAGAAAACAATGCCAAACAAGAACAACATAAATCAAAGTGCTTTCCAATTTTTATTTCCGACGTTAAATTGTCCTCGATAGCGGGCTATATTTGAGGGCACTTACTGCGAGTCGCCATTGAAACCTAGTTCATTTGTTCTGAATGAGCTCCGTTAGTGGGATCTACGTCACGAACACAGTTGTTCACTGAACTAAAGTAATTAGAAGTCGCATTTCACGTAAAATACGTCACGGAATGCCAATGGTCTAAGTGCTTTATTGAAAAGTGAACTTTAAGCTTGCCTTTGAAGTTGCTGGAGCGTTTTCAGAAATAAAAGCGTGATGGTAGTTATATAGAAATTTATTTTAGCCCTAGACAGTTCTTATAGTATTACCTATCCTAAAAATTATTGTATACACAAAATGGGCTCATTGATGTATCTAACACTATCATGTATGTATAACAACTGTAACCACTCAATCAGAAACAATAAAGTTTACTTACTTACTCAAATAATATTCTATCATACTTATTTTTTTCTATCATATATTATTCTATCATATATTTTTCTTTTTTATATTTTTTTCATTATATTATTCTATCATAAGTTTACTTACTTACTTACTTACTTACTTAAGATATGCAACAACTTTGTATTTAATTAATTGTAAGATAATTACATTAATTGTTCAAGCACAGTGAAAGAAGGCTCATGTAGCTAATATATAAGAAGAAAAGCCTTAAAATGAAAAGCCTATACATAATGAACGTGGGACACTTAAGTACATGTTATAAGTAGGAAATGAAGTAACAGGGACGTTGTGTTTATCAAGAAAGCGTCAGGAAGAATATTATCAATCTTGGACAGAAAAAGAAGTAGATGTCACAAAATTTCTAGGCTACAGATTGTAACTTAAACTGGAAGGTACACGTTGAGGCAGTTTGCACTAAATTGAATCAGTTTTCCTATGCTCTCTATATGCTTGCAAAAAAAACTGTTAATGTTTCTAAAGTAATGGCGTATCATGCTTATGTGATATCTGCATTGAAATATGGATTGATTTTTTGGGGAAATTCGACAGAAAGATAGACTGTTTTTAAATCCCAAAAGAAATGTATCTGGGTAATCTGTAAAATACAATCAACTGAAAGTTTATGAAAGCTATCGTAGTATCCGTTATAGTAATAAAGTCTGGGGACTGCCAAGTAAAACTACACTTTTAAATCAAAGTGTGTTCTGCTTGGCTCCGAAGTTGTACAACAAATTACCTAATGCAATTATATACATTCAAAGCATGTCATTATTTAAATGTAAGGTCAAAGGGTATTTCATACAGAATGCCTACTATAGTGTTAAGGAATATTTAGACGAGAGAATTTGACCATACGATAATTTAATATACCTACATGTGTAATTTAATATGACAATATGAGACTGACATTAATTATTTCGTTAATTTTTGGTATTAGTTATAATTATGACATTGCAACTTTAATTAATGTATTTATATTAAATTTTGCATGCTTAAGAGCAGCAAATGGCATATGTAACCTACTTTAAAATTACCATCTGATTTTTGTACCCTTTTTCGCAAAATAAATGAATTGAATTGAATTGAAAATTATGTACAAACTGAAAACTCGAGTGTGAACCTAGCCGTCTTATTCTAACGTCATCTTTTGTTACTGGAACTAAGAGAGCATACATAGTATTAGTAAATATTATATTTAAATTAATACCTACTATCATCTTCCTTCTCCCAAGTAGGTAAACTACGGTCGTCTAATAGTTTGTAATTACCAAACCAATTCATATCAATCAGATGAGTCGTTCCAGGAAAATCTTGACGAATATAATTTTCTTCCTCACAGGAAGAATACCGTAAAATGCCCTAACTTTGCCAACAAGCCCTACTTTGCCTAAGGCATTAACTTAATTTTTACACGCACTTGACACTTTATAACTGAACCAAATGTTAGCGTTGTCATAGTTTTCAAAGCTCCCCAAGTATGGAAATCATAGCTATTATAGTTTACTCAAAAAATAACTACGCAAAGTAGGGCTTGTGGGCCAAGTTAGGGCAGTTTACGGTATTAAATGAAATTTAGCTACTGTACTTACCAGGGACCAGATGGTATACCAGTAGAAGTATGGAAATTATTAGGAGAAGATGGATGTTACTGGCTGACTTTATTCTTCAATAAGTTGTTGCATGAAGAAACGATCACACAAGAATGGTGTAATAGTACGCTAGTGCCCATCTTCAAAAATAAGGGTGATGTACAAGACTGCAACAACTATAGAGGAATAAAGCTCATGTCACACAGTATGAAAGTATGGGAGAAGGTGATAGAGAAAAGATTGCGAGAGGAGAGTGAGATCACCCAAAACCAGATGGGATTTATGCCAGGTCGTGGGACAACGGATGCCATATTTGCACTCCGCCAAATATGCGAAAAGTATAGACGTGCGCATAAGAACTTGCACATGGTGTTCGTTGACCTAGAGAAGGCGTACGACAGAGTACCCCGCGAGGTCTTGTGGTGGGCGCTGAAAGAGAAAGGTGTGCCTGCAAAGTATGTGGAGTTAATTCGTGCTATGTACAGCCAATCCAGTACTCACGTTCGGTCGGCCGCTGGCAACACCGACGAGTTCAGTGTGGCTGGAGGCTTGCACCAAGGGTCGGTTCTAAGTCCTTACCTCTTCTTGCTGATAATGGATGCTTTGACATCAGAAATCCAGGAAGAGGCACCCTGGAGCATGCTGTTTGCTGACGACATTGTCCTTGTTGGTGAAGATGGACTTGAGGTCCAGAGTAGATTGGCGAAATGGCAACAAAATCTGGAGAACGTTGGCTTGAAAATCAGCAGAACTAAAACAGAATACATGTTCTGCGATTTCGGCGGTCTTTCCGGTTTTGTTGCTATTGCGCTAGATGGCGTGCCCTTGCCAGTCTGCTCCGACTTTCGGTACCTCGGTTCACTTGTGCAAAGCGATGGCGAAATAGACCGGACAGTCAAGCACCGAATTAACACAGGATGGTTGAAATGGCGGCAGGTCACGGGAACTACATGTGACTCTCGGATTCCTCTTAAACTGAAGGGGAAAATCTATAAGACCATGATAAGACCTGCTGTCCTGTATGGATCGGAATGTTGGGCTACGAAAGGAATTAATGAAAGGCAAGTGCATGCAGCTGAGATGAGAATGTTAAGAGGAATGTGTGGTGTAACGAGAATGGATAGGATAAGGAATGAATATGTAAGAGGGAGTCTGAAAGTAGCGCCAGTGACAGAGAAGTTAAGTAGCAATAGACTGTCATGGTATGGACATGTGATGAGGAGGAATGAGGAGCATGTTACGTGGAAAGTTTTAAGTATGAATGTTGATGGCTATAAGAAAAGAGGGAGACCGAAGAAAATATGGATGGATTGTGTGAAAGATGATATGAATAGAAAGAAAGTGAACACGGAGATGGCGGCTGATAGAGATGTATGGAAGAAAAAAACATGCTGCGCCGACCCCAAATAAATTGAGATAAGGGCAGGAGGATGATGATGACTTACCATTACTTACATAAAAGTCAATACAATGCAATGGTGTCAATTCTCTTGTTCACGAACTAAACTTATTTTAAGCTATCGCCTATCGGTCTCTTTTACTAATAGTACATTCAAGAAAGGGATGGCAATAATTTTTGTGCTGTCAAATTAGTTTACGTGTTACTGTGTAAACTACTGTCAAATTAGTTGTCGATGATGTTCCGAGATCACGAATAAACTTGTATGGAAACTTATTTGACAGGACTCAAATTGTTGCCATCCCTTTCTTGTATCTAATATAAGTAAAAGAGAGTGATAGTTTAAAATAAGTTTAGTTTGTGAACAAAAGAATCAACTCCAATATCTCTTCCAGACATAACTCGGCCCGACTCGGCCGTGTGTAACAGAATCCCGCGCAAATGGCCGGTCGGCGGCCGCGGTATTGCGTTACACAGGCGACAGGGGACGGCCATTTCCTCGAGTCGAGGCGCTAACTCAATCACCACTCTCAGGATTTTTCCCCTCGGGTTCCCTCGCAGACGGCGGACGTGACCGAACCACGTCGATGACTGCCTAACTAAGTTCTCTTCAATTTCACGTACTTTCTTGCTTTCGCCTCTGTCCGCGGGGTACGTTTCAGGTTTTCTTGTTGCTTTGTTTTATAAGTGAGACTTGTACCTACTTGACGTTGGTGCTTTATTTGTTTTGTATCCAAGTAACTGGGGTGGTGAAAACTCTGTACGACTCTGTAACATTTCATGGTAAAAATCTGTAAAATGATACCTACCTGTAGATAAATTCATTGTAATGAAAGGTATGATTTTCTAGGAAAAGAATCAAATTAACAACGATTCATAGGAAACCACGTTGTCATATAGATAAGGGTTTGTCACTTTGATTCGAATACTAATTACGTAACGTGTATTTTTAACTAGACAATTCCTTCGTTTGAACTTACTGGTAACTTATTACATACAAGCTTAATAATATTTTATTATCTTTGCTTTTTATTAATCAAATCAGAACAGTATTATTTTGTCATATTTATAATACAGCTATGACAACAATTTTATTAACACGCTTTTATTAGGTCGACGTATACCTTAGATTCCATTAACAATGTAATGGAATCTAAGGTAACTAATTTAACCATCTTCCAAGGGTCGTATCGTAATGAAAATTGGCAGCTGTATGTAGTTCTGATGACAATACAATAATATGGTACTGTCGAACTGATCTGATGATGGAGCCGCAAGATATGAACTGGAACTTCATGATGGAAAATCGTATATTAGCTGTTTTGGATTTCTTAGAAAAGTCTTGTAATGAACTTTGACCACGATTAGGTTTCAAGGTCTGATGATGAAGCTGGAAGATAGGCACTGGCATTCCATGATGGAATATCGTATCATAGTCGTGTTTGCACTTGTGAGAAAGGCCACGTAATGGACTTTGAACACGATCAGGTTTCAAGGTTATAACAAATCTATTATATATTGAATAGTGAAAATATTTTAATTTTTTGTTTTTACGTGCATTTATAAAAGCGTGTTTTTATAGTGTTTTTTAAACTATTAATTTATTACGCTTTCATTCTGAAGACAAATAGCAAAATGGACCACAAATAAAACTTATTATTGCTTTTCTGTTTTTCATAATATATACATACATACCGCAATATTTTGTTGTTCGACAAACAAACAACTTCTGCTGAAATAATCGAACAATTGTGGCCATAGCAAATACGTACTTTTAGTAAACAAATTACACTTTTGACAAAATTCAAACAAAAACTTACATAATTGAAAAGTATCTCATGTTAGGCATATTATTATTTAAATAACAGGCTATTATAATAGGTATTTACATTATATTCAGAAAACATAGGTACCTAATACTGTCATAATTAAAGCGACATTTCTGAGTTTTTATGCTCGTAGTCCCAGTGTCAAAGTAGAAAGGAAGTCAGCTCGGCAAGAGGTGTGCAGTTAAAGGCTGCTGGAACATTGCTAATTAGAAGTGCTACTGTTGGCGGAATGCACAAAGTTACTGCTACCTTTCATAGTGCAACTGCACTTTGCTAGAAACATTTTTCCGCCGCGACTGAGGGCAATGCCGACGTTTTGCGCTTTTTTGTTCGAACTAGCTAGTTACGTGTGACACACGGCCGCCTGGGATCATAAATCTAACATAATATATCACAACTTTGTCGTACTAAGTACGTTTTGTTTGAAGTCTTGAAAAGGTAAGTCACTGTGTATATTTAAGTACTATTTTACAACCTCAGCTTGCTCAAGTGTAAGTTTCAGGCAATGGAAGCAAGAGGTCTTAGAAATTTCGAACTTTGGTTTAATAGTAATAACTGGACTGCGTTTGCGCACACACTTGTGCCGTACGTACGTACTTGTACGTCCTGTGCAAATGGCTAGTCTACGTTGAGAATGCTAGCCGTGACCGAAATTCGGCCGCTCTCGGCCTCCTCGGTAATTTTTTATTTTTATTTTAGTTATTTATTATAAAAAGATCCTCCGACCTTACTACCTGTTACTGTGGATCAGAATTTGATTATCACTAAATTTGCTTTAACGAAACATCGTGAGGAAACCTGTACACCTGATACTGCTTCATAAAGTTCAAGTCTTGATTGTGTGTGTTAGTCTGTCAACCCGCACTAGGTCAGTGTGATGGACAATGTCCTAAATCCTTCTCATTCTGAGAAGAGGCCCCGGCCCAGTTTTGGGACAGTAATGAGATCATGTTTAACGTGTTTTTTTTTGTAACGCATTTTGTCTGATCCAGGAATCGATGGTATAAATGACAAACATCGTCATGTTGGGGGTTTCCGTTTTCATGATTTTTGTAATAAAAATAAAAAGCTCGATTTATATTATACATTATCCGTTTCAATTTTAAGGAAAACGCCCTAACACATACCTCCTCGTGTATTAACTCCATAACGCAAAGGCACGAATAAATCCAATATGTATTTCGATAAAAAGTACCTATTTTAGTACGTTCAGTATTTCGCGCGGATATATTTTAATTTTGATGGCCGCCAGGTGTTGGCTCGTATAACTTTACGGCCGTGTGTACGTTGTATTTCGTACTCTACGGCCATAGGTTGCCTTTCACGTTACCTTTTAGCTTTTACATTGTGAAATTGGTGTTTTTCACGTTAATAAACTTTTTCTTTGCGATCCGTTTATTTGTGTTCCTATACGCACGCATGTAGATATTATGTATGTAGTTTGTTAGATTGTTCCTTGCATTATAATATAAGGAACAATTTACTTTGTGTGTGTGTACAATGTATTTCTTTAAAAGTACAGTTATGGATTAGTAGTTAGCCTAAGCTTCAGATAAGGTTTTATCGATAATGTAGGTATCTACAACCATATTTTTAGTTTATACTAAACCTCTTAAGGGACCATTGTATTCATCATAATGAACAACTTTTACTATGGGACCAACACTGAAATCGCTAAACAAAATCAGCTGTTCTATATTTTGTCGATTTATGTAAACACGTTTGCGTTTTGCATGGATGTGACGCATATCTTACCACACTTCTTGGCTCTGTACCTGTATTTATTCTGTGTTCTTTAATATTTTGGTAATTTTGTGCGTGACTTTTGACGCAAATAAATAATTTTTCTTTCTTTCTTTTTCTTTAACTCAAATGTAGAGATCAGATGTTTTTTGTCGCTATTTCAAGGATGGTCCAATAGTAGAAGTTGATCATAATGAAGAGTATAATGACCCCTTAAGAGGTTTAGTATAAACTAAGAATAAGGTGACTGCCTCGTTGGTCTAGTGGTCGCAAGCGCGACTGCTGAGCGTGGGGTCCTGGGTTCGATTCCCGGGTCGGGCAAAGTGTTATTAGGTTTTTTCATTAGGAAATTCTCAGTAGCAGCCCGGAGTATGGATTTGTGCCCGGTTAATGGCAATAGGCTCGCCCCCTATTACATGGGACTATAACATAACTGGCGAAATGTGGGTGTACTATACACCTCTGCCTACCCCTTCGGGGAAATACAGGCGTGATGTTATGTTATGTTAAGAATAAGGTTGTATGATATGAAAATATTTGTTTTTATTTACCTTATTATTTATTTTCATATCTAAACATTTGATATAAACTTTTTCATTATATCGTGTTTCTTAGAAGACCATTACCGTAAGTTTTATTACGACTTCTCATAAAAACGGCTAAGTCATGAGTGTATACAACGTTGCTTGAAAATGGGACGTAGTGTTATTGCATATTGCGATGAAAAATGTTTTCATAAAAATCTCGCCGAGTTCGCTCAGCGCTGCTCACTGATCTTTTAATCTCTTAATTACATGAGGGCAGAATACGCGGGGATTTCACCAAAATAACCATGCAAAATGGATGGCCACCCCCGCCCCGCGCGCACCTCGTGAATATGAATTATTCTTTCGTTGCTACAGCTTGGACGCATATTTACATTTTATATGAGCACCTACGACGCTCAGCGTGCCCATTTCACTGGGTTAGCGTTTTTGTTGCGCTACGGTTGGTGGATTTTTCGCGAGCGGTAACTTTTTTATTCTATTTTTGACACGATTCTCGTCATCAATCCTGATCACACAGAAGAGGGTATATTTCCGCACGTCAATTGCGAAACTCCCACAATACGACGTTTTATTGCAAATCCATCGCTGAAGACTTCGGAACTTTGAGAGTACGGTTTATCACGGTGAGCTCCCGATGTCTACCCGCAGTGCCTCCACAGTTACTTTACGAGCATCGCTGAGAACGAAGCAGCCCGCAGTAAAATTTCAATATCCGCCAAAATATGGCATTTCATTTGGCCTCTCGCTGAAATGCCAAGATGGGACGTAAAAATGTAATGGGTTTCTTTCTAATTATTTATGTGCTTAATAGAATGGCCTGCTCTCTTTTATATTAAACCTATAAACCAGTGTATTTTTTCGTGACTGATATTCCATAAGAAGCTCTTTTTTACGGGCCGTAGAATGAAGAAATATTTTGTTCGAATAATAAATTGAAACAAGTTGGCTTAGATTACATTATTCGTTTAATGGAAAAAATGGTTGAAGATTTGATATAAACTAAGTGAATTAAATCTCAAAGATGTATGGAAGGATGCATAGGAGTGTTAGTGAGCCATCTGTGGGTACTGTGGGAAATGCGTAAGTAATGTCTAAAGTAATTGTTATAACTGTATTAGTTACGCAGGATTTCCTCTTGGAACTCAAGTAATGGGTTGCATTATGAAAGAAAGGACTTGCCTTGTAGTCACTTGGTCACATTTCTGGGAAAGGTAGTGGCGGATCATTATGGGCTGCGAATGGAAATCGTGATTTATACATAATTATAAAGGTTTATAATTAATAATATTGTACATCATCTCATCATCATCATTTCAGCCAAAAGACGTCCACTGCTGGACATAGGCCTCCCCCGTCAAAATATTGTACGGTAGATTAAAATATATTTTTAGAAATATCTGTAGACACTTGTCATCTTAGTCTACCTGCGACCACGAAATGCTGCAAAGCTTTCGAAACGTCAGGAATACCAATTTAAATAATATACGTGATTGAATCCGGTTAAACTTTGTTTTATTATAATGTGTAGTGATCGCGAAAACCTAAGAAATTGTTATACAGGTTTTCTTTTTGTAATAGCACCTTTTTGGCAGAAAAAAATACTGCCTATCCCAATGGGAAAAAGGCGTGTTAATATGTATGTATGTATGTATATACTAAAATTCTCCTTACGAGTCTAAGAAGTGATCAACTACTTCAGTGAGCTAATTGTACTTTAGTTCAATCTAGTTCAATGATTTCAATTGTCGGAGATTTGTGTTGTCTTTTACTGTCTAGCATAATCAGGGGCCTTACTCTTACTCCCGACTGGATCGATCTGCTGTATCAATCAAATTTGAATTTGAATTCGAGTTAGTGTCAATTCGTACTGCATTTCTCGAAGAATTGACATTAGCTCGATTTGGTTCAGACTTCGACCCAGTTGGGAGTAAGGCCCCAGGTTTTATTTTTGCCGGAATACATTTGATGGCATAATAAGTTTTATACATTTAATGTTGCAAACTTTATTTAAATTAGAATTTTAATGTTTCAAAATAGTGACGTTCTCAGTACAATAACCACAAATGCAACTACGGAAGGGAATGAACACTACTCTCAAATGAAGGCCAGGAAGGACAAAGCTAGAGGAAAGTTTTTGTGGGAGGGGCGATTGGGGAAACTTACGAAAGCTGTCATACTGACCGCTTGGAACGTGCGGTTTCAGGTACATTACAATGTTTTAGGAAGGTCCTCATTGATCATTGCGATTTACGACACAGGCACGAATTTTAAAATCATTACAATTTTTTTCCTACGTTTCATGTAGCTAGTAGAGTAGTGAAGTGCCTATTAAATAAAGTGCTTCAGTTGTTGTTAACTCAGGGAATATATCCATATCTTTATCTTATCATCATCATCATCATCATTTCAGCTGAAAGACGTCCACTGCTGGACATAGGCCTCCCCCAAGCATCGCCACAACGACCGGTCCTGTGCCTTCGCATCCAGCGGATTCCCGCGACCTTCACCAGGTCGTCGGTCCACATTGTGGGGGGCCTACCCACGCTGCGCCTTCCAGTACGCGGTCGCCACTCCAGAACTTTACTGCCCCATCGGCCATCCGTTCTGCAAGCAATGTGCCCCGCCCTTAAGTTTGGCAATTCTTCGGGCTATGTCGGTTACTTTCGTTCTCCTGCGAATCTCCTCATTTCTGATTCGATCACGCAGGGACACTCCGAGCATAGCCCTATCCATTGCCCTTTGAGTGACTTTGAGCCTTTTTGTCTTTATCTTATACATACCTTTAATTCCATCAAAGTTCTTTAAATTGGACTACTTGTCTTACTAAAACGGTAGTTAATTAACAGCCGTTTTCAATACACTGTCAAAAGAAACATGCATGATATTCAAATGATCATCTGGCGCAGTCAGCCTTTCTACCAACCAACCTGCTGACTGGTAATTTTTTTCCACAGCATGAGCTTTGTTATCATTGTATAGCTCTTGACGATACGATAGAAGAAAAATAACCTATCTATCCACGATTTGCCCTACTAGAGATAGTTTGACATGAAATTTATGGAGCTTATGTTAATTTCTATCTTTAGTAAGACAAACGGACAAAAAATAGGATATTAATTTTGGCTGTGTGTTTAAACAAACTGGCGAAAAGAGATCATATCTAGCCCTCTGAGTAACTGTCAAGGTTCAGACTTTAAACAGCTTACTCCTATAATATCGGCCTACTGTTATTTGTGTGGCCTGCACATTTATCTATTGTTAATTATATGTGTCCTTTACGTAATAAGCAGGGAGCTTATTGTGTAGGGGCGTGTCGTCATGCGCCAGAAGTATATCGGTTTCATACATTTAGTATGGTAAGAAACACATTATCGTGGAGTGGTGTGTAGTGACGCTCTGTACTAATAGTAGCTTCTGGCGCGTCATGACACGCCAAGAAGAAGAAGAAGAAGAAGAAGACAGTAATATAAAGCTGGAATTACATTGTGTCGTGGTGTGTCGTGACGGGCCAGAATCCTATCGGTTTCATACAATTAGTATGGTTAGAGACATTATTGTGGAACGCGTCACGACACTATAGTGTGTCTCTAACCATACTAAATGTATGAAACCGATATGCTTCTGGCGCATCACGATACGTCACGACAAAATTATGTAATTCCTGCTTAACTCCGGCTGTCTTGTTTCAGGGCATAATACTTCTCTCAGTAGTCTACAAGTTTTTGGTTCATCTACTACTTGCATACTACATGGATAATAAGATGCTGTTTTTGGACATATCCTTAGCTATAACGGAACTGTTCTTTCTAATGGATGTGGTGATTCATCTTCTCCATGCGTGCTGGTCCCTAGTTCGGTTACATGTCAGAGTTTATAGGAGGAGCTTCTTCTTTCTGGCATATGACATTATTACTCTCATTCCTTTTACTTTGATATGTAAGTTTTTATTATTATTAGTGTTTAAGAGACTAATTTTAAAATAAAATAGGAATCATTTGTAACAATAATAAAACACAAGCCTATGCCCGCGGTATCGCCCGCGGTGTATTCGTTTATCACGCATCACTCGGGAACTGTTTATTTTCCCAGGATAAAAAGTAACTTATATGTTAATCTAGGTTATGTTCTATCTGTATGGCAAATTTCATTAAAATCCATACAGTAGTTTTTGCGTGAAAGAGTAACAAACATCCATACATCCTCAAACTCAAACTTTCACGTTTAAAATATTAGTAGGATAGGATTAGCTGACGCCCGCGGCTTTGGTCCCGTAATATGTTGATAAAAATCTGTTAATCCAGTATATGTTCTATCTGTTTGCCAAATTTCATCTAAATCCGGTAAGCCGTTACAGCGTCATTGAAGGGCAAACAAACAAACATCCGTACTTTTGCATTTATTATATTAATAATATATGGAGCATGCGTGATGAGCTTAATGAACGTAGCTGAAGCGAAAGAGGTGTGTCAGGATCGTAGCAGATGGAAATCCATAGTCTCTGCCTTCCGAAATTTCCCAGGCGTGATAATATGTAGTGTGTATGTGTAGTGGGATATGCTTTCCCCATTAACTAAATAATAAATCGAAAGAATATTATTGTTTTCATAATAACTTCTGAAGAGCAACAGTGCGCTAATTAGAATACATACTTGTCTTCATTTTGGCGTTATAATGGTACGTCTAAATAAAGCCTTGATCTTCAAGCCAGTATAATAAAGACAGTCTCAATCCTATTTGCAGTTAGGAAAAAAGCCGGCTACGAAAAATATGTTTTAGCCGGAAGATGGCTGGAAATTGGAAGAATTTATAGACTTTTTGTCTATTTTCAAGAAATAAATGAACATGTAAGTTTTTGTATTAAACATATATTTACAAACATGAAATTGAAACAAAATCATTGTCATCATTTACTTCTCAAACATTTCTGGACCACAAAGTGAAAATGCCAACGAAGAAAAGTCTGGTAGAGCTTTGTTGCCATGCCGAGTATGCTAGGAGTCAGTTTGTTACATTTTCAGTTTTTGGTTTAAAACTAGTTAAGGGTGTCTCATCATATGCTACATGGAGAGAATATTGAAAATAGGAAATTCTACTTCAAGTAGACTTAATTTTATTTTTAAAAGCAAGTAAAGTATTACTTTCATTCAAGGATTTTTCAAATGTGTCTTCCCTGAGCCGGGAATTGAATTGAAGCATAGCTATGGGATTCCCTGTATGTGTATATGTATGTCCTTTCATTTATACTTCACCAGATGCGTAAATCGCGAAGGTTGCTGTTCTTTGCTGAACAAGTGATAGCTGCTACGCTGCTACTTCACGCCAGCACTTGCATGTGGTACTCGTTAAACCACGCGCCTAAATTGGAACACCCTTGGTACAATATGGGCTATCCGCAACATGTGCACGTTAGAAGCTTGAAGTTTAATTGGTATATTATTCGCTTTATTATTTAAAGTACATTAAGTTCGTGTTGTGGACCGACGACCTGGTGAAGGTCACGGGAATCCGCTGGATGTGGAGAGCGCAGGACCGGTCGTTGTGGCGATGCTTGGGGGAGGCCTATGTCCAGCAGTGGACGTCTTTCGGCTGAAATGATGATGATGAACATGAAGTTAGTGTGGTATTTAAAATGGTCAAATAACTGTAATATGACTTTGGTAGATCAACAAAAACGTTGTCAATCGGATACTACGCCATGAATTGTCTGTAATAGGTACAAAGGCTAGGCATGACTTTAAGTGTGATAAGCACCATTTTATTTTACGATCGAGAAGGCTACCTGGATAGGTATGATGGTTACAGCTGAAAGGATTATCAGCTGTGGGTACTGCCGGGCTAGGATGATGATAATGCAATAGTTCAGTCTTTTTACGTAGGACAGCATAGGACTACTAACATAGTTACACAAAAAATATATAACAATTTTGAAAAAAAAAAACTTATTGTTTTATACACTGACTAACGAAGAAAAGTTTAAGAAGAAAATGAGCAAATTTTAAAAGAGTTCAATGGTGAA
The DNA here is from genome assembly GCA_949699075.1 of Asteroscopus sphinx. NCBI lineage: Eukaryota > Metazoa > Arthropoda > Insecta > Lepidoptera > Noctuidae > Asteroscopus > Asteroscopus sphinx. The sequence goes on from OX453010.1 coordinate 19,306,970, forward strand.
AAAATGCTATAAGAACCTGCGCCACATTTGGCATAAACTTGGTGCTACAGTCGTATTCGTAACTTTGACTAACTACACTCAATAATGTATCCCCGAATATAGCTCGCATATGTGAGCTGTAATATTATTTTCACTTTTATCGTCTTTGTATTAAAGTATATTTCACGTATGTAAACTTATATTGAACTATGTTTACGGGACTTGTCGCGCACAATTAAATCAAAATATAACAAACATTTTGACTAACCTCGACGTTTCGGTCAAGTTGCATTGGCCGTGGTCACGAGCAGACTGAAGTATGTGGGTGTCATCGTCTTGAGCGGTGGGTTTTTCTCGAACTATCCGCGGTTGGTTTTTAGTAACGTCGCTTGCTTCGTCGTTGCGCGACATGTCCCGTAAACATAGTTCAATATGAGTGAAATTCGCGAAAGTTTAAAAACTTCTATGTAAACATAGTTAAAAAATAAATTTTTGATTACAGTTACAGAACCTGTTGGTACTATTGCACTTGTCGTTTCTTCAATGTCATATTTGGAGATTCATTTCCTGTAGTGAGTAATTACAAATTTATTGTGAAATTATTTTTTACGAATAGATTATTTGAATATTTCCACTGTATTGTTAAATCACTGTTCTCTGATATTTAGGTAGATGGATAGATAGATAGATCATTTATTGGTCAGAATATGGTAACAAGTGTTTTTTCACCTTTTGCCAATGGATATTCTTTGGAACTACTTATCACAGAAAAACTTATCGTGCATCCCTTGGGAAGTGCTTATTATTCCAGAATGAACAGTAGCCTTTATTTTAATCCTTAACTATTAAAGCAAGTAATAATCAAATTCTGATCCACACATGAATTCGAAAAGTCAGTGGTGCGGGCCGGGTTTGAACTCTCACCCTCCTGCATAGAAGGCAAGCGCTCAACGGAACTGTATGGAGCACGCTCGGGTGTGCAGGTTTCCTCACGATGTTTTCCTTCACCGTTAAAGCAAGTGATAATCGAATATAAATCCGCGCATGAGTTCGAAAAGTCAAAGGTGCGGGCCAGGATCGAACTCAGACCCTCCTGCATGGAAGGCAACCGGAAGTAAAATATCAATGCATTTCAGCGTGACTTGCAAAAGTGGTTGACATCAAGCGTGATGCTCATCGGCTATGTATTCTTCCGATATCGGTTTATCGGCGCCCTCGCCTGGGAGTTGGTCATCGAAAATACTAGGAGGTCCAAGTTTGTTGATCGGGTAAGTTGGGGTAAGCTTATTCATAGGTGTTGGTTTTTATTTTGATTTTGATACGAACAAAATATTGCCTATACTCGTATGAATTATTTTATTATTTAGAATGTACCAGGCAAGTGGCGCCCCCATCAGTAAACAAATTATTACTAACTACAGCTAAGTATAATTTACAGAGTTAATAGTTTCTTATTAAACTACAGTACATGTTCTTCAATCTTTAAAAACGAATTTTCGATAAATGATGATTCAGCGAGTAATAATTTGTTTACTGATGGGGGCGCCACTTGGCTGCTACATTCCCCTTAACAAGCTCATTGCCAGTTCACGGTTCATATCAATAACCCTTAGAATAGGTTTATAGAAGCACAAATTTACTAATTAAAAAAAAATGAGAAACATCGATCATAAAATAAATATGTGATTACAGTTTAAAATTAATAATTTCTTTAACAGGAGCTTAAAGTGGAGTCATTTTAATAGGTAACATTTGACGTCTGTCAGTTTTATCTTCATAGTGAGGTGACCTGCTTAAAAACATCGATTAAAGTGAATGAATCGATACGGACTTGAACCATATGTGAATTTTAAAAATCTTCAGGCGAATCTCTGTCCCATTGTTATTTTTACCCGACTGCGCCAGAAGGAGGGTTATGTTTTTCGAGTGTATGTATGTATGTATGTATGTATGTATGTATGTATGTATATTTCTTTGGCACGCTCTGTGGCCTAAACGGCTTGATGGATTTGAGATTGAGAGGTGTCGTTAGATTTGTCTTAATTCTGAGAGTGACACTGGGTACATCAAAATTTAAAATATTAAAATGGCCGCTTTTTGGCGCCATATTACCTCTCCAAAAATTTTTTTTTCCGTCAAAAACTATCGAGTGGGGTATCAAAATAAAGGGTTTTATAAATGCTTTACAAAAATATATACAACTTATATGTTTAAATGTAATTTGGAATGAAAAATGCTAAAAAACAACAAAATATTCAACGTTAAAAATGAATTTGACTTTTCAAAAAAAACATTAATAGCATGATATATAAAATATGACAAAACTAAAAAAATTAAAATAAAAAAAATAATTAACAAAAACAAAAAACCCAACTGCGTGTAAAAATAACAGAAAAGATATAAACAAGACTTATCAACACGCAGGCGGAGGCTACCTATGAATTATTATGTAATTCATGACCAAAAACATACGTAGCCTCCGACTGCGTGTTGATAAGTCTTGTTTATATCTTTTCTGTTATTTTTACACGCAGTCGGGTTTTTTGTTTTTGTTAATTAATTTTTTTATTTAAATTTTTTTAGTTTTGTCATGTTTTATATATCATGCTATTAATGTTTTTTTTCAATAGTACAAGCTCTGCTTGGTTTGGGACTAGATGGTGATGTGTAAAAATATCCAAAATATTTATTTATTATTTATGTAATCGTAATTGAAAAAAGTTAAGCAATTGATTGTGCAGTTCTAACAAAACGAAAAAATATATTATTTTATGCACGCCGTTACAAGGTTACGTTGTTGAATTTTGATGAATTGTCAGATGTTACCTATTAAAATGACTCCACTTTAGTATGAATATTCATTCTTTTACTATTATCATGTAAACGTTAGATGGCTTAAACAGTTGGTTTTAAAGCCTATGAATATTTTTCGTTACTAAAATAATGAGAAATTAATTCAAGATTTATTTTTCAGTACCATCACATGATAAACTACCTAAAGATTAGCAAGGCGCCATCTTGGCTGGTAGACCAGTGTAAGAACTACAAACTCCAACTGTGGCAAATGAAAGCGGGCATACTAAGATCGGACCAACTATACAAACTGCCTCTGCCGTTACAGATGGAACTAATCTTCGACATTAACGTCGGGAATTTCCATAACTCGATGCTATTTAGGGATACTAGTTAGTGTAATTTATACTATACAGCCTAACTTTATAATGGGAGCTGCAAAGTTTGCGCTGAATTCAATACCTTTGTAAATTCTATCGAAGTTCCTAAAAACGTTGGTGTGGGCGTTTACTTTGGGGCTTTGCGGATAATGATATTGTATTGAAAGGAACTTTTCGTTAATTAAGAGCTTCGTGGACATTTTATTAAAGTTTGTTAGTCTTCTATTGTTTGCGCTAAAAGTGGGACATTCTGAAGGGAAAGGACATTGCTAAAGTTCCATTAAAGCCCAGTCTATGGAAGTTATGAATAAAAGATGATGCTCACCATATACGACAATGTGTTGCAATTTATTTTAATAAACGGACAGTACACCACAGATGTTTATTAATTAAAATATTAACTATTTTGAGGTTATTTTTTTGCTTACAAAACTAATGTCAAACAAGTGGTTGCCTAGCAACTGAACAGTTTTACTCTTCTATTGCTATACATGGTGAAGGTGGTAACAAGAGGTTGGCTATCATTGGCTTTCTTTAACAGTGGTGCCAACGTAATACATTATAAAACCATAGAGAACTTCCAAGGGATTGTTAAAAAATATGAAGTCAAATGGAGTATCATGGCCGCTCACGTTATTGTTGTGATGATTAACTCTTTAAATAAAAAATGTTTACTGTACTGCCCGCTATACATACGATGAATAGTAAGTAATGAAAAAATACGAATGTAATTATAGTACATTTTTTATCTTTGTACATTGTTTAGGCTATTCTTAGCGATGTCCTTTCGGTTTTCCTAAATATTTTAGTAGTTCTATCGGCAAGGTCTATGATCGTCATTTGTAGTAGTTTCACTGGATTGATTGATGAATGTTGCTATACCATTATAGCCTCTTTTTCTGTTTATCACCCATATAATGGAAAAAGTTCTATTTGAATTTTGAAACGGGTTCTAATTTTGCCAAGGAAAAATATCTGGGATTTTTTACCTTCAATAATAATACAGATGCAATTTTTATTTTACGTTTTTATAAAAATTTAATCATTTTTTATCTCCTTGCAGATGAATCTTTTATGCGTCAGATATCACTGTTGATGCGACATGAGCTCTTCCTGGCTGGGCAGCATATTTGGAGCCAGGGCGTGGTGAAGAGTGGCATGATTTGCATAAAGAGAGGCGTCATTGAAATGCTGTCCGATGAGGATGATGAGAGCCCTATGATTGCTTTTAAAGCTGGAACTGTTAGTACAATAAAACGATAGTGTACGATGCAACCGTACATTTTCTCAGGTCAGCGTTTTTACGCGACTCATGAATTTCTTGTAATATTTAGACCAGCGACGAGCGATCAAGTAAGCCGCGCGTTCTCACATTTTACGTGACTAACAAGTGTCGCGTATTAGCAATATCATTTCCACTCACATACCTACAGTTCATTCAGTTCATTAACTTTCATAAATATTCGGACAGTATAACATTTCTTTTCCTGAACTATCGTATTTTATTTCTACCAACATCATCATCAAAAGAAGTGCAGTCTAACAAGAAACTGTACAGATAGTATATTCTTTTTATATACACTTTTCGACATAACCTACCTTAATATTAACACACAATCTTTCACTAATACTGAATAAATCTTAGTCACAGTTTTACAATTACACTATTCATTACACACTACCTACACTCATTATAATTATAACATAACATAACATACCATCACGCCTGTATTTCCCCGAAGGGGTAGGCAGAGGTGTATAGTACACCCACATTTCGCCAGTTATGTTATAGTCCCATGTAATAGGGGGCGAGCCTATTGCCATTAACCGGGCACAAATCCATACTCCGGGCTGCTAGTGAGAATTTCCTAATGAAAAAACCCAATAACACTTTGCCCGACCCGGGAATCGAACCCAGGACTCCACGCTCAGCAGTCGCGCTTGCGACCACAAGACCAACGAGGCAGTCGAGGATTATAATTATAAATAAAATAAATAAATAAATATCTTTGGGACATTTATAGTACATATTATATCTGCCTATAATATGTACTATCAGCAAGCTTTCCGGTGAACCACCACTAAGGCTTCGCTCGCTTGCTTGCTTTTAATCGCTTGCGCTCAGTGTTCGATGGTAGCCGTAGGTACGTGTAACGTAGCAGGATTCGTTCAAGCGTTCAAGGGACTTGGTCGACAAAATGTATCACCGGGAAGGATCGTGACTGTACCTACAATAGATATATGTACACTTAAGTAGGTTTTAGAAGCTGAAAAATGCACACAAGTACCATTCATCCCATCATATAGGCTTTGACAATATACCTATAGACCAAATGTCAAGAACAAAAATTTGATACATTCAAAACCCTGCCGATTTGCGTAGTACACGCGAATTACGCACACACTCACATTCAAACCAAGCCGAACTGTTTATTGTATTTCGAATCACCGAACGTGTCACCACGACACTTAACTGTCAAACAGCTTTGAAAAAAATCTTAAAATGCCTTCGTATGTCGTGAAACGGTGCAAAAATAATTCTACAGCGCATAAAAAATCAGATGGAATTACTTTTCACAAGTTAGTAATTTATTTTAATCATATTTTAATGTTTACAATTCATTTTCTTGTAACCTTACCGCGGCAAGGAATATTCCTGTGTTGCATGTTAATAAATTATAATTTACCCAGAAATCGGGTAAAATTAATCGTCATGTTATTTTTACGCTTTTTTTACTTTTTAGCTTTCCGAAAGACCATAACAGAAAAAAAGAGTGGGTTGAAGTAATACGTAATAGCATAAATGAAAATAATTGGTCACCGTCCAATTATTCACTCATTTGTAGCGAACACTTTGTTGAGCATGATTTATACAAGACTAAAAACGTGATCCCTCCTTTTGGGCTGCGCCGCAGTCGGGTGAAAATTTCTATTAAAACAACATAATGAATCCTTCATATCTACCACAATGGAATCCAATGAAATGAGTAATTTTTGATAATTTTGCAAATAATTTACCAAGGAATAGTACACAAGTATCCAACCAACAGCAGTAATATTATTTTTAGTATAATGTTCCATTTTTTAAGTAACTACTATGAATAATTAAACCCTGATTAATTATATTTCAATTGTTTTTCTTACATCTAGCATTTTCTTCGCTGCAGTGAGATGAAAAGTTGTGTGTTTTGCACGGCTGCAAAATTATTTGCGTCTCGTGCCTTTACATTTGTTTGATTATATTTTAGAATTCAATCTTAAATCCTTCGCTTGCTTTATTGAAGAAAACGCGCTAAATAACAACTTTACAGTCTTGCATAGCAAATAACAATTTTTTATTATATAGTTATATTCTATGTACGGCCAGGGACACGAATTATTTAGCAAATTGAGACACAAATTTTGCCGTATTTTGCCTTTCTAGCCCTGATCCTAGTCGTTTGTATACTGATAACGAATGACAATAATTGTGATTAGTAATATACGGAAAATTTAAATTGACAGTCAATCCGTGACTTTTCATAATTGGATCGTATTAATTATTTAAAGACTTGATATTAGTCGTGGTCAGTTGTTTGATATCAGGGGTAAAAAGATTTTATCTAGCAACACTCCGATCGCTGTCAATTCACTCATACATTTGCAGACCCTGCATCAATTCAATGTTCCGCTGGAATTTGTCTTGAGTTTTTACTTGGTCTATGCATATAGGCTGAAATATAAATTATACAGTCAAGTGTAAAAGTAAGTCTATGTTGACTATCAGATTGTGAGAGAGGTACCCATCATCAACTCAGCCTATCGCAGTCCACTGCTGGACATAGGCCTCTCCCAAGTTGCGCCACAACGCTCGGTCAAACTACTGAACCGATTTTAATCATTCTTTTACCATAAGAAAGCTACTTTTTCCAGTAGTAACATAGGCTACATTTTATTTCAGTATGCGGGCAAAATCTAGTATAATATTATATGTTTTTGTAAATTCGAGGAAAGACAATTAGACATTATAGCGCATAACACAGCATATACCCAGAGTGTAAACAGTATCTACTGAAAGCGAAGCGGTTCCTAACTAAAATTAAATTATTTGGCATCTATATTAACGGGATAATTATAACGACCACCAAAAAAAATTTTGTGACCATAACCTCTATTACCTAAAATATATACCAATCACCAAATTTAGTAAATTTTAATAAGCAAACTTGGGGAACCTCGACTCGTTAGGTTCGAAGGGGATGGCGGGGTCTAGTGAGCGAGCGAAGCGAGCGAACTCTGACCCCGCCACCATCCCCTTCGTTAAAATAACCATTTGTATTTTTAAACCTTTGACTACGCCTTTAAGAAACTCATAATCATTATTTGGAGTTGTAATAATTTTGGTTCTAATATCACGCTAAAATGGGGGTTTAATTTTGGTGATCATTTACTATTTTTGGCAATATAAAGTGATATTTTTGTCGTTACATTTTCTAAGATCTGGTGGTTCGTGAAACATAAGCCCTATATTAATAACTATTAAGAAAATACTGAAAAGAATTATATCCTGGATGCTAAAGTACTTCTCCCCGTCACAATTCTACTTAACTTCTTCTAAAAGTTGGTTGCTAAGTACATCGTCCAGTTACTAATGAAGGTGCTCTTTCAAGTAAGTACGAGAGAAAAGCGGTAATTTTGTTTTCAGGTACTTGGCGAGTTAAGCCTGTTCTACTCGATCCCATCCAAAGTTACTGTGAAGGCGGCCACTTATGTAGAATTACAGGTCAGTACAAATAGATTTCAAAATAAGAAACATTTGATAAATTAGAAAATTGTTTGTTATTAGATATTTCTGGGATATTAATAAGAGAATTTTTCTTCCCACAATTTATAACTATTTGAGGAAATGAGATTCAAAAGTTTATATTATATCCACTTTTATAAATTGCGTATTTTTTTTACTATTTCGACTCCAAATGATAAAATTCACCATTTGGCGAAACATTTTTGATCAAAAAAGCGTTTAATATCGCTTGGTATAAATTTAAAACGAAACAAAGTTTAAGTCGTAAAATGATAACAATGTTTGAGTTTTTATTGTTTTTTGATCAATTATGTATTATGGGTACGTGAGCTTTTGAGTCTCACCTCCTCATTTAGTTGTTTTTTGGTATAAATAACGCCACACCAAAACCACACTCCATTGCTTCTTTATACAACCTTATTCTTAGTTTATACTAAACCTCTTGAGGGGTCATTGTACTCATCACTATGAATAACTTTTACTATGGGATCAACCCTGAAATCGCGAAAAAAAACAGCTGATCCATATATTTTGTCGATTATACACAAAATACACATACACACATTTATGTGTGTTAAAGCCTGAACTAGACTATCTTTTCTTATTTATCGCATATATTTTATCAACATAATCCACAGGTTTTGCGAAGGACAGACTTTATGAGGGTGATAGCAGAGCATCCATCTATGTTTGAACTCATTCGAACGAAAATTAGGGATAGACTTCAGACTTCGAGAACTAGACAGGCAAGTGTAGAAAATGTATTGTCTTTAAAAAATAATACGACATGAAAGATGTCTTTTCATGTAAAGATGTCTTTTGCATGTGTATAGTAGTCTACTTTAGCACAGTACAACTGAAATACTCTCATATAAAGACTATATTTTAGGCTAAACTACTCTTATACAAAGACTAAAGTTAGACTATACCATTCTTCATATGATATGATATATCATTCTTTGTATGAGAGTATTGACTCTCATACAAAGACTCCCAACTTAAAGTGCTTAGACTATTCGTATTCTGAGTATACAGCTCGGACGAATAAAAAAAGGCGGACGGAATCTCGCTATAAGATTGAAGCACTTAATTTTTTCCTAAACCCACTGTAATTTCGACAGCATTTATACACACCAGATATAATATTGTTATTTTATTTATGACACTACAACGATGACTGACATCACACGAGATTTGTTGCGTAATCGCGGCTTTTTGTCTTACTATGGATGTGAATGTGTGCGTGCCAGCCCGTACTTTTAAGCGAGCCGTCTCACTATGGGTGCTTCACTTATTGTTTAGCGAGATTCCATCCGCCTTTTTTATTCATCCACGTTATACAGGATAAGTTTTAAAAGGAGTGCGAATAATTTGTATAGTGGTTCAGTATCTGTTCCTTATCGCAACCACAGTATTAGAATTAACTTTAAACAAAATAAAAATTTGCCTATGTATGGCGTACGCTACTATACAAAGGCGATTTTTATTTTGTTTTAAAGTGAATTTTAATAATGTGGTTGCGATAAAGAACAGATACTGAACCACTATGCATATTATCCATACTCCTTAAAAAAATATGCTGTATAGGTACTTTTTTTACTTTTTTTTAATGTAAAATCTACATTACAAAAAATGTGTTATTGTGTTTTTTCATTAGGAAATTCTCAGTAGCAGCCCGCAGTCTGGATTTGTGCCCGGTCAATGGCAATAGGCTCGCCCTCTATTACATGGGACTGATACCATAACTGGCGAAATGTGGGTGTATTATACACCTCTGCCTATCCTTTCGGGGCATACAGGCGTGATGTCATGTTAGGTTATAAATGCAGGAACATCGCTACATTCACGAGAACAAAATAAGCATACAAATTCACTTCTTAGCCAATGTTAAGTGAAGCATTAAAACATTTTAACATTTCTCTAGGAAGCGATAGAGAAATACGATAGGGGTGACTCGAGACTAATTCGAACCCGCTACCGGCCCATGAAAGTGCTTAAGGACAATTTGGCGGGGGTCGAGGAAGAAGACCCCACTTTTGTGGACGACTCTCACATGTACTATAGAGGTAATAGAGTTACAATTCTATTTTGGCCGCTACAGTGTTTCACTACTGCAGCTATTATCGTTCTCATGGTTATTATTAGAATAAGTGTTCTTTATATAAAATATGAATTATGAGTACTTGGAAAACTCGTTTTTTTTTCTTCTTTTGGCTGATGGTGAATTTTGCATAAGTTTTTGAATTTTAAATATGTTTTCTACAATGCATTTATTTTTTATATTATTTTATTTTGGCCGCGACACAGTGTTTTACTAATGCATCTATTAATCATCGTTCTCATGGTAATTGTTTAGAATACCTAACTGTTCTAAAAAAATTATAATAATATTGAGAAATTGGAAAACATGTTTTATTTTCTTATGTTTGCGTATGGTGAATTTTGCATTATTTTTTGAATTTTACTATGTTTTCCACAATGCGTTGTATTTTTAATATTAATTATTTGCGAGAGGAAAGAAAACCCATAATTAATGAAAATGATCATCGTCATCAAAATATATTGACAAAGCAGAGAGATTTTATTTATTTTGATGAAGTCCGAAAAAAGTGAACAGAAGATTCAAAGATTTATTCCATACTAAGGCCCGTATTCCAGAAGGATACTCAAGCGTTGATCTCTGTTTAAAACTAGTTTCAAGTTGAGCTTTGATTTTAGAACGTCCCTTAAGCAGTGATTTGTTGATCACAGTTCAGCTGAGTTTAGTTTCGTTTTATATTGTCACCTGTTTCGGTATTTGGGCAGATATTTGATCTGTAATCACTCAAGCGTGGTCCAGACTACGCTTGAGTAGAGATTTCTATTATATTTCAGGTCAATTTCGTGTGTTTTGTTGTTGAATTAAAGTTTATAATTACCGTTCTGGAATAAGATCGATACTCAAGTAACGATTCTATCCTCAAGTACAGTTTAAACTCCAATCAGGTGATTGGAGTTTAAACTGTACTTGAGGAAGCTTCTGTAATACGAGCCTAAGTGTACGTCTTTGGTATTACATCTTGTTTTGGCGCTTATAGCATAATGGTCTTGAGGGCTACATACTATTATTCATCATCCTCCGAGCCTTTTCCCAATTATATTGGGGTCGGCTTCCAGTCTAGCCAGATGCGGCTGAACATCAGTATTTTACACGGAGCGACTGCCATCAGACCCCCGCAACCCAATTACTGGGTAATACTGACATTCGGAGGTTAGACCAGTTGTCAGACTTTCAGGCTTCTGACTACCCGTAACGACTGCCATAGATATTCGTATGACAACCGGGACCGACAGCTTAACGTGCTCTCCGAGGCACGGAGGGGTCTCGATGTGTAACGAAATGGTCACCTATCCACAGACTGACCGCGGCAAGTGCAGCTTAACCTTGCAGATCGTACAATCCGCGCAGTCGTTGCATCGCTACATACTATTATTGCAATCATTATTATATAAAGAATTACAATTATTTATACAAGTGAAAAATACATCATGTATTCTTATTACATTAGATTGTTAATATTATAGAACAATGTATAGAGTTAACATTTCGGGTGTAGTTATAATTTATAAATTATATTATATTCTATAAAGATGCTATAACCGTAGTGTACTTATAAGTTATTTCGTTTCCTCTAACTTATGATTTCGTTGGTATTTAGCTACGATGACGGCATAACAAAGCTGTCGTAGCTCTGTAATCACCTTTGATGACAGTGTAGCAAAGTTGTCGTAGCTTTGAAATCACCTACGATGACACCGTGGCAAAGCTGTCGTAGCACCGAAATCAGCTACGCCGTAGCACGCGTAGTCCTTTTTTAACCGTATGATTTTCTTCACCGTCTAGATGAGAACAATGAACGCCAGCCGAAGTTTACGGCTGAATTCTTGGAGCTATATCAAATGTCCAGCAACGTCACCACAATAGATGCGCCTCACATTTGTCTGAGGTCCAACTTCCCTTGGATACTGAAACCTGACACCGATTTTGTAAGAAAACACTAGGCAATAAAACATTTTAATATAAGTGTTTATATTAAAGCATTTTATTGTTTAATTTTCTTTGTTGTTCAGATCGAATGATGATCAAATGAACATTTTACGAGAAAAGTTTTGAATATGAATGTAGGTATAAGAAAAGACCAAAGAAATGAGGGATGGATTGTGTGAAAGATGATATGAATAAACAGAAAGTGAACACTGAGATAACGACTGATAGAGAAGTATCTATATATACTAATATTATGAAGAGGAAAGATTTGTTTATTTGTAATCGATAAACTCTGAACCGATTTTAACAATTATTTCACCATTAGAAAGCTACTTTATACAGAAGTAACATAGGCAGGCAAAGCCGCGGGCACAGGTAGAGTAAGATAAATACATGCTGCACCGACCTCAAATGAATTGGAATAAGGGCAAGAGGGTGATGAGGCTATTCAATTTTCAAAACAAAAATATGGAAAACCCATTCCAAGAAAACTAAAAATTTACTTGTGAATTTTCAGACGCGTATGTTCGACATAGCACATTTCCTAATGGTTCTGTACGTATGCTTTATGTCGCCCTACTCGGCGCTTCAGAACTATCACTCTGATGCTGAAAAGGTCCTTAGTACTATTGTGGTCGCCGGTTTAATGTTGAACATTTACATACAACTCACTACAGCCACCTATGAGAAGGTAAGGGATAACAAAATTAAACATAAACTTGAACCACACGGGACTTAGTTTTGGTCACGTTTTGGGATGTTTAATATGGCCTACGTAAATAGCTACCAACACGGCATTAACGATTTTATAACGTAACCGTCCTGGCTATGATTTTATTTTATTTATTTATTTATTTATATATGATCCTTATTTAAATGACGAGTAGGCAGAGGTAATATTACCTTCAATGTGATAAAGAGTATTCCTCTCTCAGACCCCATTTAGACGGCATCTACACCGCACGTTTTTTGAAGGATAAATCTTACCGAATACAATAGTGACACATACATTGAGTACAGAACCGTTCACACGTTGTTTGTACTGCAAAAAAACGTACACAGCTTTATACGTTTATCGAATACTCAACGGACTTGTCAAGCAAACGGAATGAACTTTTAACGTATTCGGTTTGCAGTAACGCATATAGTATCACGATCTCTTTCAGTATTCGTCTTTAACACGAATGGAAATGTATCCTGTAAATATCCTGCTGTTTATCCGTTAAAATTGAATACCGCATAAAAACGTGTAGTACAATGCCTTGTTATCGTAGGGCGGCTCCACACTTTGGCCCCAACGTTGGGGCGAGCATTGGCCCGTAATTATGCCTAGCGTCCACATGTTGGAGATAATGTTAGTTTAGTTCCGTCAGATCCAATGTAAAGTCGTCTGAAATAGATGTTGCGCTGCGCAGTTTAAGATTATTGAGTGCTAAAGAGCTGAACTGTCAATTAAAATAACACAAAAGTTAAACAATGGACGTCGTCTTTGAAAAATGTTTTGACAAACAACATAATATCATTATTATTTGTTAATAAACATTTTTTTTTACTAGAAATTCTATAACTATTGCGTCCATCTACGCGGATAAAATTTTCAAGACGCAGTGACCGTAGGAACAAGCTCATTCGATGCACCTTACTTAATGAGCGCTGCGTCAAGACTGAGCAACCCTTCAACATGTGGGCGCATAATTCCTTTGATAAAACTGACACGCGACGGCTAACTACCAATGCTCGCCCCAACGTTCGGGCTACCTACATTTTCCCGATCCACACGTTGGCGAATAGTATTGGCGCCAACGTTCGGGCCAACGTGTGGAGCCGGGGTTACTGTCCCACTGCTAGGCACGCGCCTCGTCTCAGAGCGAGAAGGTTAAGACCACGCCAGCCTAGTGCTGCGGTGGACTGCACACACCATCGCGAAAGGAATGGAACACTATCAGGTGACACAACACACTACACAACCAATAACATTTAATACACAGTTTTCTAGAAAATAGTTCTAATAATTTTAGTACAGCTACAAGTATCATTGGCCTTTTGTAACAACAAAAATAATTCTTAAAATGCTTGTTCGAAAATAGAGTAGGTTACGTAAGTTGTTTGTACGGCGGTTAAGCCACCGCGTACACCGAACTTCGAAGTGCTTCGAAGATGCCGCGGGCCACACAGTAAAATGCTATTTGGTACACGTGCGTGTTAGGTGGATTTTATACAGCTGCAAGATCCAAGGTCGAGCCACGGCCTATAGCTAATCTACAATAAAATTTAAATCGAAGTTTTACAAAATTTCTTTTTAGTTAATTAAAATTTCCTTATTTTATAAAAGTTTCAAGCACATAAATTTCGGAACTTATAATAACGACTGCACTTAATCAAAAGCAGAAAAAATACTAGAACATTCGCTTTTACCTCAACTAATATGAAAAAGACGAATAAGAATAAATAAGTAACGGCATACCTATAAACTGTACCTAATAAAGGCCTCGCTATTGTAGTTATTATGTAGCCACACAAAGAGCCTGCCTTGATTGGATTGAACCTCACAAAGGCGGTTTGGTTGCGTGTACACGGTTAATTCAAATCAATTAATGACTTGTGGGGATTGATTCACAATTGGCATAAACGATGACGCATATACGCATTAATACGCAAGGCATATAAATAAAAACCTAAATATACGGAGAGTTCTTCTAACGCTTTTAATTAATATCGTTTGTCGATTCTCGTAGATGTGTGTTGACAAAAGACGACGTTATAAATAATAAATATTTTTAAATAAATATTTTGGGTCATTTTTACACACCACCATCTAGTCCCAAACCAAGCAGAGCTTGTACTATGGGTATTAGACAATGGATACAATACTTACATACTTTTTTTTTGTAAATATGTACTTATAATACATAAGGAACAACCAGACCAACACAAACACTTATGTTCATCACACAAATATTTGTGTCCTGTAGGAATAGAACCCACGACCTCGTGATCAGCAGTCCGACACTCGAACCACTAGACCACAGACGTCGTCAAAATGTTATGCTATACCTACATGTAAAATTTGTACGGAGCTGGACTTGCCTTCAGCATTTTTATATTCTCCGCCCTGTATCTAATAACAGGGTGTTATTATTTATTATCTTCTTCTATCGTGTCGACATGAGCTACATAATGATAATAGCTCATGCCGTGGGGAAAATATTAGCCAGCCATCAGGTTGGTAGCGAGACTGACTGCCCAAAGTGCGCCGGATGATCAATTAAATATCGTCACTCGTGGAGGCTCTTAATGTACCATTTATTGTATAATAACCGTGTCATACTTCATGCAAGCATGAGAAATTGCACGGGAGGATTTCACGTTTTTTTTAAATGTCTTCAGTAATTGAATGCCCAAAGCGAGAAACTGGCTTTATGTTAATGTGCATTTCTGTTATGAATTCAATTTCAATGTGTGTGTGCATTGAAATTCGGAGACTTAGTTTGTTACTGCTAATCGCTGTTGTTAGCTATCGTTTAGCCACTATGCAGGAAAAACTGCATGTTTGTGAAGCAGGCGTTAAAGAAAAACACGTAGTAGTGTTTTGGGTTTTCGCATCGTAAGATTTTTTGAAGCGAAGCTAATGTAGCGTCTTTTCGCGCTCGGCCGCTAGGGAGCAAACCGAGATTTTTTTTTACCGTTAAATTTCGTCCAAATGCGTAGAAGCTTCGCTTCTGTCGGGCATTCCCCAACGCCACCGGTTTTTAACCGACTTCAGAAAAAGGAGGAGGTTCTCCATTCGATTGTATTTTTTAAATAGATTTTTTCATGTTTTTATGCAACATTATTAATACCCATACATAACAAAATGTAGGAGAGAATCTACTATCACTATAAGAAAAATCTAAAGGTGAAGTGGACTGATATAGCAAAATATACTATCGTTGGTCAAACAAGGATACAAATCTAGTACCACTAGCGCTTTAGGATCATTCTCACCTTGCTCTAATGAGATCATAATAGGTACAAGCAACAAAACTAAAAAAAAAATTGGAGGTAATATTACTTCGAGTCTCAACACAGAAATGATTTCAATTATGTTGTATTTAAGTATTTATTTTAAGTATTTATTTATTTTCAAGAAAACATGGTTTTACATTATAAATGTGACACTGGATGTATCACGCTTGGTCCCCAGTTGGTTGGTTTTAATCCATTCAGTATTTATCTTGGAATCCTGAAAATGTCGTCTACATACACAAGTGAAAGTTTGACATGACGTTGATCGATTAAAATCGGTTCTTCCTCTTTTAAAAGATTACTTGTTCCACAGAACATACGAATGGAAACTGTAAAAGAAATAGCAGAAGTCAAAATGGCATCTTTTGGTTTTTATCTGGACATTGTCTCCGTCTTTCCCGTGTCAATCTTTACTGATACTCTGGACCCTCAAGGAGAGACGGTTGCCGGTCAAATAGCTATGTTGTTTCCTATACTGCAAGTGTGGCATTTATGGGACTATATCAACAAGTGGGCGGAGAACTTTAATAGCCACGTAAAGGTATTTTATTTCTTTCATCTTGTTTGACTTGTGATAAATATAACGTAGAAAAAAACAACGGGACATGGAGGAAAAGTTTATTAAATATGAATATAATGAAGATAGCAAATTTTACTCAGATAAAACATTCCTTTACCTATATTTAAAAATAGATATAACTGTATATCAAGATGATTGAAAACTCGCTTTTTAGGGTTCCGTACCCGAAGGGTGCCAAACGGGACCCTATTACTCTCGCTACGCTGTCCGTCCGTCCGTCCGTCTGTCTGTCA
This sequence comes from Asteroscopus sphinx, assembly GCA_949699075.1. Lineage (NCBI taxonomy): Eukaryota > Metazoa > Arthropoda > Insecta > Lepidoptera > Noctuidae > Asteroscopus > Asteroscopus sphinx. The sequence goes on from OX453010.1 coordinate 19,323,750, forward strand.
CAGGGCTGTATCTTTTGAACGGTAATAGGTAACCGGTTGAAATTTTCTCAGAAAATGCCTTGCTATGAGGTGTATCACGACAAATACTAAAAACAAAAAAAAGTCTTAAACTAAAGGGGGTCCACCACCATACAAGAAACCTCAAAAAAAATGCATTTTCTTTAACGTTTTTGTTTATGCTCTATCTTCAAAACGGTAATATATACCAGCGTCAAACTTTGTCAGATTATAGTGCATATTAAGTAGATTAGCAAAAAATACTAAAAATAAGACAAACATAGACATATGTGGTGGCACCTGCGTAAGAAAGACATGCAAAAATTCATATATAGCGCACTGTACGTTGATGTCTTTTGATAAACTCTCGTAAATTAAATCAGTTTTAATGGGGTATCAGGTCGTTGAGAGGTACGGAACCCTTACTGCGCAAGTCCAACTCGTACTTGACCGGTTTTTCTCCCGGGATCCAAAAAAAATATCACTCTGTATTTTTATGCCACCAATTGATAGAATTGAGAGTAAGGATCAAATAACTCCAACAAATATTGTGTGTTGCATTGAAGGAATACCATGAAATCGAACCTAATTTAGTTAAATACAATTTGAATGATTCCGTCAAGGCAGTAAATTGCTCAAAAATACCTTATTTTATTTGTTGTTTGTTCATATTTCATAGACTTCCTTTAGTTTAAGATATTAAGTGTATTGGACAGATTTGATCTTCATTATCGACCTTATCAACATAAGTCATAAAATACAGGATAGTACTCTTTTATGTTGGCTTTGGTTCAATTCCTGGTTCAGGTAAGGAAGTTTTTAGAAATTTGTGAATGCTGTTATACTTATATCTAAAAAAAGTTTTCTTTATGTACAACTTGCTATCTTCAATATTTAATGTACTTTTCCTCCCGTTCGTATTTTACACCTTGTATACTTCGTCATGTAAACGGGATCGCACATCACTAGTGAAGCAAAGCGTGCATGGTTTTTGTGTACACATTTTATAGCAATTAGCAGATTTCTGCATGTCTATTGATATCAACTTTTGCAATAATTCGCTGCATGCTTCTTCGATGTGTTATTCCGTTAAGTATTTCCATCTCAATAGCTGGCTCACTTCACTGTTAGTTAAATGACATAGATTACTATATATACGTTAAATGATTTCATGCAAATTGATGTTTAAGTGCGGCAGATTGTTTGCTGATCGTATTTCGAAGTTGGTATATGCTATTTTTATATAATAACTATCGTGAGTTAAATTCATAATGATTAATATAAACGGTTTCACTCACGTTATATCATCGGGTGTGCCCGACCGGTTTCGAGCTCGAACGGAGCCCTTAATCATGAGCTGGTTACGCGGCGGCGTCGCGGCACACCCGATGATATAACGTGAGTGAAACCGTTTATATTAATCATTGGTATATGCTTCTGTGATCTTTTATACTTTGATAAACTAAACTAATTTTTTTTTACGATACGTTTATATTCACTCTTTGTTTATTAATAAATACTTGTAAAATAAATCGAGTTTATTAGATACTATATTGTGAGGCACAATTACCCCCGGTAGAGCGCACACATACACTGGCACGGTTGACTGATCATAAATTCAAGTGATTAAATTGACCAGCCTATAAAAACTCTCATTTTTAAACTACCTTAAATAAACCTTTGCTTCGGTGTAAGCTTCCTTGGTATTTAATACACTTCATGTTGTACAAAATGAGATGATGTATGTTCAATGGGGCTCCCTACAGCTCAATGGCGCCCCCATAATTAAAAATATAATTTCTCGCTGGGTACATCATTTATCGAAAATCTAGTTCAATAAAATTGAAGAAAAGGTACTGTAGTTTAATCAGAAACTATTAACTCGATATCATATAGTTCACTGCAGTTGTAGATAGAAAAAAATCGAAAAAAGGCAAATTTTGGCACTGTTGACGATTTATGTGAACACACCTGATTTATTTTCGTGAATTCAGTGTTAGTCCCATAGTAAAACTTGTTCATACTGAGGAGTATAATTACCCCTTATGAGGTTTTCAGTTATGTCAATAACATGTTTTTGAAATAACTGAAGTAGGTTTTTGCTGGGCAAGCGTGAACCATCGTCGACAGCACCATCGCTTAACATAAGGTGAGGGGGCGGTCAAACGCAAGCCCATTAAGAAAAAAATAATAAAAAATATATATTCCACAGCTCTTGGCTCTGACGAAGTTCAGCATGATGTTCATTATATTCTGCTACTGGTCGGGATGTTTCCTTTATCTGTATGCGTGTCCAAGAAAATTGTGTCGTGGGGTAATTACAAGCTTTATTATAAAACAGTGTGTTATAGACACTAGGCTAAGTGGTGCGAACCATCATAGTGAAGCCAACAAAACCGTGCTCCTTCGTTTACAAACCAGCAATTACCCCACTGTGGGGTAATTGTGTAATGCATTCACATTGACATCAGCTTTCATTTTGAAATTACAGCAATATTCATTGCATGGTACGCAGTTGTCAATTTGACGGATTGTCAAAACACACGGAGCAATGAACATTGAAATCCAGATGAATGCGATTTCGAGTGAGTTACGCAATTCGGCAGCCGGGCTCACGCACACACAAGCACCTGATAGTTATTTGTTTTTGGCGATGCTTAATAAACGATGCCACGACATGTGTACTGAGAGCGGTGAACACGGTTTGATGTGCATGTGTGTGCGTGAGCGATGGTTGTATACGAAGGAGCATGGTTTTTTTGGCTTCAATATGATTGTTCGCACTACTTCGTCTATATTTTTTACTATGTCTGTGCCTCTAATAGACGACGTTTTTACTTGACATTCTTTTTGTACGCTGCGGCCACCACCGCGCCGCTTTGCTCGCGATATTTGGCAGACTCGACGCACACCACGTTTATTTAGTATGGAGTTTAGTACGCGGCCATCTCTTCAAATGCCAGTCACAGACAAAAAGAGCACGGCGCTCTTTGTGTTAGCGGGTGTCTAATAAAACGTCCTATTTTTTTCGCGTACTTTTTCAACGACGTGGATTAGCGCGGAGCGACGTGGCCGTCGTTCGTCGAAGGGTCGACACTCGAAGTTGTAACGGAATACGTCTACCTAGGGCAGGCAATTCAGCTTGGTAGACACAACTTCGAGAAAGAAGCCAACAGAAGGATTCGTCTGGGCTGGGCAGCGTTTGGCAAACTTCGCCGAGTCTTCTCGTCGCCTATACCGCAAAGTTTGAAGACAAAAGTCTTCAACCAGTGCGTCTTGCCTGTCATGACTTACGGTGCCGAGACGTGGACACTGACAGTTGGGCTAGTCCACAAGTTTAAAGTCGCTCAGCGAGCTATGGAGCGAGCTATGCTTGGAGTTTCTTTGAAGGATAAAATCCGAAACGAGATTATCCGGAGAAGAACCGGAGTGACCGACATAGCTTGTAGAATCAGTAAGCTGAAGTGGCAGTGGGCTGGCCATGTCTGTCGAAGGACCGATGGCCGCTGGAGCAGACGAGTCCTTGAGTGGAGACCGCGAATCGGCAAACGCAGCGTAGGGCGCCCCCCTGCCAGGTGGACGGACGACCTAAAGAGCGTGGCCGGGGGGGACTGGATGCGGAAGGCAGAGGATCGAGCGTTGTGGCGCAACTTGGGAGAGGCCTATGTCCAGCAGTGGACTGCGATAGGCTGAGTTGATTGATTGATTGACGTGGCCTGCGAAAAATCAACGTTCATTTTACACGTCACCTTTTTATGCGCCGTATGCGATGCTTAATATTGTTACGAGCTGGGGGTTCGTATATGGATAGAAAGCCGATTAAATGCGTAGAGAACACTTTATTACAGCACAATTACACTGAACTACTAATTAACACACAAAGTTACTAGTTAAATCGCTCCGAGTATCGCTTCGATGTTATCGCTTGTATCGCTTGTTCCCAACTGAACTCCAACTGAACTCACTGGCGCTGAGCTGCGCCGTTTATATAGGCCGCGAATCGTGGTACTAGAAAGTCCTCGAACGTCATCTATCCTTGTCATAAGATAACTCTTTCTCACTTGCACATTCTCGAAATAGAAAGTTCTCGAACCTCGTCGAACCTCATCTATCCTCTATCTCACTCACTCACTTCTAGAATGGAATGTTCTCGAAGCTTGTCGAATCTCGTCTATCCTTGTCTTATATTAGCTCTATCCTGCTCACTCTCTTCCAGGAGGTTCTTCGTCTATCCTTGTCTGATATTTAGCTCTATCTCGCTCACTCATCAACAATTTTACATGTGGGTGTCAAATGGCCATAAGGGGTCCTGAAAACGCCTGAAAATGGGATTTCAGGAAATGTCGGCATCGGATTTGTTGGCTCCTGAAACGGCCTGAAAACATGTTTCAGGCGCCTGAAAACAACGGCAACTTACTCAAAATTTCGATTCTTTGGTATGTGATAGAGCCTCCTCTGATACGGACTGAAAATGCATTTCAGCCTGCTGAAAACGTCTCTAAGTCCAGGAAAATCGAGGTTGAAGTATTTCAGTCCACTCTGCTTAACCCTCCGTCGTAACACTACCCCCTCCTAAGACATGCTCGTCCCGAGCATCATTATCTCCGTAGTACCGGGCCAGTCGATCAATGTGTACAATCTTCGGTTGATTGCGTCCGTCCTTCCGAATTCAGTAGGTGACATCGTTGATCTTCGTGACGGCCCATCCAAATAAAGTTTGCACCCTCCAGGGTCATACGTCTTGATCTCTTCGTCAGTGGGCGAGCTCTTGGTCTTCTCGTCGACGGGCGTGTTGGACTCCTCGGCGCTGCTTTCTTCCTTGTGCTTCACGCTGCCCTCGCCGTACTTCTTGTCTGAGGAAGCCTTCTTGTTCTTCTTCGCTGGTGGCCCCGCGTCTTTGGCAGCGGGTGCCTTCTTCTCTGCAGGTGGTGTGAGTGCTTTCCGCTTGACGGGCGTGGCCTTAGCGTTGACATTCTTAGCCAGGGCACCCTTGCGGCCTCTCGCCACGAGTGCCGGTGCTGCTGCCGCTGTCCGCCCACGCTTCGACTTGAGCTCCTGCTCGGACTCCTTTGTATCGCTTCCGGACTCGTTCTCGCTCTCATTCTCTGACTTTTTACTTTCTTCTTCGCTGTCTGACTCTGCTTTTCGAACGTGACTCAGGTTACTTGGCCATCCCTTCTTGCCCTTGACCTTGCGGCCGCGCTTGGTGGGCTCGCAATCGGAGCGGCAGCGGCTCAGCGACTTGTGGCGCTGTGTGGCGCCCACCACTCCCTTGCCCACCTCCGGGTAGAAGTTGCTATCGTCCTCCTCCGACCCGCTCGGGTTGAACGTGCCATCTGTATCTTCTGAGTCATCTTCAGTTTTTTGACACATATTAACTTCATCTTCACCTTCATTTGCTTCATCGTCCAATTCTTGGCTCTTCTCGGCTTCATCTTGTTTGGATGTGTCTGTGTCACTAGCGATAGCTTGATCAACCTCTACCTTATCTAGTTTGTTTTTAAAAGAGAGATCAAGTTCCTTCAATGATGCTCTTTGTTAATCAAGTACCTTCTCCAATCTACGGAACCGCTCTTCCCGCCTTGCAGCTAGTTCGCGTGTTTCGCGTAGTTGCTCTTCCTGCCTTCTTGCCATTTGCTGCATCAAATTGAATAAGCTGGCAATATCGTTATTCCCACCTTGAGGCTGAGGTCCCTGTTGGACAACCTCCTCCTGATTCATAGTTCTTGATGCGTCCTGAGCTGTCTGTCTCGCCGTTAACTGTCTCGTCTGCATCCGACTCGGCGTTTCGTTACCAGCTGGTTCCTCCTCTCTTGGCGTAATCGGCATTTTCTATCCCACTTCTGACACCAAATGTTACGAGCTGGGGGTTCGTAAATGGATAGAAAGCCGATTAAATGCGTAGAGAACACTTTATTACAGCACAATTACACTGAACTACTAATTAACACACAAAGTTACTAGTTAAATCGCTCCGAGTATCGCTTCGATGTTATCGCTTGTATCGCTTGTTCCCAACTGAACTCCAACTGAACTCACTGGCGCTGAGCTGCGCCGTTTATATAGGCCGCGAATCGTGGTACTAGAAAGTCCTCGAACGTCATCTATCCTTGTCATAAGATAACTCTTTCTCACTTGCACATTCTCGAAATAGAAAGTTCTCGAACCTCGTCGAACCTCATCTATCCTCTATCTCACTCACTCACTTCTAGAATGGAATGTTCTCGAAGCTTGTCGAATCTCGTCTATCCTTGTCTTATATTAGCTCTATCCTGCTCACTCTCTTCCAGGAGATTCTTCGTCTATCCTTGTCTGATATTTAGCTCTATCTCGCTCACTCATCAACAATTTTACATGTGGGTGTCAAATGGCCATAAGGGGTCCTGAAAACGCCTGAAAATGGGATTTCAGGAAATGTCGGCATCAGATTTGTTGGCTCCTGAAACGGCCTGAAAACATGTTTCAGGCGCCTGAAAACAACGGCAACTTACTCAAAATTTCGATTCTTTGGTATGTGATAGAGCCTCCTCTGATACGGACTGAAAATGCATTTCAGCCTGCTGAAAACGTCTCTAAGTCCAGGAAAATCGAGGTTGAAGTATTTCAGTCCACTCTGCTTAACCCTCCGTCGTAACAATATAATTTAGTGCTGTCTATTTTCACGTACAAAAAGAATGCCGTGAAATTGCGTGTCGTCTGTTAGATGCCTAAACTAGACATCAGAATCTCGGGAACTGTAAGACGTACAAAAATGTATACAAAGGTAAATACATAATTGGGTGAGTTTACCCAATACGGAATGGAGAGGGCTATGCTCGGAGTGTCCCTGCGTGATCGAATCAGAAATGAGGAGATTCGCAAGAGAACGAAAGTAACCGACATAGCCCAAAGAATTGCCAAACTTAAGTGGCAGTGGGCGGGGCACATTGCTCGCAGAACGGATGGCCGATGGGGCAGTAAAGTTCTGGAGTGGCGACCGCGTACTGGAAGGCGCAGCGTGGGTAGGCCCCCCACAAGGTGGACCGACGACCTGGTGAAGGTCGCGGGAATCCGCTGGATGCGGAAGGCACAGGACCGGTCGTTGTGGCGATGCTTGGGGGAGGCCTATGTCCAGCATTGGACGTCTTTCGGCTGAAATGATGATGATGATGACCGAATACGGTAGTTGACTAGTTTAAAAATACCAAAAGTAATAAATTTTTAAAGAAGGTACACTCAACCAAACGGAATCATGACCCACCATATGCTTAATTTTCTACAAACATTCTAATACAATTAGGTCGAATTTCGCTTAAAGATATTTCCCTGGCAACAAACTTGTTATCAATTTTATTTGGCAGTGACAGTTAGTTTACCAATTTCTTTTAATTTGATTAATATTCTTCTGGAATTGAAAGAGTTAGTATAGGTTTTTGCCTCGTTTTTGCAAAGAAAAAATTGTTTACTTCTTTTTTATAGGTAAACTATACGGAACGACAGTTAATTCGAAATTCAAAACATAATTCTAGCTTTATCAAAAACTTAACTTTTTATCCAACTATTAATCTATTGTATTTAATAACAAAGCTCAAAATTGCATAAACCTCTGACCCGTATCAACGCAGTTTCCTTAATATTGAAAATGTCCTAAGTGCAGCACGATGCTAATAAGAAGAAAATGTCACTGTTTTGATAATTTTTATACGAATTATCCGCTGAGTGGGTCAGGATTCCGATTTGTTGACTGAACATAAACGACAAAATTGTTGACAAAAATTATCAAATCCAAAAAAATGGAAGTGATACGCTTTTAAAGTTTTTGGAGAAGGCATTTTCTGTCCTTGGCGTGCTAAACGGACATTGTACAGAGAGATGTCCATTTCCTTTGGTAGTCTCTTCCCGTGACAGCTAGGTCACGTGATTGCCTCCGTACTACGTCATCGGCCGTGGAGCCAATAGCGGGCTGTTAGCGTGAAACTTGTCAGTTTGATGTGCTGCCAATTTGTGAAAATAAATTACCCGAGCAAAATGCATCTTTTCATTTACTTTCTTCTATAAAGAATCACTTTTTAACTAGTAATTTAATATAGTTTCCTTTATTAACTAATTAGATGAATAACACGAGATAACAAATAGTTAGGCTAGTTAGGAATTTATTTTATATTCATTATGAACAAAAATCTCCTTAAGTATATTGAAGATATCAATCAATGGCAGCACTGATCGTGACGTAGCTTGGAGGCATCGCGCTGTCATTACGGGAAGAGAATACCTGGTGAAACATCTTATTATACCATGGGGTTTTGAACAATGACGTCATACTTTGATATGGCTATCTCTGTCTAGTGAACAAATTTAAATCTCTTTTAATTGGACAATATTTTATTGGTTTTTTCACTATTGCTTATTTTTCTTGAAAAGTTAACTATTTAAAAAAAATTACTCGCCTTCCCAATTAATTAAGTCCTTTGTACAGGCTTGGGTCGATAGTTCGCGACATTCTGGAGTATAGTTCAGCGTGATGATTGTAGAAAATATCTCCTGTTATAGTGGGATAGAGAGCGTATGTAATGTACAGTTGAAATAATACAAATTTTGTCCTATTTTACAGTCTGCAATAAATAATTCTTGCGTTTTTGACAAACTCAAACTCAAACTCAAAACTTTTATTGCATTCATGTGTACATAGGTGTAGCATTTATAAGTCCTGTAGGTACTTATATGGTTTCAACATGAAACCCGGTAAGGGCACAGCAACATACTAATAAATAATAGGTGCCATAACAATTACATTATGATAAAAGTTATAAATAATAATAATTTACTTATCTCATAACATGTAATATTTTTTATTCTATTGGATTGCAAGTTGATTGTTCATAATAATGTAAATAATTTTAAAGTTAGTAATCTAATTTTATTGACAATTCATTAAATCAAAGTTGAGACATGAATGTTCCACAGAACTCCTGGATGTCACAACTGATATACTGGGAGACGAAGGTGTTCATGTCGAACGAGGCCCGTCACGAGAGCCCCATGAAAACTTCCTTTGTGTTTGGAACATCGGTGTTTACTGGGGCTGGCACCTCGGAGATCGCGCCTGGAGACCTCGACCTTGTCGTTGTAAGTAAAGCAAAAATACAACACATATATGCTATTCTATTCTAATACTTTATGAAACATGTTATGACTCTTTTTAATAGGTTTTCTTTATCTAAGTGGTTTCGTTGTTTGTCCTTTGACTAACAAGTATCACTTACTGATACTTAATTTAGAGGTAAATCCCGTCATCCAGTCTGAAAAAAATATTAACTATTATTTTAATTTTAACATGTTTTATTTATGTATAGTACATCAGTATAGTAAAGCTCTGCTATAGGTATTTTTTGGGTCATTTATCTGCAAAGCTTTTAAGCTTTGATGTTATTTTGTTTCCTCAAAGTTTCAATACACCACACATTACACTTCAATTAAATAATTTTGAATTTGTGTTTGTAGGGGTAAGACATTGGACTCATGGCCTCACAGGTAATCCAGATATAGAAATACTGTTTCCTTACTGAAAAAAAATCCTTGGATACGGTTTATGATCTTTATGTACATTTGCGTGTGAAACACATATTTTTCTAAACGGGTTTTTGGAATTCACACAGATAGTTAGATAAATTAAGTTTTTATATGGTCTCTATAAAAACATTGATGTTTGAATTATGGAAACATGATATACCTACCTATAATGTGTAATTGAAACAAGTATTTTTCCTTACTTACCAAAAGTTGACAGAAAATCTACCGTCTTTATTGTTTCAAAGACTTTTATTTGTTTGTCTGAAAAAGGCACTCAACCAAGACATATATATACCTTTTCAAAGAAAACTGCAATAAAATATGCCACTATAAACATAAAAGTTCTGAATTTTAGCCACCTAGTGTAATCTATCGTAAAAACACGAACGTTGGCACCCCATACAAAACACTTCATATTTTATCCCACGTATGTTTCCCATTACCTTCTACACTATAACCATATATTATTCGATATATATTCTCTGAAATTTTGTTCAATGCACAAAGTTTTATGGGGTGTTGGGATCAATTTATTGTGGGCCAATGTTTTTTGTTGTGGTTAGGCCGTGTAAGATTTATTTTGCTCCTCGTGTGATACTTTCAATACTTATAGTTATAGTTTTTTTCCCATATTATTGTTCGTATGTGTAATCTGTAAATGTAATTGCGAGAAATCATTCACGGAATAAAAAAAACTGAAATCATTCGATACTACGTCACCCGGATAGTTGGCAACCGCAGTGTAATGATTATTACGTCACAGACTGCCCTATAATTTCATAAGTATTCAGTTTGTCTCATGAAATAACGTTATTGTTGTTTTATAATGGGCACTGCATTTAAGGCCGTAACACACGGCAGCTATAATTTATATTAATGTGTATTACATCACAGAATGCACCTTTTTAGGGTTCCGTAGTCCTACAAGGAACCCTTATAGTTTCGTCATGTCCGTCCGTCTGTCCGTCTGTCCGTCTGTCCGTCTGTCCTAATCCTTTACCGCTTAATAACTTCTACAGTTATAAACATAAGTAAATGAAATTTTGATAAAAAATGTAATAGATATAGATCTCAATTTTAAAAGAATAAAATAATCTTGATTACGTATTTTAGGGGTGGCGCTCATACATGTGAAATGGGGATGGAAATATTTTTTTCGTTGCACCCCCTCATGTGGGGTATCGTTGAATAGGTCTACTAAAATGAAGGTAATGCTTCATACACAACTTTTTTATCAGGTATACCATCTGCAAAATACAGTTCGCCAAAGTGGCTTGCAATGTGTCCCCCCCCCTGCCATTTCTAAACTATGCAACGTAGAAACTTATAGTCTTCAACATTGATAGACCTTTATAAAAACTCTCTTTTAAAATTATTTCGAGTATAATGTGATAATAAATTTTCGAGTTATAGTGAGAAAACTGAAAAATACTTAAGACGTCCTAGTTCATAGGGCTGACCTTAGAGAAAAATGATGGTAGCAAATAATGCTTCTTTAGTTACTTTCTATTTAAAAAAATCACAAAAAGAAACACACTTCTTAAATTTAGCTTCATAAATTTAGCGCTAGGTGGCGCTGTTTGCAAAAACAAAAATAGCAATGAATAATATTTGATTTGATTCGTTTGTAATTAGACCTACTTAAGGAACCCTATAATACTGAGCATGGCCCGACATGCTCTTGGCCGGTTTTATTACACTACATCATAAGGTACCGCAGTGCGATAATCGCAATTGCAGCAGATAACGTAATAAATTAATCAAAATCTTTCCTTCATTGACTGCTGTAAATGTCTAGCTTACGCAGCCCAGACCGAAATGTATTGAGAAATACATTAATGTATATTTACGTATCGCTCGCTCAGACCAAAATATTAAGATAGACGGAGCGCGTAGAACTAGCGAATGAAGCCAGAAAGAGGAATACAAAATAGCAAAGGAGTTACACAGTTATTTTACTAGTACGGACACCGCCGTTAACTCTATCTTAAATATGTGCAAATAAAACAGTACCTATTATTATAATATCTAAGTAAGATGGATAAGTCGAACCACACTCTGAATAATAATTATTTTTAATTGTTTTTTTTATTCCGCCCACAGTGTTCGCGAGCCGCAATCTGGAGCGTACGTCTAATCCTCAAACTGAAAGAATAATATTGACGCTCCCGACGGTGGCTCGCGAACACTTTGGTTGGAATAGTAGGTACTTCTTTGCCATTTTGTTTTCCTTTTTCTGGCTGCATTCGATAGTTATACGCGCTCCGTCTATCTTAGTTTTTGGTCTAAGATCGCAGATAAAAGATGTATAAATAATATACACATTATCGCTGCCATGTGTGGACCTTACGGCCTTATGGCAAGTTGTATTGAAATATATCTTGCTTATAAATTTTTATACTATAGCTGCCGTGTGTTACAGCCTTTAGGTAGGGTAGCTTTATTATATGTAGCTATACTGAAACTCATATATTCACCAGATTAGTACAATGCGTTTTTGTACGTTTATAATTTAAATGTGTCAACTTCGAGTTATGACGGGTACACTGGCGGCCAGCCCACGCATTTAATTATAAATTCTAAATGTGCGCCCTGAGAATATCGCGATAACCAACACTGCCTGCCAGCGTTATAACGTGGTGACACTTTTATAGATATGCAAATTTTTTATGTAGGTACCTACCAACAACGAAATTATGTACAGTATTTTTGTACAGACATATGGCCACGAAGATAAAATAAGTTTTTATTATGCCATAAAAAGTATATCACTTTACCTGTGCACTTTACAATACCTACTGGCAACCTCTTGCAGTCCATTTCTGTACAGTATTGACAAATAATAAGGTTAGAGAGAGAAAGAGGGAATCACAGCACTCTCTTTATCAGTATTTTCTCCCACTTGCTCATAAATAGTACATTACTGCAGCGGCTGGCAACAGACGCATCGATAGATGAACGTAAAAACGTGGGCCGAGGCGAAGCCGAGGCACAATACGTGAGTCCATCAATGCCTGGTTTTGGCCAAGGCTTGTATAGTCATCATCATCATCATCATTTCAGCCGAAAGACGTCCACTGCTGGACATAGGCCTCCCCCAAGCATCGCCACAACGACCGGTCCTGTGCCTTCCGCATCCAGCGGATTCCCGCGACCTTCACCAGGTCGTCGGTCCACCTTGTGGGGGGCCTACCCACGCTGCGCCTTCCAGTACGCGGTCGCCACTCCAGAACTTTACTGCCCCATCGGCCATCCGTTCTGCGAGCAATGTGCCCCGCCCACTGCCACTTAAGTTTGGTAATTCTTCGGGCTATGTCGGTTACTTTCGTTCTCCTGCGCTGCGAATCTCCTCATTTCTGATTCGATCACGCAGGGACACTCCGAGCATAGCCCTCTCCATTGCCCTTTGAGTGACTTTGAGCCTTCTTATGAGGCCCATTGTGAGCGACCACGTTTCAGTACCGTAAGTAATTACTGGCAACACACACTGGTCAAAGACTTTCGTCTTGAGACACTGCGGTATTTTGGACGAGAAGATATTGCGTAGCTTCCCGAACGCTGCCCAACCGAGTCGGATTCGACGATTGACCTCTTTCTCGAAGTTGGACTTACCTAGCTGGACAGTTTGTCCTAGGTATACATAATCATCAACAACTTCGAGTGTAGATTCTCCGATGTTTACGGGAATGGGTGCTATATGGGAATTCGACATAACCTTTGTCTTGTCCATATTCATCTTAAGACCCACTCTATCAGAAGCTCTACTGAGGTCATCGAGCATTGTACCGAGGTCCTCCATGGGCTCAGCCATGACTACTATGTCGTCGGCAAACCGAAGGTGAGTGATGTACTCGCCGTTTATGTTAATGCCTAGCCCCTTCCAGTCCAGAACCTTGAAGACATCCTCCAATGCAGCAGTGAACAGTTTCGGAGAGATCACATCTCCCTGTCTCACACCTCGCTGCAGAAGGATAGGTTTCGAGGCTTGGTCCTGTAATCGGACTGACATAGTGGCGTTTTCATACAAAGGCTTTAACACTTCGATGTACCGATAGTATAGTACTTTTCTCAAATAATGCGCGGAAATTCAAACTAAGTAGTGCCTATGTAGTTCACGTTATAAATTCCAAAATCAAAAATTAATGACGAACCATGGTATATTTAAATGTTTCACCCAAAGACTTTCTATACTGACGTGTTTCACCACGAACAGCAATAATTTTTCACGCGTAATTTTTTTTTTTTTTTTCTTTAAACAGCTCTATTTGCAAGCCAGTTCGAAATAAAAAAAATCTTTGTTAATAAGTTACTTAGTTACCTCCTTGCTTGTCATTTTTCGCAGTAAAAGTTAATTCCATTTTAAATTACACGGTAGATATGAGTATTCGAGTTTTCATAGTAAGTAATTTATTTGGCCTCTAAACAGGACAGATAAGGTTTTTTTTTTTCATGGCCGGCCGCTGCTCGCATGGTTTTGACTAGTACAGCATTTCGATTTATCTCGAAGAAGGTTGTCAAAATAATGTTTGAATTTCCAAGCATGTTTGAGAAAAGCTTTATGATAAAAATCAATACATCAATCGCTCTTTTCAGTACGCAACGGAATAACACGCCAGTAATTTCCAACACGACATTAATATAAATTGCTGGATGTTTTTTTATTATTCATCAATTGCAAGCGAGGCGAGGTTTTTTAAATACACACTAACATAAATTTGTTTTTTTTTTAGTTAGGTACACGATATTTAATATGTTAAAGGCTGAATAAGCATTTCTTTTAAAAAGTTTAAAAATAGAACAAAGAACTCGCTCGGTCAAATTGGCGCGAATGAAAATAAGTTACAGATACTTTAAATACTGTATTGTAGATGTTTTCATAAGTTTACTACACAGACTTAAGGTCTGAGTAAGTTTATCACAATTTTAAGTTGTTTATTAAAAATTTGTAGTTCATCGTAAGAAAAATTACTTAAATGTATTGTTTCCTCGCAAATTATGGAAAGTACACCTGCCTGTCTTGGCCGAAATACTTAAAAAGGACTCGGCTGACACCTCGTTCTTTTAAAATCACTTCAGAAGTATAGTCTTTGGCCTCGCCTCGTCCTTCCAACATTACTCGGACGTCAATTGATTTATTTTAGGCCTGGACAGTAATGTACTATTCTATGATTGTAGGGTCCATATGAGCGAAATGTAACCGTATTGTTGTATTTCAGGTAATATTCTTATTTGTACTAGGAGCATACTTGAGTTGCTTCTATACAGCGAGAATTTGCAGCAACTACTTGCTATCCACACAAAGGAGACTAAAGTTCAAGGTAGATATGCAAAATTGGAATAGCTTTTAATCTAATAAACGTAATCTCATTATTTTTCTCGTGCAATAAGCAAATACTTACTGTTAATTAACGCTTAAAACGTGATAAAAAAAGGTTTGGTATTGTTCCAAATTTGGAATTTACAAGGGTCTTCCTTAAGATTTTTAATGAATTCAACCTTGTTTACGTATCTAACATTTAAAAAAGAGAAAAATATCCTTTATATAGAATACTTATAAAAATTTAATCAGTAACAAAAAACAAGAACAATATCCGAATCTTCTGAATCACTGAACTTGAATGATAGGAACAGAATTGATTGTATTTGAATTCTCCAATGACCCGGATTTTTTATTATTGCTTAACTATTGGGTTGTGAAAATCGATATCAAAATGGAAGGTATATTTCATATCAATCCAGCCATTCGTTGTTTCCTTTATTAGATATTATTGAACCTCCGGGACAACGTATCCTCTTGTTATATATAACATATTCTAAGAATCTCAACAGTAGCTATTCATTTCATATCGGACAGATACGCTGCTTTTATATGGGCCCTAACGATCAAACTAGATATCTTTTAAATGTTTTCTAACAAGCAAATTTAGTACAATCAAGCGCATATTGATAGTATTAAAACTACTATGCCCAGCAGTGGACGTCTTTCGGCTGAAATGATGATGATGATTATGAAAACCAGTGTATGAAGGGCCTGTCTTGTATGAAACTTAATACTAAGCCAGTTCAGCGTATAATGATTTATTTATCATTAATATCATTAAATTTGACAGTTCGAAAGACGGTGATAGTTTAAAATAAGTTTAGTTCGTGAACAAGAGAATCGACACCATTAGATGTTTCTGTTTGCCATTTATTTGTGATACTTGGTCATTAATGTCACCAATAAACGATAATCAGAAAATTTCCTGTCAGGAGATTGAGATTGAAAGCATTGAAATTGTTGGAACTATATTTTGATAGTTTTTAATTACGAGATTTGGCCTTCATAGAAACAAACGTCAAAAAACACAGACTTAGTAAAAATTATGGACAGTACAGACACAAAAAACTATGCTCCTTCGTGTATGTCCGCGCGTAGCTCAAGGTTTCATCAGGATTGATCACGAAATAAATTTCTCTTTACTAAAAATTATGTATTTTCCGATTATTACATGAACTGACCAGTAGAAGAAGTTTTACAACAAGAATGACAGCCCGCGCAAAGCACAGTGTCTCCATCTTTATATTACTACAATCAAATAGACCCAACGGAGTCACTAAATACATTTTAATTTATAAATGAACACTAAAATAATTAACCAGTCGTCGTGATAAAACTAATATTAATTTAGATAATCTCTAAACATTATATAAACCAACAAATCATGCCAGATATTAAAATATGAAACAATATAAAGCGGAAGTATCAGAACCACAAAATTAAATTAACAACATTTAAATTAATCATTTCATTAATCTAATTAGAATATTCGAATTATAATTATCATAATATTAACATTATTTACAACATTAATTTAATTAATACGGATCATCAAACATTAAACTTTGCTAAACAAAAAGGTATTTTCTTTGATCTTTGATGATCTTTGCAAAGTACAACAAATACAACTTTGATGATCTTTGCAAAGTACAACAAATACAACAGCAAACTACATAGCAAATTCTAGAAATAAAGGATATTTATTTCAAAATACTTCATAATTCATTGTATAAACTAGTTACCTCAAAATGGCAATAGATTGCGCTGTAAGCATCGATATTCGATATAGCATAGACATTAATTGGTCTGAGTCCGAGTATAAATTAATATTTTAATGTTATAAGCTATGGAAAGCTATATTACTCTCAAATTACACTAGAGGGCGCAATGTTCAACCAACGCCAGGAAGAAACATTCAATACTGACCAGTAATAAAGATTAATATATTAAGTTCTGTCAAAAAAGTGTAAACAAAATTTATGGCAACACTAGCGCGCCCATACGGCCAGACTGACTCAAGCGCGCTCTCGGCGCTTCTAAATTACCTAAAGACATTGAGTTACAGCTTGGCATAAAAGAGTACACAAAATGGGGCAGCGCCACCAGTCGTACATTGAAAATGTAAAATATTCATATAAATTCTATTTGTGTTTACAGGCACATTTTTTTTTGCATGATCAAATACACAAATTGACACAATACCTACAAAGATAGAAAATTTGTTCGGTTTTTAGACTTTTTTGACAGACCGTATGTACATTGCAAAATAAATCACAACATTTTCTTTAATTATCACTTACTAGTAACATAAATATATATAAATCGGAAAATCTCAGTTCTCTCAATTTAAGTCTCACAAAAGCAATTTTATGGGTAATCATATTTATCATAACATTAGTAATTAATTGTCATCTTCAACGTTTATTATAAAATTATTAATTAATTGATTATTTATCACAGGCAAACAATGTCACACAGAATAATAAAAATTATTATTCAATTATCTACACATTACTAAAAATGTAAAAATATAAACCCAAATATGTTAACCATAACCTGAGCTCAGTAACCATCTCTAGCCATCACCCACATCGGGATCAAGCTACCAAACCGTGGGCATCATCCATTCCGGCGTCTAGCCCCATAGGCATCACCCATCCTGGGATCTAGCCAAGACCGGGAATAAACCAGGATACGCTTTGTGGCCAACCAGCGTTTGAGAAGGGATTTTTGGATAGGTCTTTAAGTAAACACAACAACAACGACAACAACTTCAACATTTTTCTTTCTTATAGCGAAACAGTTACTCAGATAATCTTTAATACCAGGGCATAAACAGTAGCATAAAATTCGGTGGTAAAAAGCTGAATCATCAAAACTTTATGAGCGTATACACTCGCCCATACGGTAGTTTTTTTCATATTTTCTTGAAAATACCGCTCGACCATCCAATTCTTCCTTGCCATATTTTACAGAACAGATTAACAAAAATAAACAAGCAGTAATAATAATAAAAGCATACTCTGCTTTACTAGACATTCAGCTCTAGGTCATGCAACAATAATATCAGTGTGAAATGGCAAAATTAACCGATATACTTGTGAAACGCCACGCCATGCGCCATTCCACGGGCGCTCATTGAAATACTGATGAGAGCATAGTGTATGCTCAATGCTCAGTTACGCTGCGTATAAACATGTCATTTTGAGGCTTAAATCAGACATATCAAAATATTATTATTACATAAAGAATCTACATGATTTAACGAGAATGAATCTCAAGCTCAACTTTGCTTGGAGTTATAATAATAACTAGTGAGGCCTCATAAATGACTCGACAGCACTATTATTATCTTGTAAAATCATAAAACATCACATTTATTCATTCATTCTTTAAGCATAAAATTGTACAGGGGCCGACTAAATGCCTAAACATTTAATGAAATATTAAAAGATTGATTGAAGATTGTGACAATGTGAATATAACTTGAATAACTGAAACAATTTAATTGATCAACTCATTATTTACCATATCAACAAGTTTATCGGTATGGCAATGCGAGTGATTTCAGTCAATATTACCTTTTTATGATGACAATAATAAATTATAATTATTGCATCCAATAGATTAAATTTAAGTAGTTCTACTTGTAATAGCAATTGTACTGAAAGTCTAACGAATTCATTTTTAGTAATAATTATTTTAATATTTTATGTACATCCAACAATTCTGAATCACGGTTTTCACCAAGTAACAAAGTAACAAAAATCAATTAATTTTCCAAAATTAATCAATAATAACCATTTGTCATATCAATATAATTATTTGGTTATTCCAGTTTGATTTATTATTATTTAGAAAAATGTAAACAGAACAAAACTTATTTGAAAAGTAAAGTCCTAATCAACATAAAGGTATCGCAACACTGATGGTGTTTGACTGCAATTTGATTAACTTTGAACATAAATGTAATACTCAGATGGCAATTAAAATAGGTATCTATTTCCATACAAATATAAACCTTTAAGCAGGTACCCCTCTTAGAACATGTTTAGACACAGGCTCGTTTAAGCCAGGTCTAGCGTCAATCTCCATGAACAAAAAAAACAAAAAAAAAAATGTGTTTAAGCCTGGCCCAGGATAATCTCATTGCCAGACCCGATTCTGTAATAAGTTGGATAATCTGGTAGATTTCACATGGCTCCACATAAAAAAATATGAAGAATCTTCTCAGAGTCTGATCAAGTGTTAACTTTTTAATTCAATAATATCAATATCTATTAGAATATTATTTATCAATCAATTAATCTATCAATCTATTGATTGCAAAGATGACTGCACCCTAAATTAGCTTTTCACTTATTAGGCACAAAATTAATAAAATTTTCAAACCGCATAAAATTACAGAGAGAGAATCACTGTTCTAATCACATGTTGTTTCCCGAACAAACGTGTAAAGAACCAACA
The DNA here is from genome assembly GCA_949699075.1 of Asteroscopus sphinx. NCBI lineage: Eukaryota > Metazoa > Arthropoda > Insecta > Lepidoptera > Noctuidae > Asteroscopus > Asteroscopus sphinx. Next base: position 19,343,083 of record OX453010.1, read on the forward strand.
ATCACTTTAGATCTTTAATAATGACGTTATAAGAGTTCAAGTTAGCTTATTCAACGTACAACTTAAAAATAGAAGTTGTAAAATTAATAGTACCTACGCAAAAAATAAATATGTTCAAAATAAATAATAAATCTGATAATGTCAGCATGGCATATCAATTATTATCAGCAAACTCATTCTCATAACTTTATATAAAAATAAAACAAACGAAAAAAATAAAATACCATCAAATAAATAAAATAAGCCAATTTCTTCAGCTTAGTTTAGAAGGATCAAATGATGCAAAGATGCACTCTGAATACTCTGATACACTGACTGTACCAGTTTAGAATCGCACAAACAATTTTTATATAAAATAAATAATATCTTAATTAATTCCACATAGGCAAAGTATTTAAGCGTATTCAAATCGCAATTACAATTTAGACCAAATAAACTCTGAATAAATACCTGCAATCAGAGCCTTTACCACTATATGAAGCATCAGGCCTCATGCTTCATTCCTCTGAATAGAATAGAACCCATGCTGTGGTGACATACTCGGGTGACCATGCATCTGATCAATGGACATCAACAGAGTACCGGGATCCCTGGAAAAAAGTCTATATTAGTTCTGTTTTCATTTGCTACCAAGCATGACCATTTCTTTCAATAGTAAAATATATAAAAAGCCTTCATGTAAAAGTTCATGTTAATATTGAATCTGGCTCTGGTTTTATCTAAATGAATACACAAGACCACCACAATATTATTATTAATAATTGTTATATTATTTCCTTCAATTATTATTTTTTTCAATTTCCTACATTTAAGTACCCACAACAAAAAGTTGATGAAATGGTTCATTACAGCCGAAAGACGTCCACTACTGGACAAAGGCCTCCCCCAATTAAGGGGGGGATATGCCATAATCGCCACGCTTGGCAGGCGGGTTGGCGATCGCAGTTGGTTGGTTAAATACTCAGAGAATGCTGCTGCCCATCCTCTGGTGAATCCCTTAGTCGCCCCTACGCCAGGAAAGTATAATAATGGTTGCAAGCAATTAATCTATGAAAGGTCAGCTTTTTTAATTTAACAACCAACAGAATAAACGAAGTTCATGACCTGTGAATTTGTGGTCTTCCAGAGATCTTGGTGAGCCTCCTCTGAATATTAATTTCCATGATGGTACTCCGGATTATTGGCATATGGGATCCCACCGCTGCTGTCCGCGCGTAGCTCAAGGTTTCATCAGGATTGATCACGAAATAAATTTCTCTTTACTAAAAATTATGTATTTTCCGATTATTACATGAACTGACCAGTAGAAGAAGTTTTACAACAAGAATGACAGCCCGTGCAAAGCACAGTGTCTCCATCTTTATATTACTACAATCAAATAGACCCAACGGAGTCACTAAATACATTTTAATTTATAAATGAACACTAAAATAATTAACCAGTCGTCGTGATAAAACTAATATTAATTTAGATAATCTCTAAACATTATATAAACCAACAAATCATGCCAGATATTAAAATATGAAACAATATAAAGCGGAAGTATCAGAACCACAAAATTAAATTAACAACATTTAAGTTAATCATTTCATTAATCTAATTAGAATATTCGAATTATAATTATCATAATATTAACATTATTTACAACATTAATTTAATTAATACGGATCATCAAACATTAAACTTTGCTAAACAAAAAGGTATTTTATTTGATCTTTGATGATCTTTGCAAAGTACAACAAATACAACTTTGATGATCTTTGCAAAGTACAACAAATACAACAGCAAACTACATAGCAAATTCTAGAAATAAGGGATATTTATTTCAAAATACTTCATAATTCATTGTATAAACTAGTTACCTCAAAATGGCAATAGATTGCGCTGTAAGCATCGATATTCGATATAGCATAGACATTAATTGGTCTGAGTCCGAGTATAAATTAATATTTTAATGTTATAAGCTATGGAAAGCTATATTACTCTCAAATTACACTAGAGGGCGCAATGTTCAACCAACGCCAGGAAGAAACATTCAATACTGACCAGTAATAAAGATTAATATATTAAGTTCTGTCAAAAAAGTGTAAACAAAATTTATGGCAACACTAGCGCGCCCATACGGCCAGACTGACTCAAGCGCGCTCTCGGCGCTTCTAAATTACCTAAAGACATTGAGTTACAGCTTGGCATAAAAGAGTACACAAAATGGGGCAGCGCCACCAGTCGTACATTGAAAATGTAAAATATTCATATAAATTCTATTTGTGTTTACAGGCACATTTTTTTTTGCATGATCAAATACACAAATTGACACAATACCTACAAAGATAGAAAATTTGTTCGGTTTTTAGACTTTTTTGACAGACCGTATGTACATTGCAAAATAAATCACAACATTTTCTTTAATTATCACTTACTAGTAACATAAATATATATAAATCGGAAAATCTCAGTTCTCTCAATTTAAGTCTCACAAAAGCAATTTTATGGGTAATCATATTTATCATAACATTAGTAATTAATTGTCATCTTCAACGTTTATTATAAAATTATTAATTAATTGATTATTTATCACAGGCAAACAATGTCACACAGAATAATAAAAATTATTATTCAATTATCTACACATTACTAAAAATGTAAAAATATAAACCCAAATATGTTAACCATAACCTGAGCTCAGTAACCATCTCTAGCCATCACCCACATCGGGATCAAGCTACCAAACCGTGGGCATCATCCATTCCGGCGTCTAGCCCCATAGGCATCACCCATCCTGGGATCTAGCCAAGACCGGGAATAAACCAGGATACGCTTTGTGGCCAACCAGCGTTTGAGAAGGGATTTTTGGATAGGTCTTTAAGTAAACACAACAACAACGACAACAACTTCAACATTTTTCTTTCTTATAGCGAAACAGTTACTCAGATAATCTTTAATACCAGGGCATAAACAGTAGCATAAAATTCGGTGGTAAAAAGCTGAATCATCAAAACTTTATGAGCGTATACACTCGCCCATACGGTAGTTTTTTTCATATTTTCTTGAAAATACCGCTCGACCATCCAATTCTTCCTTGCCATATTTTACAGAACAGATTAACAAAAATAAACAAGCAGTAATAATAATAAAAGCATACTCTGCTTTACTAGACATTCAGCTCTAGGTCATGCAACAATAATATCAGTGTGAAATGGCAAAATTAACCGATATACTTGTGAAACGCCACGCCATGCGCCATTCCACGGGCGCTCATTGAAATACTGATGAGAGCATAGTGTATGCTCAATGCTCAGTTACGCTGCGTATAAACATGTCATTTTGAGGCTTAAATCAGACATATCAAAATATTATTATTACATAAAGAATCTACATGATTTAACGAGAATGAATCTCAAGCTCAACTTTGCTTGGAGTTATAATAATAACTAGTGAGGCCTCATAAATGACTCGACAGCACTATTATTATCTTGTAAAATCATAAAACATCACATTTATTCATTCATTCTTTAAGCATAAAATTGTACAGGGGCCGACTAAATGCCTAAACATTTAATGAAATATTAAAAGATTGATTGAAGATTGTGACAATGTGAATATAACTTGAATAACTGAAACAATTTAATTGATCAACTCATTATTTACCATATCAACAAGTTTATCGGTATGGCAATGCGAGTGATTTCAGTCAATATTACCTTTTTATGATGACAATAATAAATTATAATTATTGCATCCAATAGATTAAATTTAAGTAGTTCTACTTGTAATAGCAATTGTACTGAAAGTCTAACGAATTCATTTTTAGTAATAATTATTTTAATATTTTATGTACATCCAACAATTCTGAATCACGGTTTTCACCAAGTAACAAAGTAACAAAAATCAATTAATTTTCCAAAATTAATCAATAATAACCATTTGTCATATCAATATAATTATTTGGTTATTCCAGTTTGATTTATTATTATTTAGAAAAATGTAAACAGAACAAAACTTATTTGAAAAGTAAAGTCCTAATCAACATAAAGGTATCGCAACACTGATGGTGTTTGACTGCAATTTGATTAACTTTGAACATAAATGTAATACTCAGATGGCAATTAAAATAGGTATCTATTTCCATACAAATATAAACCTTTAAGCAGGTACCCCTCTTAGAACATGTTTAGACACAGGCTCGTTTAAGCCAGGTCTAGCGTCAATCTCCATGAACAAAAAAAACAAAAAAAAAATGTGTTTAAGCCTGGCCCAGGATAATCTCATTGCCAGACCCGATTCTGTAATAAGTTGGATAATCTGGTAGATTTCACATGGCTCCACATAAAAAAATATGAAGAATCTTCTCAGAGTCTGATCAAGTGTTAACTTTTTAATTCAATAATATCAATATCTATTAGAATATTATTTATCAATCAATTAATCTATCAATCTATTGATTGCAAAGATGACTGCACCCTAAATTAGCTTTTCACTTATTAGGCACAAAATTAATAAAATTTTCAAACCGCATAAAATTACAGAGAGAGAATCACTGTTCTAATCACATGTTGTTTCCCGAACAAACGTGTAAAGAACCAACAATCACTTTAGATCTTTAATAATGACGTTATAAGAGTTCAAGTTAGCTTATTCAACGTACAACTTAAAAATAGAAGTTGTAAAATTAATAGTACCTACGCAAAAAATAAATATGTTCAAAATAAATAATAAATCTGATAATGTCAGCATGGCATATCAATTATTATCAGCAAACTCATTCTCATAACTTTATATAAAAATAAAACAAACGAAAAAAATAAAATACCATCAAATAAATAAAATAAGCCAATTTCTTCAGCTTAGTTTAGAAGGATCAAATGATGCAAAGATGCACTCTGAATACTCTGATACACTGACTGTACCAGTTTAGAATCGCACAAACAATTTTTATATAAAATAAATAATATCTTAATTAATTCCACATAGGCAAAGTATTTAAGCGTATTCAAATCGCAATTACAATTTAGACCAAATAAACTCTGAATAAATACCTGCAATCAGAGCCTTTACCACTATATGAAGCATCAGGCCTCATGCTTCATTCCTCTGAATAGAATAGAACCCATGCTGTGGTGACATACTCGGGTGACCATGCATCTGATCAATGGACATCAACAGAGTACCGGGATCCCTGGAAAAAAGTCTATATTAGTTCTGTTTTCATTTGCTACCAAGCATGACCATTTCTTTCAATAGTAAAATATATAAAAAGCCTTCATGTAAAAGTTCATGTTAATATTGAATCTGGCTCTGGTTTTATCTAAATGAATACACAAGACCACCACAATATTATTATTAATAATTGTTATATTATTTCCTTCAATTATTATTTTTTTCAATTTCCTACATTTAAGTACCCACAACAAAAAGTTGATGAAATGGTTCATTACAGCCGAAAGACGTCCACTACTGGACAAAGGCCTCCCCCAATTAAGGGGGGGATATGCCATAATCGCCACGCTTGGCAGGCGGGTTGGCGATCGCAGTTGGTTGGTTAAATACTCAGAGAATGCTGCTGCCCATCCTCTGGTGAATCCCTTAGTCGCCCCTACGCCAGGAAAGTATAATAATGGTTGCAAGCAATTAATCTATGAAAGGTCAGCTTTTTTAATTTAACAACCAACAGAATAAACGAAGTTCATGACCTGTGAATTTGTGGTCTTCCAGAGATCTTGGTGAGCCTCCTCTGAATATTAATTTCCATGATGGTACTCCGGATTATTGGCATATGGGATCCCACCGCTGCTGTCCGCGCGTAGCTCAAGGTTTCATCAGGATTGATCACGAAATAAATTTCTCTTTACTAAAAATTATGTATTTTCCGATTATTACATGAACTGACCAGTAGAAGAAGTTTTACAACAAGAATGACAGCCCGTGCAAAGCACAGTGTCTCCATCTTTATATTACTACAATCAAATAGACCCAACGGAGTCACTAAATACATTTTAATTTATAAATGAACACTAAAATAATTAACCAGTCGTCGTGATAAAACTAATATTAATTTAGATAATCTCTAAACATTATATAAACCAACAAATCATGCCAGATATTAAAATATGAAACAATATAAAGCGGAAGTATCAGAACCACAAAATTAAATTAACAACATTTAAGTTAATCATTTCATTAATCTAATTAGAATATTCGAATTATAATTATCATAATATTAACATTATTTACAACATTAATTTAATTAATACGGATCATCAAACATTAAACTTTGCTAAACAAAAAGGTATTTTATTTGATCTTTGATGATCTTTGCAAAGTACAACAAATACAACTTTGATGATCTTTGCAAAGTACAACAAATACAACAGCAAACTACATAGCAAATTCTAGAAATAAGGGATATTTATTTCAAAATACTTCATAATTCATTGTATAAACTAGTTACCTCAAAATGGCAATAGATTGCGCTGTAAGCATCGATATTCGATATAGCATAGACATTAATTGGTCTGAGTCCGAGTATAAATTAATATTTTAATGTTATAAGCTATGGAAAGCTATATTACTCTCAAATTACACTAGAGGGCGCAATGTTCAACCAACGCCAGGAAGAAACATTCAATACTGACCAGTAATAAAGATTAATATATTAAGTTCTGTCAAAAAAGTGTAAACAAAATTTATGGCAACACTAGCGCGCCCATACGGCCAGACTGACTCAAGCGCGCTCTCGGCGCTTCTAAATTACCTAAAGACATTGAGTTACAGCTTGGCATAAAAGAGTACACAAAATGGGGCAGCGCCACCAGTCGTACATTGAAAATGTAAAATATTCATATAAATTCTATTTGTGTTTACAGGCACATTTTTTTTTGCATGATCAAATACACAAATTGACACAATACCTACAAAGATAGAAAATTTGTTCGGTTTTTAGACTTTTTTGACAGACCGTATGTACATTGCAAAATAAATCACAACATTTTCTTTAATTATCACTTACTAGTAACATAAATATATATAAATCGGAAAATCTCAGTCCTCTCAATTTAAGTCTCACAAAAGCAATTTTATGGGTAATCATATTTATCATAACATTAGTAATTAATTGTCATCTTCAACGTTTATTATAAAATTATTAATTAATTGATTATTTATCACAGGCAAACAATGTCACACAGAATAATAAAAATTATTATTCAATTATCTACACATTACTAAAAATGTAAAAATATAAACCCAAATATGTTAACCATAACCTGAGCTCAGTAACCATCTCTAGCCATCACCCACATCGGGATCAAGCTACCAAACCGTGGGCATCATCCATTCCGGCGTCTAGCCCCATAGGCATCACCCATCCTGGGATCTAGCCAAGACCGGGAATAAACCAGGATACGCTTTGTGGCCAACCAGCGTTTGAGAAGGGATTTTTGGATAGGTCTTTAAGTAAACACAACAACAACGACAACAACTTCAACATTTTTCTTTCTTATAGCGAAACAGTTACTCAGATAATCTTTAATACCAGGGCATAAACAGTAGCATAAAATTCGGTGGTAAAAAGCTGAATCATCAAAACTTTATGAGCGTATACACTCGCCCATACGGTAGTTTTTTTCATATTTTCTTGAAAATACCGCTCGACCATCCAATTCTTCCTTGCCATATTTTACAGAACAGATTAACAAAAATAAACAAGCAGTAATAATAATAAAAGCATACTCTGCTTTACTAGACATTCAGCTCTAGGTCATGCAACAATAATATCAGTGTGAAATGGCAAAATTAACCGATATACTTGTGAAACGCCACGCCATGCGCCATTCCACGGGCGCTCATTGAAATACTGATGAGAGCATAGTGTATGCTCAATGCTCAGTTACGCTGCGTATAAACATGTCATTTTGAGGCTTAAATCAGACATATCAAAATATTATTATTACATAAAGAATCTACATGATTTAACGAGAATGAATCTCAAGCTCAACTTTGCTTGGAGTTATAATAATAACTAGTGAGGCCTCATAAATGACTCGACAGCACTATTATTATCTTGTAAAATCATAAAACATCACATTTATTCATTCATTCTTTAAGCATAAAATTGTACAGGGGCCGACTAAATGCCTAAACATTTAATGAAATATTAAAAGATTGATTGAAGATTGTGACAATGTGAATATAACTTGAATAACTGAAACAATTTAATTGATCAACTCATTATTTACCATATCAACAAGTTTATCGGTATGGCAATGCGAGTGATTTCAGTCAATATTACCTTTTTATGATGACAATAATAAATTATAATTATTGCATCCAATAGATTAAATTTAAGTAGTTCTACTTGTAATAGCAATTGTACTGAAAGTCTAACGAATTCATTTTTAGTAATAATTATTTTAATATTTTATGTACATCCAACAATTCTGAATCACGGTTTTCACCAAGTAACAAAGTAACAAAAATCAATTAATTTTCCAAAATTAATCAATAATAACCATTTGTCATATCAATATAATTATTTGGTTATTCCAGTTTGATTTATTATTATTTAGAAAAATGTAAACAGAACAAAACTTATTTGAAAAGTAAAGTCCTAATCAACATAAAGGTATCGCAACACTGATGGTGTTTGACTGCAATTTGATTAACTTTGAACATAAATGTAATACTCAGATGGCAATTAAAATAGGTATCTATTTCCATACAAATATAAACCTTTAAGCAGGTACCCCTCTTAGAACATGTTTAGACACAGGCTCGTTTAAGCCAGGTCTAGCGTCAATCTCCATGAACAAAAAAAACAAAAAAAAAAATGTGTTTAAGCCTGGCCCAGGATAATCTCATTGCCAGACCCGATTCTGTAATAAGTTGGATAATCTGGTAGATTTCACATGGCTCCACATAAAAAAATATGAAGAATCTTCTCAGAGTCTGATCAAGTGTTAACTTTTTAATTCAATAATATCAATATCTATTAGAATATTATTTATCAATCAATTAATCTATCAATCTATTGATTGCAAAGATGACTGCACCCTAAATTAGCTTTTCACTTATTAGGCACAAAATTAATAAAATTTTCAAACCGCATAAAATTACAGAGAGAGAATCACTGTTCTAATCACATGTTGTTTCCCGAACAAACGTGTAAAGAACCAACAATCACTTTAGATCTTTAATAATGACGTTATAAGAGTTCAAGTTAGCTTATTCAACGTACAACTTAAAAATAGAAGTTGTAAAATTAATAGTACCTACGCAAAAAATAAATATGTTCAAAATAAATAATAAATCTGATAATGTCAGCATGGCATATCAATTATTATCAGCAAACTCATTCTCATAACTTTATATAAAAATAAAACAAACGAAAAAAATAAAATACCATCAAATAAATAAAATAAGCCAATTTCTTCAGCTTAGTTTAGAAGGATCAAATGATGCAAAGATGCACTCTGAATACTCTGATACACTGACTGTACCAGTTTAGAATCGCACAAACAATTTTTATATAAAATAAATAATATCTTAATTAATTCCACATAGGCAAAGTATTTAAGCGTATTCAAATCGCAATTACAATTTAGACCAAATAAACTCTGAATAAATACCTGCAATCAGAGCCTTTACCACTATATGAAGCATCAGGCCTCATGCTTCATTCCTCTGAATAGAATAGAACCCATGCTGTGGTGACATACTCGGGTGACCATGCATCTGATCAATGGACATCAACAGAGTACCGGGATCCCTGGAAAAAAGTCTATATTAGTTCTGTTTTCATTTGCTACCAAGCATGACCATTTCTTTCAATGGTAAAATATATAAAAAGCCTTCATGTAAAAGTTCATGTTAATATTGAATCTGGCTCTGGTTTTATCTAAATGAATACACAAGACCACCACAATATTATTATTAATAATTGTTATATTATTTCCTTCAATTATTATTTTTTTCAATTTCCTACATTTAAGTACCCACAACAAAAAGTTGATGAAATGGTTCATTACAGCCGAAAGACGTCCACTACTGGACAAAGGCCTCCCCCAATTAAGGGGGGGATATGCCATAATCGCCACGCTTGGCAGGCGGGTTGGCGATCGCAGTTGGTTGGTTAAATACTCAGAGAATGCTGCTGCCCATCCTCTGGTGAATCCCTTAGTCGCCCCTACGCCAGGAAAGTATAATAATGGTTGCAAGCAATTAATCTATGAAAGGTCAGCTTTTTTAATTTAACAACCAACAGAATAAACGAAGTTCATGACCTGTGAATTTGTGGTCTTCCAGAGATCTTGGTGAGCCTCCTCTGAATATTAATTTCCATGATGGTACTCCGGATTATTGGCATATGGGATCCCACCGCTGCTGTCCGCGCGTAGCTCAAGGTTTCATCAGGATTGATCACGAAATAAATTTCTCTTTACTAAAAATTATGTATTTTCCGATTATTACATGAACTGACCAGTAGAAGAAGTTTTACAACAAGAATGACAGCCCGTGCAAAGCACAGTGTCTCCATCTTTATATTACTACAATCAAATAGACCCAACGGAGTCACTAAATACATTTTAATTTATAAATGAACACTAAAATAATTAACCAGTCGTCGTGATAAAACTAATATTAATTTAGATAATCTCTAAACATTATATAAACCAACAAATCATGCCAGATATTAAAATATGAAACAATATAAAGCGGAAGTATCAGAACCACAAAATTAAATTAACAACATTTAAGTTAATCATTTCATTAATCTAATTAGAATATTCGAATTATAATTATCATAATATTAACATTATTTACAACATTAATTTAATTAATACGGATCATCAAACATTAAACTTTGCTAAACAAAAAGGTATTTTATTTGATCTTTGATGATCTTTGCAAAGTACAACAAATACAACTTTGATGATCTTTGCAAAGTACAACAAATACAACAGCAAACTACATAGCAAATTCTAGAAATAAGGGATATTTATTTCAAAATACTTCATAATTCATTGTATAAACTAGTTACCTCAAAATGGCAATAGATTGCGCTGTAAGCATCGATATTCGATATAGCATAGACATTAATTGGTCTGAGTCCGAGTATAAATTAATATTTTAATGTTATAAGCTATGGAAAGCTATATTACTCTCAAATTACACTAGAGGGCGCAATGTTCAACCAACGCCAGGAAGAAACATTCAATACTGACCAGTAATAAAGATTAATATATTAAGTTCTGTCAAAAAAGTGTAAACAAAATTTATGGCAACACTAGCGCGCCCATACGGCCAGACTGACTCAAGCGCGCTCTCGGCGCTTCTAAATTACCTAAAGACATTGAGTTACAGCTTGGCATAAAAGAGTACACAAAATGGGGCAGCGCCACCAGTCGTACATTGAAAATGTAAAATATTCATATAAATTCTATTTGTGTTTACAGGCACATTTTTTTTTGCATGATCAAATACACAAATTGACACAATACCTACAAAGATAGAAAATTTGTTCGGTTTTTAGACTTTTTTGACAGACCGTATGTACATTGCAAAATAAATCACAACATTTTCTTTAATTATCACTTACTAGTAACATAAATATATATAAATCGGAAAATCTCAGTCCTCTCAATTTAAGTCTCACAAAAGCAATTTTATGGGTAATCATATTTATCATAACATTAGTAATTAATTGTCATCTTCAACGTTTATTATAAAATTATTAATTAATTGATTATTTATCACAGGCAAACAATGTCACACAGAATAATAAAAATTATTATTCAATTATCTACACATTACTAAAAATGTAAAAATATAAACCCAAATATGTTAACCATAACCTGAGCTCAGTAACCATCTCTAGCCATCACCCACATCGGGATCAAGCTACCAAACCGTGGGCATCATCCATTCCGGCGTCTAGCCCCATAGGCATCACCCATCCTGGGATCTAGCCAAGACCGGGAATAAACCAGGATACGCTTTGTGGCCAACCAGCGTTTGAGAAGGGATTTTTGGATAGGTCTTTAAGTAAACACAACAACAACGACAACAACTTCAACATTTTTCTTTCTTATAGCGAAACAGTTACTCAGATAATCTTTAATACCAGGGCATAAACAGTAGCATAAAATTCGGTGGTAAAAAGCTGAATCATCAAAACTTTATGAGCGTATACACTCGCCCATACGGTAGTTTTTTTCATATTTTCTTGAAAATACCGCTCGACCATCCAATTCTTCCTTGCCATATTTTACAGAACAGATTAACAAAAATAAACAAGCAGTAATAATAATAAAAGCATACTCTGCTTTACTAGACATTCAGCTCTAGGTCATGCAACAATAATATCAGTGTGAAATGGCAAAATTAACCGATATACTTGTGAAACGCCACGCCATGCGCCATTCCACGGGCGCTCATTGAAATACTGATGAGAGCATAGTGTATGCTCAATGCTCAGTTACGCTGCGTATAAACATGTCATTTTGAGGCTTAAATCAGACATATCAAAATATTATTATTACATAAAGAATCTACATGATTTAACGAGAATGAATCTCAAGCTCAACTTTGCTTGGAGTTATAATAATAACTAGTGAGGCCTCATAAATGACTCGACAGCACTATTATTATCTTGTAAAATCATAAAACATCACATTTATTCATTCATTCTTTAAGCATAAAATTGTACAGGGGCCGACTAAATGCCTAAACATTTAATGAAATATTAAAAGATTGATTGAAGATTGTGACAATGTGAATATAACTTGAATAACTGAAACAATTTAATTGATCAACTCATTATTTACCATATCAACAAGTTTATCGGTATGGCAATGCGAGTGATTTCAGTCAATATTACCTTTTTATGATGACAATAATAAATTATAATTATTGCATCCAATAGATTAAATTTAAGTAGTTCTACTTGTAATAGCAATTGTACTGAAAGTCTAACGAATTCATTTTTAGTAATAATTATTTTAATATTTTATGTACATCCAACAATTCTGAATCACGGTTTTCACCAAGTAACAAAGTAACAAAAATCAATTAATTTTCCAAAATTAATCAATAATAACCATTTGTCATATCAATATAATTATTTGGTTATTCCAGTTTGATTTATTATTATTTAGAAAAATGTAAACAGAACAAAACTTATTTGAAAAGTAAAGTCCTAATCAACATAAAGGTATCGCAACACTGATGGTGTTTGACTGCAATTTGATTAACTTTGAACATAAATGTAATACTCAGATGGCAATTAAAATAGGTATCTATTTCCATACAAATATAAACCTTTAAGCAGGTACCCCTCTTAGAACATGTTTAGACACAGGCTCGTTTAAGCCAGGTCTAGCGTCAATCTCCATGAACAAAAAAAACAAAAAAAAAATGTGTTTAAGCCTGGCCCAGGATAATCTCATTGCCAGACCCGATTCTGTAATAAGTTGGATAATCTGGTAGATTTCACATGGCTCCACATAAAAAAATATGAAGAATCTTCTCAGAGTCTGATCAAGTGTTAACTTTTTAATTCAATAATATCAATATCTATTAGAATATTATTTATCAATCAATTAATCTATCAATCTATTGATTGCAAAGATGACTGCACCCTAAATTAGCTTTTCACTTATTAGGCACAAAATTAATAAAATTTTCAAACCGCATAAAATTACAGAGAGAGAATCACTGTTCTAATCACATGTTGTTTCCCGAACAAACGTGTAAAGAACCAACAATCACTTTAGATCTTTAATAATGACGTTATAAGAGTTCAAGTTAGCTTATTCAACGTACAACTTAAAAATAGAAGTTGTAAAATTAATAGTACCTACGCAAAAAATAAATATGTTCAAAATAAATAATAAATCTGATAATGTCAGCATGGCATATCAATTATTATCAGCAAACTCATTCTCATAACTTTATATAAAAATAAAACAAACAAAAAAATAAAATACCATCAAATAAATAAAATAAGCCAATTTCTTCAGCTTAGTTTAGAAGGATCAAATGATGCAAAGATGCACTCTGAATACTCTGATACACTGACTGTACCAGTTTAGAATCGCACAAACAATTTTTATATAAAATAAATAATATCTTAATTAATTCCACATAGGCAAAGTATTTAAGCGTATTCAAATCGCAATTACAATTTAGACCAAATAAACTCTGAATAAATACCTGCAATCAGAGCCTTTACCACTATATGAAGCATCAGGCCTCATGCTTCATTCCTCTGAATAGAATAGAACCCATGCTGTGGTGACATACTCGGGTGACCATGCATCTGATCAATGGACATCAACAGAGTACCGGGATCCCTGGAAAAAAGTCTATATTAGTTCTGTTTTCATTTGCTACCAAGCATGACCATTTCTTTCAATAGTAAAATATATAAAAAGCCTTCATGTAAAAGTTCATGTTAATATTGAATCTGGCTCTGGTTTTATCTAAATGAATACACAAGACCACCACAATATTATTATTAATAATTGTTATATTATTTCCTTCAATTATTTTTTTTTTCAATTTCCTACATTTAAGTACCCACAACAAAAAGTTGATGAAATGGTTCATTACAGCCGAAAGACGTCCACTACTGGACAAAGGCCTCCCCCAATTAAGGGGGGGATATGCCATAATCGCCACGCTTGGCAGGCGGGTTGGCGATCGCAGTTGGTTGGTTAAATACTCAGAGAATGCTGCTGCCCATCCTCTGGTGAATCCCTTAGTCGCCCCTACGCCAGGAAAGTATAATAATGGTTGCAAGCAATTAATCTATGAAAGGTCAGCTTTTTTAATTTAACAACCAACAGAATAAACGAAGTTCATGACCTGTGAATTTGTGGTCTTCCAGAGATCTTGGTGAGCCTCCTCTGAATATTAATTTCCATGATGGTACTCCGGATTATTGGCATATGGGATCCCACCGCTGCTGTCCGCGCGTAGCTCAAGGTTTCATCAGGATTGATCACGAAATAAATTTCTCTTTACTAAAAATTATGTATTTTCCGATTATTACATGAACTGACCAGTAGAAGAAGTTTTACAACAAGAATGACAGCCCGTGCAAAGCACAGTGTCTCCATCTTTATATTACTACAATCAAATAGACCCAACGGAGTCACTAAATACATTTTAATTTATAAATGAACACTAAAATAATTAACCAGTCGTCGTGATAAAACTAATATTAATTTAGATAATCTCTAAACATTATATAAACCAACAAATCATGCCAGATATTAAAATATGAAACAATATAAAGCGGAAGTATCAGAACCACAAAATTAAATTAACAACATTTAAGTTAATCATTTCATTAATCTAATTAGAATATTCGAATTATAATTATCATAATATTAACATTATTTACAACATTAATTTAATTAATACGGATCATCAAACATTAAACTTTGCTAAACAAAAAGGTATTTTATTTGATCTTTGATGATCTTTGCAAAGTACAACAAATACAACTTTGATGATCTTTGCAAAGTACAACAAATACAACAGCAAACTACATAGCAAATTCTAGAAATAAGGGATATTTATTTCAAAATACTTCATAATTCATTGTATAAACTAGTTACCTCAAAATGGCAATAGATTGCGCTGTAAGCATCGATATTCGATATAGCATAGACATTAATTGGTCTGAGTCCGAGTATAAATTAATATTTTAATGTTATAAGCTATGGAAAGCTATATTACTCTCAAATTACACTAGAGGGCGCAATGTTCAACCAACGCCAGGAAGAAACATTCAATACTGACCAGTAATAAAGATTAATATATTAAGTTCTGTCAAAAAAGTGTAAACAAAATTTATGGCAACACTAGCGCGCCCATATGTACAACTAGCGCTCACGCACACACATGCACCTGAAGGATATTTGCTTTCGCAATGCTTACTGGACGATGCCGCTACATGTGCATTGAGAGGGGTGGGCATGGTTTGAGGTGCATGTATGTGCGTGAGCGCTGGTTGTACACGAAGGAGCATTTTTTTTTTTGGCTTCACTAGATTGTTCGCAGCACTTCTGTTACGAAGGGGTTGCTGGAAGTGAAACATGGTGTGCGGGTTCTCTTGAACCTGGGCGTAGGTGGTGAATGCAGTAACACGAAGTGTCAAGACATGTTGTTTATTCCAAGTTTCACGGCAAACAGAGGGCAAAATGACAGTTACACGTTATTTTATAATTTCTAGTAATCTAGTGTTGCCAACTTGATTAAACTCTTAATCGATACATCGTTAAGTAAATTGATAATTAGGCTAAAATTATATAATATGATCAAGTTGGCTAGTGACGAGATTTATTAAATAATTTAATTGGCTTGATATAAATATGATGAATTGAAAGCATAATAATTGACTCTAAATACAAGACATAGTGACTTCATTCGTTCCTTCCGCTGATAAGAAGTGCTCTCTGGGTTGGCTGATCAACGATCTTGTAAAACTTCGTCTATATTTTTTACTATGTCTGTGTCAAAACACGATCATTTCCTGCGATATGGTCAAACGATGGCTGACCGGAGTAGCAAATTGTGCGATGAATGGCACGATTCATCGAATATCGTCAAACGCGAGTAGAACCACAGGTGTCAGAGTTTCGGGCTTCTGACTATCCGTAACGACTGCTATAGATATTCGTATGGCAACCGGGACTGACGGGTCAACGTGCTCTCCGAGGCACGTAGGGATCTTGATGAGCAATAAAACGGTCACCTATCCAAGGATAGACCGCGGCTGGCGCAGCTTAACCTCGCAGATCTTGCAATCTACGTGATTATAACTTAACCACAAGTCCCTCCACCATTAATCATCATCATTCCAGCCGAAAGACGTCCACTGCTGGGCATAGGCCTAAAGTCCCTCCATCATCCTCCTTGCCGGGTCGGCTTCCAGTCTAACCAGATCCAGAACCTCTCGATGGTGACTGGTAAAGTGCCGAAATCCTGGAAGCAGGCTAATGTGCAACCAGTGCCCAAAAAGGGCAGTCGTGCTGACCCTGCTAATTACAGGCCCATCTCAGTAACGTCCATACTCTGTAAGAGTATGGAACGAGTACTTAATAACAAGCTCCTAGGATACCTTGAAGCTAATGACCTTCTGAGTGACCGACAATACGGTTTCCGCCGAAACCGGTCTACCGGAGATCTTCTTGCGTATGCCTCCCACATTTGGAGCGAGGCCATCGAGAAACACGGAGAAGCGATTGCCGTTTCTCTTGACATCTCGAAGGCCTTCGACAGGGTCTGGCACGATAGCCTTATAAACAAGCTTCCTTCATTCGGCCTGCCTACTGATCTGTGTAATTGGATCTCAGACTTCCTGAGGGATCGGTCGATCCGAGTTGTCATTGACGGCTGCACGTCCGACCAATTGGCTATAAATGCCGGGGTCCCTCAGGGCTCAGTACTCTCCGCAACTTTGTTTTTGCTCCACATAAATGATCTGCTAAGACCCGGCACCTTTGGGTACGCAGACGACAGCACCGTTGTTGAGAGTTACACATCCAATGCACGAGCGAGTCGGACGCAAATCCAGTCTCTTAGAGAGGCCATGGTTGAACGCTTGAACTTGACCCTGAAAGTTGTCTCCGAATGGGGTGATGCTAACTTGGTCAAGTTCAATGCTGCTAAGACCCAGGCGTGCCTGTTTTCTGCTAAACGGAGTCAATTTGAACTTACTCCAACTTTCTGTGATGCATCCGTGCCGATAACTGACCACCTTGAGCTTCTTGGCGTGTCACTAACATCCACCCTAAACTTCGGCTCATACATAGAGTCCAAGGCTCAACTTGCTGCCAAAAAGCTGGGCATCCTCTCTAAGGTGAGGCGGTACTTCACACCTGAACAGCTGCTCAATTTGTACCAAGCACAAGTTCGGTCCTGTATGGAGTACTGCTCTCATCTCTGTGATGGTTCGGCTAAATATCAACTGGCGGCTCTCGAGTCGATTGAGAGGCGCGCCAAGAGGCTCGTTGGCAACGATGCGCTGGTCGACGCCAAACTACAAAGTCTCGAGCATCGGCGCAGAGTTGCTAGCCTATCGGTTTTTTATCGAATGCATTTCGGCGAGTGTGCGTTGGAATTGCACAATTTAATTCCCCCAAGCCCTTTCCATTATCGGACGACCAGACGCACGGCGATGCGCCACCGTTATATGGTAGATATTCCACCCTTACGCACGAACCGGTTTGCTAATAGCTTTATCATGCGTACCGCCAAAGAGTGGAATTCCTTGCCGGCGTCAGTGTTTCCCGAGAAATATAATCTGGTGGTCTTCAAGACTCGAGTGAATAGGTTTTTGCTGGGCAAGCGTGTACCATCGTCGACCGCACCATCGCTTAACATCAGGTGAGGTGGCGGTCAAACGCAAGCCCGTTAAGAATAAAAAAAAAAAAAAAAAAAAAAAAAGATGCGGCTGAAAGTATTTTACACGGAGGGACTGTCATCAGACCCCCGCAACCCAGTTACTGGGTAATACTGACATTCAGAGGTTAGACCAGTTGTCAGTCTTTCAGGCTTCTGACTACCTGTAACGACTGCCATAGATATTCGTATGACAACCGAGACCGACAACTTAACTTAACGTCCCTCCATCTTCATTAAAATGTTGGTGCTAAATATTTCCCTTGACATTATTTATTACTTCATCCATCTTTCGTAGGAATCCATGAGGGAGTTGTTTTATTTCCTCTCAGTAAATCACGTTAGTGGAAAAATCAAAGCGCGGGTGAAAAAGTTCTTCTGTGTTCAGTGGTAAGCGAATCGTTTTATAGCCATACTAATATTTGATATTTACCACTGAATTAACCGCTAACATATTAGTGAACCTCATTTAAGCATACAACGTGGAGATGAAAATACGACATTAAATGAAAACACGGTTATTACTAATCTATAGAAGAATTTTAATCGCATAAATAAGTTGTTTATTGAAAATAAAATAAAACTATTTTATTAAATGAAACAACGAAATAATAAGTAACACCGTTTCTAATCATCTGTAATCATTGATAAAGAGAGTTTAAAATCATATGGATTCGCACAAGTTTTTGATCTATAGATCTTTGCCTAGAAAAATGGTCTTACATTCAAAATTAATAAAATCGAAATAATTTCCTGTGGCTAAACTATTAACTGGATTTGATTGATTTTTTTTATGTACCGTCAGAGAACGTGGTACTCTGTGGTTAATGTCGTATTGTCATCTCCATTTTGTATACATTATCTAATATTGTTATATTTAAAACTTTGTATAGATTACGTTAGTACTATTAGATATTCTGTGGTATAGATACTAGCCTCTGCCCGCTGCTTCGCACGCGTTGTGATTCAGTTTATCACAGAATGATGTTATCGCGCATCCATCTGAAACTGTTTATCCTCCTAGAATAAAAAGTAGTCTATGTCCTTCTCCAGGTCCAGGCTCCGCTTTGCCAAATTTCATTACGATCGGTTTAGAGGTTTAGTCGTGAAAAGGTAACAAACAAACAGACAGACAGGCCTAGTTACTTTCGCTTTTATAATATTAGTATAGATTAAATTCTTATGATATTATCATAAGAGGCTTCAAGAAATCTAAGACGCGGTGCAAAGGATTTGGAGTAAAAATAAAGTTTTTCTTTATTTCTTGGAAAAATGTTAGCCTTACAGTAGCATTTCTCCGGAATCTTACATGTGCAAACACCCAAACAATCTTAAAAATAGCCTTAATAATAGGTAGCTTATAATACAATTTTAATCTGTTTTTATTCATAATACAACAGGTACTATAACCACGCGGTGTCTACAGAGGAAATTTTCAAGGACATGTCAACTAATATCCAGCAAGAAGTGCTTTCTATAGAAATGGTTGAGACTTTGCTATTTTGTCCTCTATTTCGGGTACGTAACCATTTTCACCTTGGTTCTTTTTTAGACGTGGGTTTTCGTATACCTACTCCTACAGGGTAGAAACTCGGACGAATAAAAAATTGAAATGGACTATTTCGTTAATTTAAAAGATATTGAAAAACTTTAAACTGAAAGAAAAAACTGTGTCGGTTATTGAATAAAAGGACATTAAAAACTTAACCAAATTGCATATTATGTTTTCGAAATTTAAACTTTTGAGACTCACATTTTTAAGTGACCTGCTTTGTTACCCAAATGTCCGGCTAAACTAGCTGGTATATCCGGCTTTCTGATTTTAACACCTGGCAACCCTACTCACATACCTACCTACTACTAACTATACTATTACAAATAACTAATATTTTAAATAAAAAAATTTAAACTTAGTTTAAAGTTTTGTCAGATCTAAATAATCGGCTGGATACTCCAAGAGAATTGGAAAATACTACGTATATAGATACATTTTATCGTTTCCATCCTGTATACTTCAAATTCAAATTCAAATGTTTTCTATTTCAAATAAACCTAATTACAGGCACTTTTGGAACGTCAGGCTCTAGTTGCATGGTTCCAAATTGTGGGTCCTATGGAGAAGAACCGGCAAGAAACTCCATGGATATACTCTTTTTAAAATAGGTTATTGTTTATTACATCAAGTTTATTCAAATAATGTGAGTCAAATAACTAAAAAAATTTGTTGAAAAGTTTGAAATTATGCCCCATAAATTGTTCTTCCCCAAAATTTTCAATGAATAAATGTGAATGAATATGTTTTATTATTAATGGAACTAAATGCTATCGACGGCTGCCAATCCTTTTCGGGTAAAAACTGTTAACATACTTATTTATCTACGGCATCACCTAACATAAAATATGTAAAATTATAATAAGAACAAGATATTTTCTAGGAACGAAACGTTCCCTTAAATTATTTCTTTCTCATCAGAATTCTTCATCGTGATTAAAACTGTGAACAAAAGCGAGTTTGCATTAAATAGAACATTTTGACGGATGTAGGGCATTTTAATTCGTTGGTAGGTATGCAACCGGGACTTTCTGCAGACGGTGGCCAGCAATACGAGGAAACTAGTTCTGCCTGACAATGAGGTGGTGCAGCACGCTGCAGATATTGGACGAGACATGTATATTTTGCAAAAAGTACGTCACTTACTACTTTATTTCAACCTTATTTGAGTGCATTGAGGCAATTTTTAGGCCTATGTATAGTAGTGGACGTCTTTCGGCTGGAATGATGAGGCAATTTTTGAAAGTGGCCTGATTGTTGATTGATTGAACGTCGAGTTTTGAAAGGATAAATAGAACTTGTCCTATTTATTGACTTGATTGTCTTCATGTTTAGGACAGGTGATTAAATAAAACGAACGAGTATGCATGCAACATTCGGCTTGGTGTCTCTCAAGGTCATAAGGCGAGAGGGTTGCAAGCCCATATATTTTATTGTTTGTCAAATCAATATCCATAAATTGACTTGGTCCGATTAAGCACTTGCCGTTTGTAGTTGCTTAACGTCTGTAGTAGTAGACAATTTTGTTTTTTTTTTTCTTAATGGACTTGGGTTTGACCGCCACCTCACCTAAAGGCCAAGTCTCGTAATTAAAAACGTTATAAATGTAGTTCCAAACTAATCTCAATGCTTTAAATCTCTATCTCCTCACAGTAGAAGTTTCTGATTTCCGTTTATTTATGACACTTATTACGGGAATCTGCTGGATGTGCAAGCGCAGGACCGGTCATTGTTGCGATGGTTGGGGGAGGCTGATGTCCAGCGGTAGACGTCTTTCTTCTGATATGTTGATGATGATGACGAATGACACTTAGGTTATTAATGTCACCAATCTACAACAATCAGAAACATATAGGTACTATCAGGAGGTTGAGATTTAAAGCATTGAGATTAGATTGGAACTATATTTTGAACGTTTTTAATTACGAGAGTGGACCTCCTGATGTTGTGGTCATAATAATTGCAGGGCCACTGCAACATGTTGAATCATTTGGGAAAAAAACAAATGACTATTGGACCTGGCACACATTTTGGTGTTGTTGAAATGCTCTTCGGTTTACCTAAGGTAAACAATATTTTATTTATTTATGAACAGTCTATGCCCGCGGCTTCGTCCGCGTGGATATCGTTTTTGGCACATCACTCGGGAACTGTTCATTTTTCCGGTATAAAAATATCTTATATGTTAACCGTGATCTTCTATCTGTATGCTTTTATTCGGGAACTGTTCATCTTCCCAGTATAAAAACAGCCTGATGTTAATCCGGATTATGTACTATCTGTATGCCAAATTTCATCCAAATCCATTTAGCCCTTACAATGTTATTGATTGACAAACTTCTAAACATCTTCACAAAGTTTCACATTTATTAATATTACTTAGTATGATTTATGTACACACAACAATAAATTAAATGACACAGTAAAAAAAAACTTGGAATTATTCGAAGTATAGAAAAGCTGTTTAGTTTAGTTATATGAAAACCAAGCTTTGAGTTTTTTCTAAATCATCATCATTCATTCATCATTTCAGCCGAAAGACGTCCACTGCTGGACATAGGCCAAAATGTCTAAATACAACGTTTTAATTAAATATGGTCTTATTTTGCAATGCAAACTCTAACCGTCAAAACATTAAATGAAACAAAAGCAATTGTCATTACCATAACCGTAATGACAGTATAATTCTTGCAGGTATACACGGTGGTGACGTCAACAAACTGCATATTACTGCACGTGGAATACAGCGCGCTGGTGCAGTGTTGGGGCACATTCCCGGACATTAGTCACCCCATTATCACGGTGATTCATGCATTTAATATCGCGCAACAACAGATGAGGACCTTTGTGTGCCTGTATCTGTGCCTGATGTGTGTGTTTTGTGTTATGGTCTAAGGAATTCCCAATCTTGCGTATATATTAAATATGACTTATTTTATCTTAATAATTTCTTAGGTTTTCGCGATCACTACACATTATAATAAAACAAAGTTTAACCGGATTAAATCGCGTATATCATTTAAATTGGTTTTTCTGATGTTTCGAAAGCTTTGCAGCATTTCGTGGTCGCAGGTAGACTAAGATGACAAGCGTCTTTATAGATAGTTCTAAAAAAATATTTTAATCTACCGTACAGTATTATTAATTAAAATAGTTTCGATGCACGCAGTAATCACTCACAATATAATTATCTTTTACAGTATTGCGTGTTATTTGGGACTTGATTCTTTTTAGGACTGGGTTTATTTTTAATTTTTGGTAATTTTGTGCGTCACTCTTGACGCAATTTTTTTTTTCTTTTTTTCTTTCTTTTGATGTATTAGCGTCTGTACTTGCGAAGCTTGGTTGTTTTTGTGGGATATTGTAGACTGATACTGGCATGGACGAATAAAAAAAGGCGGACGGAATTTCGTAAGTAGTAAAAAAGTAAAAGTAAGACGGCTCGCTTAAAAGTACGGGCTGGCACGCACACATTCACTCCCATAAGAAGACAAACAGCCGCGATTACGCAACAAAGCTCACGTGACGGTAGTTGTTGTCATAGTGTCACAAACAAATAACAATATGACGTCTGGTGTGTTAAAAATATGCTGTCGAAATTATAGTGGGTTTAGGAAAAAATTAAGTGATTCAATCTTATCTTAGCGAGATTCCGTCCACCTTTTTTTATTCGTCCGTAGCTACTGGGTAAATTTTCTATGATGTACTGAAAAAAAAAAAGTATATTATTTTCAAGTGAGTGTCATAAAAGGTATTATCATAAGGGGTAAAGTCATTACGGTAAAGGGCGTTTGTGAGATGTTGGAAAGTAATTGTGCAAAAGATTCGATCGATGACGCCATATTTAGTGATGGACGAAGTTTTCTATTATTTACCTAAGAAATAAAGTAGTTAAGAAAGTAAGCCAAAATTAATGCATAAACTTCAACTCAATCACTGGTATTTATTAACCTTTTCACCGCCAATGACACCTTTAGAAGACAAACGATTTCGTGCCCTCAGCGCCACAATTTTATTACTTTTTACTAATGTCCATACACCCATTAGAAGAGATAGGGACTAAGGGATTCACCAGAGGATGGGCAGCAGCGTTCTCTGAGTATTTGACCAACTAACTGCGATTGGTGATTATGGCATATCACCCCCCCCCCCTCCCTTTGGGGCAGGCTTTTGTCCAGCAGTGGACATTTTTCAGCTGAAATGATGATGATGATTAATATCCATACAATATTTGTCTTCTATAAAAGACGTGGCGCTGAGGGCACGAAAACATCTATGATACCATGGCGTTGAAAAGGTTAAAAACCAATAGATATTAAAATCTCAAGAGATGTTTTAACCCAAAATTAAAATGACACTCAAGGAAATACAATTTGAGTGTAAACTGAGTTAACTTTCTTCAATTTGATTTTCCTCATCGATTACTCGCACACTCCACTTCCTTTGGCATCTTTTTATAAGCGTACGTAAAAATACGAATTCTTAAATGTTAGCCAATATTTGGAAATTTAATTTCAGCGAAGGATTGGCAATCTATAAATTGGAGTTACATAAATGTCGGGTGAAATTACGCGTCTAAACGTAATCGTGACTGTTTAGTCACAAACATATACTCTATAGACATGAACACAAACACGGAAACACGGAATATGTTTTTATTGTGATTGCAACACACATTGTATTTAGTTTAGTAGATTGTAGGTAGTGTCCCTACTTCATATCGAGCTGGCTTCCGACGGAAAGTGATTTTATTGATGATACGATGCACAACAGCCAACTATCACGGACAGCCACGCACCACCGCACCAAGGCTCTTCCGACGCGCGGTGCGTGGTGCAAGCTCGTGTATCCCAATTCGTAAAATCACGCACCGTGGGACGCCACCTTTAGCCGTTCTTTGTTCTATGTACTCACAGATCTTAAAACGCAATTTTTTAATTAGCTTCGACTTACATGACCTGACCTATCTAGCGCAGCCGTGGAGCACACAATGTTCCTTATAAATCGTTTTCTTTTTTATTCCTGTTGTGTCCCTGGTTGTAGGAAATAAATGTTTTTTTTTTTTCTTGTAATGATTGCTGGTACTAACATTCAAACTATTATATCCAGGCTTTAGAAGACTCTGAACTTAAAATCAGAGCAGCTGCCTATGAAGATGCGAAGCCTCTAACGGGTCGATTGGACGTCAAAACCAACAGAATCGCGGTAAGCAGAACATCCAGCATGTAGTGGTACACGACATGTGTCACGAATTTTATAAGAAAGAATCAACAACCCCGTGACACATGTCACATTAGTGCTAGTTCAAATCAAATGAATACCTCACCAAGTTTAGTTGGCGTACAAGTTTCAAAAGTAAATGATTTGTTTGTAGCAAGAGATAAAGGAAAGTTTCGTCGTACTCACAAACAGAGAACAGAGAGGCCATTACGTGAAGACATTCAACAAGTTAGGAGTATTGAGGTAAATGTAAGGCTTTGTGCTACAATTTTATGAGATTAATTAGCTCCATTATTTCGAGAACAATACTGTTTGGTACTTGTTAAAATATGCTTTAATTTGGAACAATTCATTATTCAAGGGAGAGGAAGGGCTAATAAATATCAATATTTCTACAGAGAACAACTCGCTGCTATATTTTAACGAACGATGAATTTAGAGACCTTTATAGTTAGTATATATTACAAGGAAATGTTACACAAAGATATAAATAACCTTGATCCTATCCTTTTTGAGCCGGTTATGTTCAGCGAGGGTATTCATTTTACTTGCCTTTCGCAATGCTCAACAAATCGCCTAATTTATTCACAAATATCTTACATATCTTTATATGAAGGGTAATTTGTATCATATGTTCAGAATAAACAGATTTTATACACAAAAACTCACCTAATTAAAGTGAAGATCCGTTTCACGTGTATTACAAGTTTTATGTACTTTCCACTGTACGGAAAACAATAGCCCATTGGAAAAAAAAACATTGCAGCATAAATCTATGTGCATTAATAATTTCTTAGGTTTTCGCAAACACTACACATTATAATAAAGCAAGTTTAACCGGATTACATCGCGTATAGTTAAATTAGTTTTCCTGACGTTAGAAAGCTTTGCAATTTTGGTGGTCGCAGGAAGACCGTTTAACGGTTTTTTTACTTCGATTTGATAAACCACAAGTCCTGGCGAAGGAAAACCGATATGTACTTACAATGCTCCGTGAGGCTATTGAAATCAAAAACATTCTTATGTGAATAGAGAAGATAGTTGGCAGCTACCACCTGTTTGGAACCCAGTTCTAAAGATAATCAAGTGCCAAACAGCACGCTAGACTAAAAAACATAATGATACTATGACTGCGTGCATTGAAACCATTTTAATTAATTAAAAAATTTAAAGTAGATTTAAATTATTTTTTAGAAATATCTGCAGTAAAGACGCTTGTCGTCAGTCTTCCTTCGACCATGAAAACTGCAAAGCTTTCGAAACGTCAGAAAAACCAATTACCAATTAAACTAATTTAAATAATATACGCTATGTAATCCAGTTAAACTTGTTTTATTCTAAGTGCATTAATTAAGGTAACAGACACATTGACCTCAGACTGGTTTCGAATTCACGAATCGGTGACGAGTAGCATTATTACCGTTACGATAGAGCTCTTTTCTTGCAGGCACCAACCATAATACTATAATTCGGTGACAACACTTTTCTTCCTTTATTAACTCATATTTTTTTATTCGAGGCTCCTTAATATCTTATGAGTATGTCAGAGATAGCTGAGGACACTGCTGACTCATTGTATTAACACGGTCCGTCAGTCATCTCCTCTCAACCATAAAATTAGGTCATAAAATAATCATATTGTAGTCTGTTGTATTATTGACCGGTACCAAATTACATCTATTTGTTTTGTGTGTGGTGCGTATTTACCGCGAGCATTCGCACGTAACGTCGCATTAGCTTGAGTTAGAGCATTACACCGCCAGTGAAAATGTCGAGGCAAGCATTAAAGTGCGCAGACTTATAATGTTACAACTTCGAACATTACAGCAGTGAGTACGATAAGCCGAGAAACACAGTGCGCGTGTACTTGTAACTAAAGTTGCGAAAAACGGCTTAAAATCGTAAGCGTGTTTAAACGTTGTGCTTTTTTCTGCCAACGAATTTTTTTACGCAAATGCGTAAAAAAAAAAAAAATTATAGCGTCAAAAGACGCTTTTCGTTTTTCACTTCTAAAAAAATTTACTTTTTATTACTACACTCTCAGATTATTGAAAATCTGCGATTACACTATTCTATTTACAATTTCACTAAAAACTATACAAACAAACTACAATCGTCGCGTAATTACCGAGGAGAACATTCAAAAACGCATTCACTCGTTGACAACAAAAATAAACTAAGCGCCAAAGCGAAAGCAAATCAATCAAGGTCAAAAACGTTTAAACGATACGAAAATAATCAACAAAATAAAAAAGTTATTTATCTAAACAAATCTTACGTAAACGAATAAAATTTAATTCTGCCGCTTATCAAACCACCCGTCAACTTTAAAATTGGGTCTTATATTCATAACAATAAGGTTACATTTCAATTGTACTATTTATATAAGTTTGGTTTACGAAAAAGTCTAAACGAAATTGCTTAAATCACTAAGTGTGCTTATACCAAAGACATTTCTATACTTACGTCAGTATAATACCTTTATGGCTTATACGCTTTTTTTAATTAGGCTTTTTTAAGCACTTTTCGTTTTAACGCCCACTTCTACTTGTAACTAACGCCAAAATAAATAAATAAATGTTACATGCACGAATGTTCGCAGTTTGTAACAAGCGATGCTCAATTTCAAGCTCCTCGGTCAGAGAGGACGCTCCCAAAACGTAATTCCCATCCTCGCACTCCCCTTACACACCGCAACTGCGGGCCGCTCCCTTCAATTTTATGCGAGTTGCAATAGAACTCATTTTCGAGAAAATCATTCTCGCGTGTTTTACCACGGAAGTAAATGTCGTAAATCTCAAAACAGTTTTCTTTTTATTACAAGAATACTAAACAATCTATACAAATTTCCTCTAGCTAGTATTTAATAAACTTTATTATCTACCTATTTGCATATATTTTATATAGCTAAGTTAAATAATAAAGGATAAATATTCGAAAAATCTCTAAAAACGCATGATTTTCAAAAAATAAAAGTATCGAACAAAAATCAACTAATTATGTAACTGTCTAGTCAAACGATGGACAAAGGTTCAAAAAAACATGTATCTAAATTTGATATTCATCAAGCATGTGTTCCACTCAGCATATGTTTTCAAAAAGTCACCTCATTTTGGGAGCCAAGCCTTACGCCCTATTGTATTGTAATGTTGCCAACTCACCGCGAGCTTTCGCGTGTAATGTAACAAATTCATCGGCTTAATTACATTATTATTTTTAATGCATTTGTTTTGTACATGAATTTTTTTTTTCATCGGTGTAAATCATATCGGTGAATTTGTTACTTTACACACGAATGCTTGCAGTTACTACGCTCCATTATGCTCAATATATCCATGCAACTTTCTTTTTGGGAGGAGATGCCTCGCAGTAACAGTTTTTTGGTTT
Organism: Asteroscopus sphinx; assembly: GCA_949699075.1. Lineage (NCBI taxonomy): Eukaryota > Metazoa > Arthropoda > Insecta > Lepidoptera > Noctuidae > Asteroscopus > Asteroscopus sphinx. The sequence continues at coordinate 19,371,650 of OX453010.1, forward strand.
ATTTCTAAAATGTAAAGAATCTCACATGTTACATGGATGTTGTTCTAAAATTTATTTATTCTAGCAGTAACACAATTTAAAATATTATTAATCTGTGTATTCTCGTCGCCGGTGTCTGATAACTCGTGTGTTGTGCAGGCACCTCAGGTATATCTTCATGCCAGGATGCATTACTCCCCATGGAATTTTCCTAAAGTTCTGGTGCGCTGTACGCTTTCTAGTGGCCGTGTTTTACATATTCGCTGTGCCGTACGATATTGCTGTAAGTTTGCATGTTTTATTGTGTTACGTTGTGGAAAATATGTGCTAATTAAAGTTTATAGAACATAATACTGCAATTGCTTGCTTGATATTCTTGCTAGGGTCACAATATTGAACTTTTCTGGTGAATGATGTGAAAAATGTGGAGGCACATAGCACAATAACTTGCCAGCTAGGGATAACTTGCCAAGTATATCTGACACTGGTATATACTGACCAGCCGCGGTACTGTTGTATTAAGTCTGGTCCTGCGGTTGTTGAAGGCATGTCCTTTGGATAAACCTCTCGTTCTCGGGAGAGGTTAATGTCCTATGTAGGCACAAAACAAAACTGATAAGTATGGAAGTATCCATAGCAATGACTTTTATTTTATACACGCTGAAAGTTGAATCGCTTATTTCCCGAAAAGGGGTCATTGTACTCATCATTATGAACAACTTTTACTATGGGACCAACCCTGAAATCGCGAAAAAAATATCAGATGGTCCCTACATTTTATTGATTTAAGTGAACACAAATGTAGGGACCAACTGACTTTTTTTTCGCGATTTCAGGGTTGGTCCCATAGTAAAAGTTGTTCATAATGATGAGTACAATGACTCCTTTTCGGGAATTAAGCGACTCAAATTTCATTTGCATGTATATAAGATTAATAAATTAATATACTATTGCTATTTAATTAAAGTATAATTTCAGTCGAAACAACACAAACATGGCAGCCCATACAACTGGTCGGACGTAGTCTTGTACATTGACATTATAATAATGGCGTATGTAGCGTACTACAATGAGAAATCTTTGCTGGTCACACATCCACTGTTGACGGTATCTAGATATTTGAAGCATGCATTCGTCTTGGACATCATCAGCGTTTTCCCATTTGAAGAAGTGGTAAGTGCTGTAATCAATTTTTTAAAGAAAACCGTCTGAAGTCTCAAACGTACCTAATTTTATTTTAACTCAAAGTTAAGTTTCAAGTTGTCTCTGTCACTGTAAGGTACAGCAAAAGAAAGACTTAAGAACGTCCTAAAGTCTTAAGTGTCATTTGAGACTTTCAGGGATAAGCTTTTATAGAAGCTATATACGTTTAATTAAGAACTTTCTTTTTTGCAGTTTAGAATAGTAAATGATAACACGGATATGGATCTTTATAGACTAAATCGAATGCTTTTGGTGAGTTTTCATTTAGTTGACTTCACGGTGGTACTTAAATACAAATTCAGTTCCCATGAAAAATTTGCAATTAATTATATCAGATAAACGGCTAGTCACATTCCTGTGAATATCGATAATTAATCATTTGTACCTCTGACAACCCCATTTTCTGTCCAGTTCATTCTTTTCCATCCTAAGGTTGCATGGAAGAAATCGCTGATCGTGATAAAGCCGCTAATCGTACATTTCGTAAATGTAGTTATATTCTTTCTGTGTAGTGTATTTTAAAGTGTACAATCAAGCATAATACCTATGTTATAAGTAATATGCCTATCGAATTCGCTTAACAGTTTCAAGCAAAGAAAGCATGTAATAGAATATTGAAAATAAATCGTACACAACAAGTAACAGAAATTTAATAGAAAATGGATATTCACGTGTCTAGAAAAAAGTGAAAGGCGTGAACAACAAAAGAGTACGCACAATCAACAACAAAAGGCTATATCTAATCGTACCTAGATACAGTACAGATTTACACAATAGTATTCAGTGAGCGTTTCTTTTGTCCAGGTGACTAGAATAACAGGTGCTTTTTCGTACTGGGAGAGTGATATAATGCGGGTAAATCCCGCTGTAGTGCTGCTAAAGTTCCTGCCTATAGCCGTGACTATTATAAACTTTGCTACGGCGTTCATATTCGTGAACTCGTGTGAGCCCTACATGCCTGAATATTCGCATTACATATTAGTGAATTGTACGAAGGTTTTGATCGTTTCCAGTACCAAGTATGAGACTAAATGTAAGTGAATATTATGATTATTTCTTGTGTATGTTCGTTTTATCTTCTTTCTTCGTGTTTTATGGGGTCGGCTTCCAGTCTAACCAGATGCGGCTGAACAGCAGTATTTTACACGGAGCGACTGCCATCAGGCCCCCGTAACCCAGTTATTTCTTCTTAAATCACCCGCTGTAATTCAGCTTATCACAGAAAGACTTATTGCGCATCCCTCGGAAAGTTTTGTGTAATTCTTTCATGATAAAAAGTAGCCTGTATTTTAATCTGGATTATAGTTTATCTGTGTGACTGTGTGCCAAATTTTATCCTAATCCATTCAACCATTTCAGAGTAATTGAGAAACAAACATCCAAATATCGTCACAAACTTTGACTGTTATAATATTAGTATGATATAAAATATTCGTATGTGTAAAATATGTGAATTGTTATCTTTTTGACTTGTTCCCATTCCCAAATCTTTATCTGTGGTCATTATGAGCATACAAGCTACTTTTTGCTTTAGATATCTTTTATTTTCTTAGGATCTGTAATAAAATGTTGAGGTCCATCTGGGTGTTTTCATAGCGTTATAATATCAAGAGGCCTATCATTATGTAAATGTCATATATTTTGGCTTGAGGTTCTTAGAAGGATGTAATTATTGTTATTGTAATAATATAATACAAGTTTTATTTAAAAGGTTTGTTTACAGTGAAAATATTATCAAGACAAGCTTTAATAATTTTTTTTTTTAAAGCTTTTATAGGTTGACTCCTAGGAGTCCTAGCTCGGGACTGGGTCTTGCTCTGTCTCCCACGTAAAATTCCAGATGTATCTGTCGCTCAATCTAGTACTTAAGTTGACCTGTACTCATATGTTTATAAATAAATAAGACAAGGATTCGAGCTGATCATAATGAGTCCAAACAACGTCAATTTATTATTATTAACTGAGCAGTTCCGCTGTCTACCTTTTGTCTCCATCATCAGATCAGATCCTAAGCACCATAATATTGTATTGTTATCGGATTTCCATATTATGTATACCAAATATCAGTCAATTTTAATAACGGGAATTGTGTCAAAAGTAGTTAAGATTTGTCCCAAACATAATAGCAATCGAATACACTAATAAGTTTCGTCAATTACAACATGTTATTTTAGACAACTAGCTTTTATTGTACATTTGTACCTAATAAATTGATATGGCAATTAGATATTATGTGCACCTTTGCTATTTCCTAAGGATAATAATATGACGTATTCTGTTTACCTACGTAGGCATCAGTCTCGCGCTCAGCGTCGCTTCATATTGAAATTGAACTCGGCATGAAACAAAATTTTTCTTTCGGGAAAAATTAACCTATATTAAAATTAACCTATCATAAAATTATGCTTATGTCCAGTAGTGGACGTCTTTTGGCTGAACTGATGATGATCATATTAAAATTAACCTTTATTAAAATGAACCTATATTAAAATTAATCTATATTAAAATTAACCTATATTAAAATTAACCTATATTAGTGTAAACTATTCTAATCTCGATTCTGAGCAAACCAATTTCAGGTTTTGAGTTTTTTCAACAACACGTATAAGCTTGTAAAATCTAAACTAATCATGCGACTCTGTCTGCTTACCACAGATGCAGTCACCGAATACGTGTACACGTTCTATTGGGTTTACGAGATATTTGTGGGTGAGTACTTCACGTAATTGATATTACGGTTACCGGTAATGTATGGCCCCACAATGTTTCGGGGTAAGTCAACGACCTAGGGTTGAAATTTAGTATTGGTTTTCACGAGTTTCGAATAATGTATTCACATTGGGCGTGTGGTTGTTTAATTAGAACAGGGTTAAAGGTATTTCTAAGTTTTACCTAAGAGGTATTTTAGGTGATTAACGATCACAGAAAAAAGGTCTAGTCTATGGACTTTTTCTATAAAATAACCGATATTCAGGATGATTCGTTTGAATGGGTCAGTGCAGTGGGGAGAATGACACATTGGGTTTCATAGTTGGATTTATTCCTGACAACCTAAATTACCAATTTCTACGATAAAACGACTTGATATTTACTTGGCGTTAAGAGCGCCTTTGTACCCTGTTGTGCATAAAGAATTAAATAAATAAATATTTTTTCTTGAAAAAATGCTGGGTTCGATTTTCTTGCTGTGTATCAGTTTTTTGGAAAACCTTGAATACGATTTTTCATTACTCTAAAATCGAGGCAATTTTTCGTAATAACAAAATTTTCCAGCTATCATAGTTTATTATTTTTTCAGACTGACATATACAGGATGTTGAACAGCCTACATCCTGTCTGTATCGTCTGATTTTTTGTTATTTTTTCTGCGTATAGGTACAAAGAAGTAGGTCCTTTGTCCTTGGTTAAATTAAATGGAACTTCTTATTTATTAAAAATTAATACAGTATCCCTGCTCTCCAACGCTTATGGGGTAGAACCATAGAAATCTAAATAATATGGTAATAGAAGTGGTAAAGGCACGTGAACTTGTCGCCGCGTACAGGTGTCTCGTAGGACACCAGTGAGCCAGCCGTTTGCTTGATCATCAGTGCTGTTTTGGAAGGAGTCACTAAAATTGTATTTTGCAGCATATCTAACAGCGGATTTTTTTAGACTTAATTTATTTTGCATTGAATGCTAGAAACATGGTGGGCGTGATTGCGTATTTATGTGTTGGTAGCGGCGAACCAGTGACACGTATTCCGGCAATAAAAGACAGTAGATAACATTTCTATTACCTTATTATTTCGATTTCTATGGGTAAAACTATTTCTTTTAATTTTCTATCAATACCAATGCAAAAAGCAAGCACAAAATTACGTTTTTCCTAGGCTTGGGCTGCACTCCGATTGGTATGCCAAACTCCGTGGATCTATGGCTGGTGATGACCCTGCAAATCGCTGGATTTCTCTACTTCGCCTTCATGTTCGGATACGTTGCCTCCACGCGGTCGGCCGCCGCGCACGCCTTGTTGGAACACAATGTATGTTTACTTAATACTTATGCCTTGCACTTAAATCTATGTAATGCTTACCAAGTGAGATTTCTTTGAAAGATCAATGTCATTTATAGATATAATTAGAATTTACATGGAAACGTTAAACAGAAAAAATGCTTATATTGTTAATTAAACAGAAATATCCTGCGATTCTATTTGTACTGTCTCGGGTAGTCTGGGAAATGAGACTGTTGTGTTCCATACAGTGAATTGATTTCTAAAGTACCGTAAAAGTAAGTATCCCAGGAAGTGCAGTTTACCATGTATGGTAAACTGCTACGAACTATGGTCGTAGCGCGTAGACTACTTGCTACGCGCTACGTCTTGGCTACGGATGGAGTAACCCGCCATCTTTCCAGAAAATTGTATAGTTCCCGGCACGAGACGTGAGCACAAATTGTACCTGCGTAATAGTCTCTGTCGTCACCGTATTCTAGTATTCCGTTTTTTACGTATATTTAATTATGCATTATCATGTAATTAAGCCAATGCAAGTGCCAGTTTCTGGTCTGTTGTACTGGGAACAGAGATTCGACCACTTACGTAGTGGAATCTGTGCTCACGACTCGTGCCGGCAACTATAAGTGAGTGTAAGGATAATGATTACCATAGTGATGAGTTTGCACCATCCACCGGTATCCAAGTATATAGATAGATATATAGATAGATAGATAGATAGAGTATACTTTATTGTTTGCACATCATAAAAATAAAAATAAAGTTATAACAAACATGAGCACGGTACTAACAATTGGCGGTCTTATCGCTTAAAGCAATTTCTTCCAGACAACCATTGGATGGACTTGAAATGTACAAGAAAATATAACAGGTAGTTGGCGGTGTACTATAGAGAAAATACCATATAAATAACTAAAACTGCAATCACAACTCACATGTTATAGTAATTACAACATTACCCTCATGGGACCGATCTACATTTCCAAGCCCGAAAGTAGCAACTAAGCGAGGTTTTTGAACTGTGGCAAATCAATAAATGTTGCTACTCTTGCAACAATTATACCTTGTAACAAGAACCTAAAAAAAAAATCGCCTCTGTTACAAATTGAATGACGTCATCAAATTTAATTGACGTTAATGCCAAGAAAAAGAAAATACCGTCGGTTTGTCTCCATTTATTAATAAACAAGATTCTCTCATTATTCTCCCTTGTTGGTTTGGTTGTAATTCTAAAATTGGAACCGGTCAAAATAATTAATACCTACGAATATGTACCAAGTTGTTATTGCCTCCGTTATCTCGCTGTGTGGGTAAGTTTAGCAAAAGGCCTCCGCCTAGTGGGGCATTATCGGGCAGCCGCTATTGTTAGTATGAAATAAAAAGTTATCGTTTCAGGAATAACATTTAAGGCCTTGGAAATTTCAAGCCATTTATTGGCTTTCTCATTAAGTTAGAAGTACGTGAAAATAGCTATATTTTCTCAAAAAACATTGAAAAAAAAACAGAATAAGACGTAACAAATAAAGTAGGTACGTCAATAGGAAATTCATTTCATATTGCTTCCTTTCATGTTGTAAGCTATATTTCAATTGCCATCAAAGCCGATCAAATATCTAAAAAGTTAATAAGCTGGGTGTGAAAGGAAATCAATACTCTGTAATGGAACTGCTGCTAAAAGAAGGAAACAATCTTGTTTAAAGATTTCAATTGTGGAAAGAAAAATTCGCTCACATAAGTGGAAGTTAATGGCTGGGTCAAACCAACTGCAGCGCATCACAAGCGCAGCGCCTCACGTTGCAACAGGTGACGTTGTATTGTATGAAACTGTATGGGAGATGACACACCAAGCGCTCCAGTCGCACGACTATGTGCAGCGGTACATAGTCTCCCATACGATTTCATACATTACAATGTCACCTGCTGCAACGCGACGCGCTGCGCTGTGATGCGCTGCTGTTGCTTTGACCCAGCCATTAACTTCCACTTACGTCTTTAAGTGCCGTCATGCGCCATGCTTTGCATGCGTGAATGCATTAAAAATAATAAAATAACAATCTTGTTTATTTTGAAATGAATAAACAAACCCTACATTATTATTATTATCAATCAATCAACTCAGCCTATCGCAGTCCACTGCTGGACATAGGCCTCTCCCAAATTGCGCCACAACACTCGGTCCTCTGCCTTCCGCATCCAGTCCCCCCCCAGCTACTTTCATCAGGCCGTCGGTCCACCTGGCGCGGGGCGCCCTACACTGCGTTTGCCGATTCGCGGTCTCCGCTCAAGGACTTGTCTGCTCCAGCGGCCATCGGTCCTTCGACAGACATGGCCAGCACACTGCCACTTCAGCTTACTAATCCTACAAGCTATGTCGGTATATATATATATATTTTTTTTCTTTCTTTCTTTTCTTTTCGGCCACTCCAGTTCGTCTCCGGATAATCTCGTAATTATTATTATGCCAGCCCTATATTCTCCAACATGACACATGAGAAAGTTTTTAGTAAAAATAGTGAAATGTTACAATGAACAAAATCTAATTAACGGTTGAAATAGACCATACTGTTAGTGTAGTAGGTACTTCGTGTTACGGCTAAAGTTCCGTCATTAAAAATATTACGACTTCGCAGTTCCAGTACAGTAATTATATTAGTTTTAACGAGCTCGGTTCCCGTTTGTTTTATAGGAAAAAACAAAGGATCTAGCCAACTTTCTGTACCAAGAGAATGTGGATCCTATGCTTACGGTGAGAACGTTGAAATATTTCGAATATGTGTGGAAGAGAACCAACGGCAGTAATCCACAGGTAAGTCATAATACAGAAAGATAGACAGACACAAAGTCACAGCAGTGATACTCCCTGTACGTGTGAGCTCGCTCACCGGTGACCTTGAGGGTGCGTGTGTATATGCAATATATGGCTGGGCAGCCGAGAGACTGCCCGTTCCACACGCCGCGCACCGCGCACGGCCCCCGCGCTCGCCCCAACCCGCACACATAGCCGCGAGCAATTTTTCGAGCACACATGCTTAATATCATAAAAATAGTCATTTAATAGCCAAACTTTTAGTTTTTTACTTATTGACTGTATCTGTATATTCCAAACCGATTTACTCGTGTAAATCGGTTTGGAATCTTATTGTATAATCACACACACTTTTAATTTTTTGTAACAAGTAGTAAGTCTTTGGACAAAATCCTACAACAAGTCTTTTAGACGACCTTACAATGTGGTATGAACTGAATGTTGTACCGAATTGTAAACATTGAAAAGCAGCAAGTATTTCACCGGTCACGTAGTTGTAAAATATTTCGTTATGCACTTTTTACACAAAACTACATTAATTCTGGGGGAACGCTGACGGCTGCTGTGGTGAATTTTTTTTTATGTTTGTGTTTGTTTCAATTTTGCATTTTTATCACGTTCCTATCCTTTTACGAGATGAAAACAGGATATTGTAGTGACTTTGATTTTCTTTAGAGTATTTTTCGGTGTGGTGCAGTACGTAAACAATAGGACCACCCTATATCTTCTCATGGGTGTCGTAAAAGGCGACTAAGGGATTCACCAGAGGGTGGGCAGCAGCGTTCTTTGAATATTTAACCATCCAACTGCGATCGCCAACTCGTCTGCCAAGCGTGGTCATTATGGCATATCCCCCCTTTTGGGGGAGGCCTATGTCCAGCAGTGGACGTCTTTCGGTTGAAATGATGATTGTTTATTGGAAAGATATTAATTTTCCATAAAATTCATAAAGTGGCGGATTTACACATTTGCCAAGGATATACTGTTACATTTTTGCCGTCTTTACATCTTAAAATTATCAGTTCCTAGATTATTTTTACAATCCAGCAATTAGTTCGAAATTACATAAAAAACAGTTTTTGGGTATTGAACGCGACGGTAGCTCGTTGTGGAAAAGAAATGAAAATATAGCGGACTGTATAAAATGACTATAATGATGTATACGAATTAGAACATATACATAATGGTCGATCGGTAAAAACAATGAATGAGAAGTTAATATGCGCGAGCGCGGCCGTGCCTGGTCGGGTGCAACAGCTGACTGGCGGTATCATGGTATAATAACACCAGGTAGTCTCTTCCCGTGACAGCTAGGTCACGTGATTGCCTCCGTACTACGTCATCGGCCGTGGAGCCAATAGCGGGCTGTTAACGTGACACTTGTCAGTTTGATGTGCTGCCACTTTGTGAAAAGAAATTACCCGAGCAATATGCATTTTTACATTTAATTTCTTCTATAAAGAATCACTTTTTAACTAGTAATTTAATATAGTTTCCTTTATTAACTAATTAGATGAATAACACGAGATAACACATAGTTAGGCTAGTTAGGAATTTATTTTATATTCATTATGAACAAAAATCTCCTTAAGTATATTGAAGATATCAATCAATGGCAGCACTGATCGTGACGTAGCTTGGAGGCATCGCGCTGTCATTGCGGGAAGAGAATACCTGGTGAAACATCTTAATATACCATGGGCGGTATGAGTGGGCGCGCGGGTGGCGGCGGAGCTGATGACGCGCCACTTGCCCCGCTCCTCTTGGTCTTGATGATGCTGTTGAGTTTACGATGACTCAACAGGTATATATCTGAACTAATTAAAACTCAATTTACTACTACTACTACTCATGTACGAATCAAGTCGCTCAATCTTGTGCTAATAAGGTAGGGTAATGTATGCTACTTAACGAAATAATGTAGATTCAGTAAACGTAATTAAATAGGTAATCTTTATTGCGCTCACAAAAAGTATAAAAATAATAAATTCAATTAAGTTAGCAAAATTTCAAATTTGCCGCCCCTAAAATCTGGTGTTCTAAGCTCAAGCCCACTCATCCTGCTGGTAAATGCAACACCGCATTCATACATAGAAACTTAAAGTTCAAAGATATCTGGAAACGAAAAACTTAATCTTAGACACTAAGGTAATATGTACTACGTACTAGAGAAGACACCTCGAACAGAATGTTTGTAGCACGTTTTAGAGCTCCTGCGCTCTCACTCGCTTAGCCACGCTCGTCACGCGCGTGCTCCGTGGCCAGCAAGTTGCGCGATATTTTTTGTTCGTAATGTCTACTCTAGTACGTAGTACATATTACCTCAGTGATCTCAGATTAAAATTTAAGTGTCTACTTCTATTTCAAAGATCAGCTAGAATACCGAGCTCCTTGCTTTAAAGTATCTCTTTGTAACATCCGTGCTGACTTCGCCAAATGTATTCAAGTTTCTATCAGTTCGTGCTGACCGCAGGTGGTATTCAGCGGTGACAGGTGCGAGCCGCAATGTCGCTCCATCATTTTGTCACTGAATTAGATCCCGGGTCACCATAGTTACGATGATATATTATTTAATTAATACTTGAATAATGTGTCTTGTCTTCCTTTGTTGTTGTGGTGTTTAGAAGGCCTTTGTGTTTGTAATGGTCATTATTTTGGAAGGCACACTATTATAATATTTAAATGAGTCTCGGACAAACTAAACTGTAATACGATTTCACTTCTCTGAAGAATTTAACTCTGCATCATTTCAGCCGAAAGACGTCCACTGCTGGACATAGGCCTCCCCCAAACATCGCCACAACGACCAGTCCTGTGCCTTCCGCATCCAGCGGATTCCCGCGACCTTCACCAGGTCGTCGGTCCACCTTGTGGGGGGCCTACCCACGCTGCGCCTTCCAGTACGCGGTCGCCACTCCAGAACTTTACTGCCCCATCGGCCATCCGTTCTGCGAGCAACTCTGCATGCTGCCTTTAAATTTAAAACACACGTTTTATTTTGATATTATCTCAGCGTGATCTCAGCAGAGGTTTTGAAAACGAAAACATAGCGAAGTACTCATAGGAAACTTAGAAAATATAGGTATACATATAATGTAGGTATTGAAATAAATCTTTCACACTGAAGGGTTATTTCGATACTCTACCGCATAGAAAATATACTTATACTGGTACTTTACCGTACGTGTTTTCGTAGAAAATCTGTCGTCGCCTAAACTCAGCCTTAATGGAAGATACGTTAGTGTTCATGTATGAGCGTGCCCTTCGGGAGGTACCGCTGTTTGGCAAGGTGGAGCGGTCCTTCATCAGGGTCATCACGCAACACCTGCACGAAATGTACCTGCTCAAGGGCGATACTATCATACAGTGCAGGGATATACAAACCTACATCTACATTATTTATCGTGGAAAGGTACGGGCCTACTTTTTTAAATATCTTTTCATTGTAAAGTAACGGCTATATTTTCATTTTATCGTGCATCATAATAATTTTTCACAAAACTAGGTTTTTGACAGCATATTTAGTTGGATTTAGTAGTACTTACACTTTATAAACATAATTTATGTCAGCATAAACTCATTTTAAATCCGCTATAAATTTTACGTCTCCGTTCCATAACCCTTCCATCTATGTCACAGAATCGTACGTATCTTATTTATATTCATAGATATTTTTTATTACACGCACAAGTCCTTGTCCACAGTCAATCTTTCAAGTCAAATATAGCTCGAGGTAAATTATTGGGGACGCTGTAATATGTATCCTGGGGACATATACCGACTCACTGAACAGGAACAATCAGAAAGGTTTTTTTGATTATTCCGTTTTTGCGCATCTCACTAAGTTTGTACCTATTGTAAACACGGACAAAGGTATACTGGATATACATGTAATGTTAGACAGGACCCCTGACCTTTTCACCGTTCGTTGACAACACATTTTTTACGATATTTGGCTGTTTTATGAGCATATACTATCTGTAATATCCTTATTATATTTTAACTAGCAAGCCACCCCGGTTTTGTTCGGTTAAACTTATATTTAACCGTACAAAACCGTACCGAATATAACAGTATTATACTATTATTCGTTTAATACATATACCAACCAACGACCTGATTATTAAATCAAATTACAGGTCGATGTTTTGACATCATATAATGAGATGATAACCTGTATGGGCCCAGGCGGTATGTTTGGAAATTTTACTGGCGTAAGTATTTTTTTTTTTAACAAGCGGTTATTATTTTTAACCGACTTCAAAAAAAGGAGGAGGTTATGTATTCGGCGGGTTTTTTTGTCATTAGCTACTTCCTCGCATTAATTTGCGATATGCTATAAAATGTGTTTTTATGCTATCAGTTCAAGTATGTTTGAGTTATATGTATAACAATCAATCATTCAACTTGCCGTATAGGTGCTGAATTTTTGCCTCAAAAAATGCGTCAGTACATTTGGTTTGTAAAATTAGCTATAAAAGTTTGAATGATGAATACATATTTCATTGTAAATCCACAAAGTACAGAAGGTTACTAAATAAACAGCTGAACATATATTTTCATAAAATTTTCAGCAACCAATATCATGTTCCGAAGTAACGATATACGCCAGTCGGAGTCTCGATTTATTAGTTATACCAAGTGTGACTTTCTTCAACTTAGTCAAATATTATCCGAAGATCCAGGAGCCTTTGAATAAAGCTTTCGAAATGTCTAGAGATTACATCCTACCTATTAATATGGAGATGAACGATGATGACTCTTCGGAAGGTGAATCACTTTAATTGGTGCTCTATACAATGTGTTAATTTAATCACCTGGAATATTTTAAGGTGACGCAGTATTTGGTTAATAAAAACTAATGAAAATAGTTTTAAACTATAACCTGTTTACAAAACTGCCCGATAATATCTTGTCTACCCTTCTCTTTATTCACTTCAGTCGTTTATCTTTTAGTAGTTTTTATTTTTATGGTGAAAAGTGGAAACATTTTGGTGTAAATTTAAGGTACTACTCGTGCAGATAAAGAAAGGGATTGAAAATGGCGGACTTTGTATTTGCTTCTTGCTCACACATACGGTATAGTGCCAGCGAGAGACACATAAAACAATAGAAGTGCCGCCATTTTCAACCCATTCCATATCTGCGCGAGTATAGTACAATTTTTTATTGATTCGGTTAGTATTATCGTGGACTGTTTCACCTACTTGAAGATGGACTTCCATGCACGTGCAACAGACGCGCACGACCAACGCGCTGCGGCTGACGCGACACTACAACAGTATGAAGTGTATGGCCAACTCTAATCTGTAGTATGGCGTCGGCCGCATGTATGTGTCTATCGCGACTGTTAATATTGTCGCATCAGCCGCAATAAAGCGCGTCGTCGATCGTGCTTATCTGTCGCAACTGACGCGACCTATGGAAGACCATCTAAAATACTGCAGGTGATTAAATTAATTAGTTCCGTGTGGTGCCGGACGTAAAGAATTGCACCACCCTATATCTTCTCATGGGTGTCGTAAAAGGCGACTAAGGGATTCACCAGAGGATGGGCAGCAGCGTTCTCTGAGTATTTAACCAACCAACTGCGATCGCAAACCCGCCTGCCAAACGTGGCGATTATGGCATATCCTCCCAATATATGCTTGGGGGAGGCCTGTGTCCATCAGTGGACGTCTTTCGGCTGAAATGTTGAATGATGATTAAATTAACGTTCTGTAGATTTTTTTATTTTGTGCCATGGTGAAAACATGGGTCAGTCAATGAGGTTGGTAGCGAGATTCAAAACCCACGATCATTTATGTTAGGAACAAGACGATAGAATACACGCTAGTTGTTCGAAATATGTAAAGTTTCGCATTTTACGAGACTGTTTTATAAATGCGTCAATAATTTTTTGGGTAAAGTAATAAAACAAAATTATGAAATAAAAAGTAAAGCTATGTAAGCGTTTAAAAGTTGCTCTGTTTGTATCGGAAAAGATGAGAGATAAACAAAAGGGCTTTTGGTTTAACTGTAACTTTATCAGTGGACTTAAGAGATTAGTAACTTCCGATGGCATCGGCTGAATTCTAGCTTAAACAGATAAATAGCTTGGTTCAATCCAAAAAGAAGTCTTTGTTTACATCCTACCCCTATTCCAATTAATATAGAACTGGCGCAGTATGTCTCTTACAAAAAGAAATATTAAGTCTGTTTTTCCATATCAAAGGTTTTTCTCTCTTGTCTTATTTAATAAACAATCTTGACATTAACAAGTCTCTTTATTCAAATAACTACTGATAAAATATAATTACTAGTTCTGCACATGTATGGTCGACCGCACGTCGGTGGTAACACTTTGACATTAGCAGCATCTTTATTTCGTAAGCAGTAAGGGCGGTTTTCGAATTGAAGTGTTACCACTGTCATGCAGTCGACTGTACCTAATTAAGTTTAAAATGTTATTTAGTGCGTGAAATTGTTAACATACATTATGCTTTCAATAATAATTATTGACAAATTGCATTAAAAAGACATGCCAAGATTGTTTACTAAATAAGACGAGTAGAAAAATTTAGTGTGATTACACACTAAATTTTTCTACTCGTCTACACTTTTTGTTTTTGTACTGATAACAACAACATAACATAACTAAAATATCAATTTTGTTTCACAGATGACTTGACGTATGACATGACGTCACTAGAATCAGGCGTTGATTCAAAGAGTGGTTCCAGTAGATATGACATGACAGGTATTTTTGCTACAATATATTTTAAAACTTCGAAATTCGTAATAGACAGTTAGTATCAAGATCCCTCTTTATAAGAACCAAGTTAATCTTACAAGAAACGATTTTATTCGAGCAATAAAACTTATTAACGTGATTAAGCAAGAAGGAAAACATTATAAGAGATAATGGGTTTTCATCATAACTATAAAATGTGTTACATAATCGATTTCCACCTTACACAAATCTCCTTAACCAAATACAGTTAAATTTGCTGCAATATTTTCTAGATGTCTGCATCATTGAGCCATACAGAGGTATCTTTTTCCAACATAAAATACCTTCACAGTGAAAAGGTATACTAACATAAGCCCACACACCCACACAGCTTAGGTATGCTAAAGGTGTACTATTTCTTTAGTATGTACACAAACAGGGCTGTCATCAAACTATCGTATTCCTAATCCGTAGGGTCGCTACCGATGAGCACGTCACAGTCTAACGTGAGCCAGGCGAAGTCGTCTGGCAGCGTGTCCACGTATCACAGTTACACGCACCCCTCTAATCTGTTGCGGCCCGGCACGCTCATGTTTCAGGTAATTTGATACCGCTCTAATGAAGACTGGAAGTTTAGGAAGCAAATGATTGTTAGGCTGTGGTGAAATATGGGCTTTGTCGATGTACTTATAAGTGTCGTGATGACTGATTTACGTTTGGTGTTTGTATGTTTGGGTTGTCTCAATACAAGTTCTGGGAATTTGTTAGGTGTAAACCATTCTGTATGTGGGTTGACGGACAATGTATGAGTACACAATGCTCGTAGGTTCAAAACACAAAACTGCGAATCGACGCGATGCAAATTTTCAACGCAAACGCGACGCGAACTGCTGCGTTGCGACGCGATGTGATTTCGTGCGGCAAGACATCATGCTGGCCATAGTTCGGGTAACCATGGTAACCAGTCATATATCGCAGGAATGCGCAATGCAAATCATGTCACAAGTTTTTGCGAAGCGTCGTGCAAGGTCGTAGATTTCTGCGATGTGACGTCGCATCGCAGTTTTGTGTCGCGACCCTTACTGCAGAATTTTCTGCAAGGTAAACCGAGACTATAATAACTTCGTGTCGTGCCAAGATGTAATGCCACGTAAAAGGTAGTATTACCTCACTTTCCTTAGAAAAATGTGTGTACTGTGTGTAGTATTATGTACCTACACATTTAATATACAAGGACTCACTTTAAAAACTTGTTGGCAACAGAATATTTTGCTTCCCTATTTTAAATATACCGTCTTATTACAAAAAAAATGATAAACCTAGGTTTAAACCAAGACTATTAAGTCCAGTTTTAGTACGGTACAAACCTTAGTACCGTAGTAATAGCTCATCCTTATTACAAAAGTCAAAATAAGTGAAGACTAGATAGTATCGGACTGTTGGGGGTGTATTAGGTAGTATGCAGAGAAATCGACTAAAAAATAGATGGAATTCTCGATGTACGGACTAAAATTATTCGTTCAAACGATTTCCATTCGGTCTTAACGTTCCGTTTCAGCAGAATTTTTAATAAAACAATCCTTTTTATTTAAATTTTTTTCTAGTTTATATTTATTTCAGTTTTTTTTTTATAATCTATTTTTATTTTCTAATAATATAGGTACTGTATTAAAAAATCGATAAATGGTTGTCGCGCGATCCAGCATCTCCTTGTTTTCTTAGTACTCGTTTATGACACGCGGCGCGTCTGGTGGTGCGTCGCGCTGGGCGTCACGCGTTACTCTGTTACGGAGAAGTGGCACGTGAAGCGTGGTGGTGCCCGCGGTGTCACACACGCAAAGACAAACATATGGCGATATGCAGTGTTGTGCAGCACGTGCTCCTACAACCTTTCCTTGCGAAGCCGCGGGCACCACCGCGACTGACACCGCGGGTGCCGCAGCCTTGGCTGCTGCGTGCGCCGCATAAATTGTATAGTGTGTATATAAACAGGGCCGATATTTTGAGTAGCCCGCTACATTTGTAGTGATATCAATCAATATTATTATCTTGGCTACGTTCAGTAATATCGCCCGACGATGCACGGAGCGTAGTTTGGTCATTCGGTTACTCAGAGCGATCAAACAAACGAACGTCCAAAGAACACTCCGTGCGTCGTCGGACGATATTACTGAACGCAGCCCTGACAGAAAAAGTGAAAAAAGTTATCATACAATATTGTTGTTGTACGGTTGACCGCACGTCAGTGGGTAACAGTTTGACATTGACAGCGCCTTTATTTCCTTAGCAGTAAGGTGGTTTTCTAATTCAAGTGTTACCACTGCCATGAAGTCGACTGTACGTATGATAACTTTTTCACTTTTTTTGTCAGGGCTGCGTTCAGTAATATCGCCCGACGACGCACGGAGTGTAGTTTGGTCATTCAGTTACTCAGAGAGATCTATGGAGCGATCATACAAACGAACGTCCAAAGAACACTCCGTGCGTCGTCGGACGGTATTACTGAACGCAGCCCAGACAAAAAAAGTGAATAAAAATATCATAAGATATTGTTGTTGTACGTATGATATGACCGATTTTTCACTCTTTTATGTCAAGTAATAACTGATTGATATCACTACAAATAAGCAAAGTAGGAGATACTTCTACCAAATTTCTGATAAAATAACACTGCGAACTTGTCACCGTAGTTTTCGTGTGAATGATAAAATAAAATTCACCCATTTTTTACAAACTTTTATTAATAATCAAGGGACAACATTTTGAAAACAGTAGCAAGGCCCAGCACGCAATGATGCGAATGTGTGCAAATTAACACTGCAACAACAACAACAACATAACATCACGCCTGTATTTCCCCGAAGGGGTAGGCAGAGGTGTAATAGTACACCCACATTGCAACTTTTGGAATACAATACACCAGTGTACATGCTTCCATTGTATAGTATGCACCAAACTTTATGGACGCTGGGCAAACGAGTTGTACGAGTTGTTGTTGTCGAACAAGTTGTGTGGTATGTTGTTGTTGTATGTGTTGTTGTTGTAGTAGCAAAATTTTGAGTGACATGCGGGTGTCAATTGAGGTGCGGGGCGCTAACTTCTCAGCAGCCATAGATTGGTGCGCATTATACTCCATTGTACACGTTATTTGCGATGCGAATTCCTTTAAGCGGCCTCCTCAAAGTACGGCCGGGAACATCTGTGCCGGAGGCCGGAGGATACAGTTTACTGTCAACTATATTTTTCCTTAAACAAGTTTATGTTGCACTGAAAAATAAAAGATAACATTTATTGATATCACAAATTAAATAAGCAGACAACAGGGACTACAGGGAGACTCTTCCTGCTTTATTTTCCAGACCAATTCACAACAGTAAATAGCCGTCCTCTAACATAATTTTCTTAAAGCGTACCCATTCATATTTTTGTCATCACTTTCTCCAATAAATGTAGAAAATTATTATACTTACATACTTAAATAGATAGGCCACAGGCCGGTATCGAACGAAGGGTGCGGGACGCAGGCGGCGAGGTAAGTACACCGTTCGCTCGGTGAATGTGCGCTCCTTCATGCGCCTAATACGGGTGCAGCTTTTCTCGCCACAACCTCATTATTTCTCATTGCTTTTCTTGATGTAGGTAAGTACTAGAAAATCATAGTAAACCTTATTTGCATTTCCATGAAAACATTGACCTTTCTTGTTATGATAAATGGTCTTAACTATGGTTTTTGCAAGCTTTGAGCATATTTGTCCGAGTTACTGAATATCTTTTGTCTTCCTACTTGAATCTATAACAAAACAATGGTGATTTTTTAGTAAAATATGAGTGTCAATAATGGTTTTATTTGGAAAGTTATTTAACTTGTTTCACAGTGATTTAGCATAGCATACTACTTACATTTTAGTGGTAATCCCCGAAATTTATAGGCCAAATCTTCTTACATTACGTTCACTGCATATTGTCTCTCCAAAAATGCAATGAAATGAAAATTCTTCGCCACACAACTTGTGAATTGGTTTACATTAACTTGATATTTTTCACGTCGCCGAAACCTCCATAACAAAATTATATTAGCTGCACAAACGAAAACATCCATATTCACGTAATTTTAATGATGTTTAATGTAATAAGTAAACAAAACAAACATAGCTGAAAATAGCCTAAAATTACAATTTGACGTTTATAGTATGGTTTAGTGTTGTTAAACTAGGGGTCGCGTAGGTTTAATTTTAGTGCCGTACTTAAACCAAATTATGAGATAAACCTGCTTTTGTAATAAGAAATTTACCAAAACCATGGTTTATAATTTTAAACCACCTTAGTCCACGTTTTGTAATAAGGGGGTATGAGTTCAGTGTTTACTTACATGTTAATAATTATTGTATACAGCTCATAACACATTGTCAATAACCGTGTTTTGTTCGATAGTCCACAAAGTTATTAATGTTTAATATATGTGTAATAATTATATTGTTTTGGTAGCGGTTTGTGGTGTGATGAATATTGTAATAGCTATGCTGAATGCTTGTTGAGTTGAGTTTTTATAAAATGTTGTATAGGCATTGAGCTGACGTGTGTGTGTGAACATTTGAAGACTAATTGGCATTTTTTTTGGTAATTATCAGTTTCAATGTCGTGAAACGTCTATATTTTATATCATAATATAACAACAATCACTATTTCACGAGATATAAGGTTTAAAAACGGAACATTCGACGTTGTAGACGGAAGCCATATTTATCTATCAACGTCTATTTTCTACTATTTCAAAGGACCATAAATGCTTCCTTATATAAGACCTCAGTTTTCTCAGTATATCACAGCGAGCACAATTATTTCTGTTCTTTTTCGGGAACGATCGCAATTCCAATTATTTTAGTTAAAGGTCAAAGTTTTTAAGGGTTTCGTGGCCAAAGGGACCCTATTACTCTGTCTACATGCTCTGTCCATCCGTCTGTCTATCACAGGCCTGTATCTTTATAAACCTAATAGGTCGCCAGTTAATAACAGTTTATTGATTCCTAGAACAAAAAAAGAACAATATAGCGTAGCAAACAAAATGGCATCCATATATATTATATCCTTATAACAAAGCTATATAGTAGTGCAATCTGGACTGGTTGTTGTTTAGAACCATTGTCCAAAAACAGATTTGATGTCCATTTACAATTTTCTGTTCTTCTTTCGTGTTGGTTGTTGTTATATGAGAATAACACATCCAGAGGTGAAAATATTAGCCCAACAGCAGGGTTGGTAGCGAGGCTGCTTACCCAAGGCACAGATAATATAATACTATAGTACCCAAGGTGTGCCGAACGTATTTAACGTCACTCGTGGCGGCTCTTTTAGGGACGGTTCACACCAAACGGCACGCTCGCTTACTCACAGTTAGCCGCCGTGGTTTGCTGATTTTTCATAATTTTGAATCTTACGTACTGCGTATAGTTAGCGGCTGACTATATGTTTGCTGTAAACCGTCCCTTAATGCTCACAAACCTTTTTGAGGAATCTTTCAAAAGCCTTATCAGCCTCTTGAAAAACCGTTGTGTGTGGATTGTTTAACGTACTGAAATCACCTGATAGCCAACTTCCGTACAATAGAGGCCCTACAGTAGGTTACGTTTTTTACAGAGTTATGGCTATGTTACATGTACGGTCGTCACTATACATTATGTGATGGCCCTCTATGATTTGGTGACTCTGAATGATTGCCACATGCTGTTCTGGATACATGCCATCTTGGATATTTACTTTTATGGCAAGATTTATCTTACTATGCATCAGGTAACATTTTGTTTACTTCAATTGTATAATGACAATTTAATATTTTCTTCAATAATATGTTTGACAGCGAAAACGGTAGCAATACCATACCGTTCGTATAGCAAGATCGTGACAGATTCCGTTGACAATTTAGTCTACATCAAATTGGCTGCAACAGCTTATATATAGCGGGTTCACACGGTCGTACCGTGGGAATTTTTAGTTGATCAACATTTTGTTGTTCAACAAAAAATTGAAAGCTTATCATACTTTCTGTTGCTTCAATTTGATTGAAAGTCTGTTAAAATTGCTGCCTTTTAAGAAGTTGAATGACTAAAATCGACTCGTGTGTACACGGTATTAGCAATAAATTTCCGGAATGGAACAAGAACACATAGCTAAAGCTTAGAGTCTAAACTTAAGAGGTTATATATCAATAGTTTCACTGCTAAGATCACGCAGTGCGTGACTTTGATAATGATATGGTGTGTTGGTTTGTGTGATAGCAGTGTCAGGTGTTTTCTACTTATGGTCCATAAGTACACACCAAGGCTATGCAGTCCAATGTGAACGTTATGAACGTTTAATTTAAACAAATGTTTGGTGAAGTTTACAACTGCGTACTCAACCACCACCGAACATATATTTGTTGGCTTAGTCTGTATGCGCCAAATACACTTTTCTGTTAAAAGTGATAAATCAAACTATACTACATACTTCTATCTCGTTTTAAAAGAACAATACATTAATTTTACAACAAATTCAACACAATTTATAGGGATTCGTAAGCAAGCACGGCGAGCTCATCCTAGACGGACCCAAATGTCGCCGCAGATATTTCAATCACAAAATGTGGGTCTGGACTGATATACTGGTTAATTTTCCTTTGGAATTCCTTGGCTTTTGTTTTTCGTGAGTTGTTTCTTATGTTATGATTGAAATTTAGTCGAGCAATTATTTGGTTTTAAGTGACAAACGGCCTTTGTCCAGTAGTGGACGTCTTTCGGCTGTAATGATGATAATGATGAAGTGACAAACTCGTCCGGCAGTTTACTACAGTAGTTCTTGTGTAAATTATATGAATATACAAAGT
Organism: Asteroscopus sphinx; assembly: GCA_949699075.1. Lineage (NCBI taxonomy): Eukaryota > Metazoa > Arthropoda > Insecta > Lepidoptera > Noctuidae > Asteroscopus > Asteroscopus sphinx. The sequence continues at coordinate 19,393,206 of OX453010.1, forward strand.
TAGTCGGAAAGGTAATATACCATACTAAGTTCTAACACTTCTTACCCAAAAGGGAGTTACTCATCATTATTTGGCTTGAGGGTCATTTTGGTCATCATTTTGGTTTGAGGATTTGCCAAATTTGATTTAGTTTAATTTGATTTAGCCTAATCTTTGATACGAAGAAGAATTATTTTAGTTGAATTTTCAGAAATCCCGTAAGAGCTATACACTACCTGCGCGCTACCAAGCTATTTAGACTGAAATATCTGGTGGAATTCTATCGGAGTACTTCTCGGGAGCTCACGAACAATCTAACCACTTTGCAGGTATTCTACACATTTCTTAGCTCATAGGTTAGCCAATAAAACCAAGGAAGTGAAAAGCTATAAAGCGAACCTCTTACTTGTGCAGTGTTGTTATGCTTACAATGTATTTATAACACTCTTTTCAAACTTTAAAGTGTGTAGTTTTGAATATTTATATTAAACATTTTTACTATCTTCTAGAATCTTAACACTAAATAGGTTTTTTCAAACGTTACAGCCTGTGTTTCAGTTTGTTTAAGTATTGTATTCGAATGTAATTTTTTGCCAATTGAAATGTGCGCAGGCGGTGATGACGATAATCGGGATAGTGGTGATGATTCATACATTTGCGTGCATATGGCTGGTAGCAATGATTGGGACCTCGCCTATCAGTGTCATACGAACACTCAAGATACATCTGATAGATGAGTAAGCCTGACTCTGTGAAGTATCTATAGTATTATATAGTAGACAGATTCGGAGAGTGGTGCGAGGTAATGTAGGTATAAGTTATATTCTCATTCAAGTAATTATGTCAAGAGTATGAGTAGTAGCGTTTTCCTTTCTCTTAAAGACGGTTCACACCAAACATACGCTTGTCGCTGTAGCGTACTTAAGGTTAAAAATTATGAAAAATAAGCAAGCCAAGTAAAGCTTTTTAATTTTTTATTCAAAATGGGCTTGCGTTTGACCGTCACCTCACCTGCTGTTAAGCGATGGTGCGGTCGATGCTGGTACACGCTTGCTCATCAAAATCCTATTCACTCGAGCCTTGAAGACCACCAGATTATAGTCATCGGAAAACACAGACGCTGGCAAGGAATTCCATTCTTTAGCGGTACACATCACTCGCCGAAATACATCCGATAGATAACTGATAGGCTAGCTACTCTGCGCCGATGCTTCAGGATTTGTACACTCCGTTTTTTCTTACTTGTCTTATTTAGTAAACAATCTTGGCATGTCTTTTTAAAGCAATTCGTCAATAATAATTATTAAAAGACATTATTTTATAACTTTTTTTAACCTAATCACATGTGCAGAACTAGTAATTATGTAGATTTATTTTATCAGTAGTTATTTGAATAAAGAGACATGCCAAGATTGTTTACTAAATAAGACAAGTAAGAAAAAACAGAAAACAGAAACAAAAGGCACCTCTTGACTCGCTTCTCTTGATTCGAGAGCCACCAGCTGTAAGCCAAACCATCCCAAAGGTGAGAGCAGTAAGTACTCCATACACGACCGAACTATGTGCTCGGTAAAAATTGAGCAGCTTTTCCGGTGTAAAGTAACATCTCACCTTCGAGAGGATGCCTAGCTTTTTGGTAGCTCGTTGAGCCTTGGACTCGATCTATGGAGCTGTCTTACATTCAACGGCTGACTGTGTGCGAGTGTTACGTTTGATGTGAACCGTCTCTTCATAATAACATACACGTACTGCAATCACCACCAATAGGTATGTCTGTTGAGTTTCTTTACCCAGCGCTTGTTACTTACTTGTCCTGTACTTTAAGTATTTACTAATCTCATAATCACTATTATGAGCATATCATATGATCGTTCATCTCATCAGTTTATGGTCGGATATTATAATGATATTCCAATTTAAATGTCCAGAAATATACCATCGTTTAATCCTTTCATTCCAAATAAACAAGCTCTGAATGTGTTTTTCGTCTACAGAGAAACTCCACAACTTCGTTGGGATTACGTCACATCATTTTACGTGGTAGTGGCCCAGTTGACCACTACTGGCAGTGACGAGTTCGTTATCGATGAGGTCTTGCCCATGACCATATTGGCCGTGGTCCTAGTGTGCGGGAAAATGTTGGCATCAATTGTAGTGGCCGCCTCTATCCAGGTCGCGTACTCAACCAAATATGCGTTGACGGCTTACGAGAAAGTGACTAGAGAGCTCATTGATATGCTGAAGAATCAGGGTTTGTCGAGTGAGTGAAATGTTTTGGATACAATATTTTGGATACAATATTTTTATTAAGATAAAAAGGCTTGTTAGTTGCCATAAAAATAGATAACATTTTCATCAGTTTATAAACTCAGTATTAATTTACAGGAATTTCATAGTGTTTAGTTCATTATTTTTTATCATTTTTAAATAACAAGTATCTTGTTTAATAATATACAACACTCACGTTCTGTGTTGTTTTGAGATCTCTTTTGTAACACTAGATCCAATCGAGGCCTCGAGATGCGTTCCTCATTGTTTTTCCTTTTTTGTTTGTTCGTTTAACTAGCAAAGTTATATAACATAAAATTGTTATAGATTACCAATTGAAGAAGTTTTGGAAGTACATACAGCAACTGTGGGTAACGGAGCGTGGACGGCAGGTAAATAGTTAGAATATATTTTCAAAATCAAGAATGAATAGGCCAGTATTAAAACAGCTCTATTTCATTCTAAAGCATATAATATCTCAATATATTCTGGGTTAAGGGCCCTCTTACATTTCTTTTACGATGAAAGCAACGATAAGTGGATTTTTTGCATTCTTATTCTATTCGATAGAAAGATCTATATAGAAATTTCGATTAATGAATTAGATATCGCGATATTAAACCCACAATGTGTGGTACAGACCAAAATATAATGGTCTTTGATTTTAAGTTTATGATAAGATTGTTTCATTATTATTTCCATATTAAAATTTTATTATGACGAACTTTTATATGATATATTTTTATAATAAAGCAAAGTTTAACCGGATTAAATCGCGTATATTATTTAAATTGGTTTTCCTCACGTTTCGAAAGCTTTGCAGCATATATATTTATATTTTTGTTTAGTAATAAAATTTTAGAAGAAAATTGAGGCTTCAAAAACCAATTTTCTGGTTAGAAAATATTAGGTATTTTAAAGTCGCCACTTGGCTGAACAAGAGTAAAAAAAAAAAAGGATTTTTTTTATCTATGGGAACATTTTTAGTATATTATGGACTATTTTTAAGCAGTTGATAGCAAAAGATAACTGAGATCCAAGACGTAAAAATAACGCTTCTTAGCGTTTAACTAACGTTGCGGCGGGTAAAAAAGGTTATTGTTTTAGACGCAAAAAAAAAATAATTGTGGCTACGACATGAATAAAACTATCATAAAACACATCTATTACTGAGATCCACGACGCCAAAAAGTAGCTTAAAAAGCAGGTTTCTTGTGTTTTATGTAGTACGGTTCTTAACAAAACCGTAATATGCAATAATATTGTTTACGGCACGAAATGTCCTACAAATCTTCCGTATAAATTAGTTGTATTCCTAAGAGGCTAATCCCGGATTTATTTTAGTTTTTTTAGTTTATTCATCTGTGTTTTCAGAAAGATTTTATTTAAAAAAAAACTAATAATACCCGCAAACTTGTTTTTCCTTGGCAGCCGAAATAGGATGTCACTTTAGCCGTAACATTGATGACAACAATCCCTACGATTTTAGCTGCCAGTCCTGCTATCCCAAACTCCATACGTGCGACGCTGTGACCTGATGTCGGCGATGTTCGGCCATCACCTGAGGAGCTGCTACATCTTCGCCGAAACCGGAGAATCATTTCTACGACAACTGACGGTCGCGCTTGATTATACAATTTTTTTCCCCGGTAAGTTAATCAGAGTTCTCTCCGATTTTCAGTATTTACATGGCATGAAGTGGCTATGTTAGTGTCATATATTCTGAATGAGGTAGTTTAATTTTAGCGCAACTTGTGAATAGGGGTTTGGAAAGCCATAGTTTCTGCCTATCTAAATGGTAAACAGGCGTGATGGTATGCACAGTCAGAAATCTTTCCAGTGAGCCACCACTAAGGCTAAAATCGCTTGCACTCAATGTTCGATGGCAGCGGTAGATACGTGTATTGTAGCAGGATTCATTCAAGGGATTTTGGCTACAAAATGTACCACCGGGATGTAAGTGGGTTAAGTGGAAGTCATATCATATCAAAGATGAGTAGAAGTAGAACTCCTGTGAAAGAGCTCGTCCGGGGAAGTACTACCACAGTACATATTTCTTCCGCCAATTAGTATTTTTTCCACTTGTTCTGTTGCGAATGGTACGTGTGCCGGTGAAATTATAATCACGTGGGACTTTTCATTTTCATATCTCAGTTTGGCGAATGTGAATTGCAATACCATTTGGGCAACAGCCTAGGTGGTTATGGTGCAGTTACTATGGGCAAAGGTAACCGTTTAACATGAGGTGGGCCTTTAGCTCGTTTTGCCATCCTATGCCATAAATAAATGGAAAAAGCAGAGGAAGCTCTTATTATGTTCACCTACCGCATGTCGTCTTGTTGTGGCAATAAACATTTTTTCTTTCTTTCTTTCTTAATATTAAATACTAAGAAAAAATGATTTAACCAACCAACTGCGATCGCTAACCCGCCTGCCAAGCGTGGCGATTATGGCATATCTCCCGAAAATATGCTTGGGGGAGGCCTATGTCCAACAGTGGACGCCTTTCGGCTGAAATGATGATGATGATGATGAAGAAAAAGTGAAATATAGAGATTTAGGGAGTTAAGACCAAATATGGTATGGTTTATTATTAATTATTTTATTATTTTTAACGCATTTACGCATGCGAAACAAAATCTAAAGATGTAAATTGTGGAAATAAAAAATCGCTCACGAGCAGGATTCGAACCTGCGACTCCTGGCTCAGTACGTCATAAAGCACCGCAGCCACTAAACTACTAACTTATTTTTAGGTAGTTCAAATATGTAAGTATCACCATTGTTTTTGTACCTTATTCTTAGTTAATATATCTTAGTATCTACTTCTCCGCCAAATAGTGATGCTTGCATTGCTGTGTTTCGGTCTGAAGGGTACGGGTGCCGGTGAAATTACAATCACATGAGACTTTCTATCTTCATGTCTCAGTTTGGCGAACCGACTTGCGGTACCATTTAGGTAACAGCCTAGGTGGTATTGAAGTTGTTATGGGCAAAGGTAACCGCTTAACATCAGGTGGGCCTTTAGCTCGTTTCGCCACCCTAACTGTTTGACTCGAAATTAAACGAAGTCAAAACTATTTAAAATGGATGTTTAATAATACTAGAAAAATACACTGGTTGGAACTGTTCTGTATCTATAATTTGTATACGTCACACTATGAAGCGCTCTCGAACGCAAGTGTCGAACCCTCGGGATGTTCGCCTGCGCACCGGGTTGAGTAAGCTGTCGTCTATCGTATATCGACCCATATACGAAATTGTTCATCAATACTAAACCTCTTAAGGGGTCACTATACTCATAATTATGAACAACTTTTACTATGGGACCAACCCGGAAATTGCGAAAAAATATCAGCTGATCCCTATATTTTGTCGATTCATGTAAACACAAATGTAGGGATCAGCTGATATTTTTTTCTCGATTTCATGGTTGTTCCCATAGTAAAAGTTGTTAATAATTATGAGTACCCCTTCATAGATTTAGTATAAACTTAGGTGGTAGAATTCCATTAGCAAAACTAGGTTTTGAGAACGGACTGCATTAAAGGTAACGTATTCAAATTCACTTTGATAAACTTTTACGTTTAAAAATCAATACTAACTTTGACCTGGAGTTCTGGACCTAATCTCAAATTCCCTATGAAGAAGTTCAGAAGAGTGAATGTGAAACTATGTCAAAGATACGGGTTAATTTCACAAAGAATAGTAATACTGCCGTTTCTAAATATTCCTGGGGAGTAGTCTTTCAATATGTTATTGTTTTTGTTGCCTACTGCTCTAATTAAACTGGCTCTTGTTAAGGGGCTCCCGACAGCTATGTGGCGCCCCCATATCAGTAAAAAGTAATTACTAGCTGTGTACATACATAATTTATCGAAAATCTGGTTGTACATAATTTAAGTAAAGGTTCTGTAGTGTAATCAGAAACTATTAACTAACGAGTCATTATTTTTTTACTGATGGCCGCCACTGAGTTGCCCATTAAAATACTGGAAAATGAAATAAATTTTGATTTGCTTAAGACGCTGACAACAGCCAAATACCTTAATTAGGCTTCTTTTAAAAACATTTTTAGCTGTATCTATTCAGTTTGTGGCAGTGAAAAAAATACATGTTAATCTTGATCGTATTTTCTAAAACTCTATTGTGCCCAAAACACGTTTTCTTTAAGTTTTCTCGATAGAACAGAATTGTAAACTAACCTCTTAAAAACATGCTTTAAAGCAAACAATCTGTTATTTACCAAATATTATAAATGAAATTAAGAAAACATTTAAGAAAGACAATCTAAAACATAGTTGTTTCTGTTTTTCAAATAAGCTTTTAGTTTTTTATTTTAAATATTTTTTGTTAATTTTCATTCAAGTTGAGCGGCGCACCCGACGTCCCTCCGCTCGTTGCCTCTCATTCAGTTCTGTACAAAACGACAGTGACCGCAGAGGTCTGATTTTCAGCGTCTTAATGACAGTTCATATTCTAAACAGTAGTCCTGAAACTTTTTGGCTTCCATGTATGAATGATGTAATGTGGATGAAGTAGAAAAAAGTAGATTTCATGATAACCTAAATAATTATATGATGTAGAAATTGATCTCATCCAATTTATAGGCAACTACATCGTTATGGCGGGTGACAGTGAGGCTTGCATGTACTGGGTGGCCGCAGGTACCGTTTCAGTGGTCTCAGTGCGGGCAGACCTCACCGAAATCACCCACGAGCTACTCAGTCCTGGTGACGTGTTCGGAATTCTGCAGGGCATGAATAGAGGCATCTCGCATTGCTTCTCGTACAGAGCTGAGACCAAGGTGGGTACTTACAGAATTTGGCATCAATACGTCTTTTGAATCCATTCATCTTTTACAATAGTCGAGTGGTCGCTTTGTAATTTCCTTATATTTTATTTCGACTGTACTTTCTTCATATTTCATGTGTTTTTTTGTTTTACTTTTTTTTTGTATACCCACCTGTAGTTACTACCTGTTTGTGTTTCTGTTGCACTGTTTTCTTTCTTTCTTTGTATGAAAACACTTAGCGAAATTTTAAACTGAAGTAATAAAGTCGTTTGAAATGTTGTTGCCATAGGATTTGCTTACATAAAATATAATGGATAATTTAAAATTTAATATTATTTATTAATTTTTCCTAAGTAATTACTAATGAAGATTATAAAGCGAAGATAATTACAGTACGGTGAAATTTAGATGTCATTCAAAGTAATCAAGTCTTGATGGATGTCTCGTACCACATTTAAAGTCGAATATGTATTAAACTCTTATCTTACACTATGATTTACATTTATCAGTACTTTTTTTAAATTTTTACCAAAACTAAGTTTTCTTTCAATAGAGCAGGATTTTTTTATAGTCAATATTCAAACATTTGTTGAGCTAATCATAGAAATCTATTTATTGTAATTAAAAGAATAATATAAGGAATCTGGGAATATTTGGGTGCTAAAACATGCATTTATTTTAACATTTTTATGTTCATTAATATCATGATTTAAAAATAAAAATTATGTGCCCTTTTCGGATCGGACAGGGGCTTTTTAGGCTTCCGTACCCGAAGGGTGCCAAACGGGACCCTATTACTCTCGCTACGCTGTCCGTCCGTCCGTCCGTCTGTCACAGGGCTGTATCTTTTGAACGGTAATAAGTAACCGGTTAAATTTTCTCAGAAATTGTGTTGCTATGAGGTGTATCACGACAAATACTAAACACAAAAAAAAGTCTAAAATCAAAAAACATGCATTTTTTTCAAGGTTTTGTTCCTGCTCTATCTTCAAAACGGTAATATCCACCAGTACCAGCGTCAAACTTGGTCAGATTATAGAGCATATTATGTAGTTTAGCAACAAATACTAAAAATAAGACAAACATAGACATATGTGGTGGTACCTGCGTAAGAAAAATGGGGTATCAGGTCGTTGAGAGGTACGGAACCCTTACTGCGCGAGTCCGACTCGCATTTGGCCGGTTTTTAAAATTATGGTATGTTAAAAAAAATAAAAAATAAAAACCATTATTTTCTTGATCACAGGTAAGTATTTTAACGCTCAGCTTGGATTCGTGGATCAACATATTACCGTTTTTCCCCGAAGCGAAGAAGATGATAATGGAAAGATCCGAAATTTTATTTACACAGATTTAATTTAGAACTATGTTTTTACTGCTTAGAATGATATAGTTAATTTATGACATAAATAAATTGTATTTATACACTCTTTTTTATTTAATTGCGAAACAAATTGAAAAAAAATATACAATAAAGACAGTCCCGAAAAACGCCCCTTCATCGCTTCCTTTTTTTGTTTAATTAAACTGTGATGTTATATGCCTTTTACGCCGCCTAGTCTCGGCTACAAATAGAAACGCTTCCAGTTGTGGTTGTAGAAGGAATGATACATTATTCAAGCATAAGACTTGGATTTAGCTATAAGTTTAATAATTCAAACAGCACATTTCAATTGAATTCAGTAAATGAATTCATAACGCAATTCTGATCTTTCTTTGTGATGATATTTGAAAGAATTCGAAATTATATATCAAGTAAACTTACCTAGACTAGATGCCATTGATAAATCATTATCGGCATGCCGCGTTTTCTTTACGTCGCGTTATCGGTATGTCGCGTTTTCATGACGTCACCGTCGCGTTTCTTCAACGCGCGTTTCCCTTCGTAGAATTGTCTTTAAGTCGCGTTAATTTTTGTGAAGTACAGTCTGAGAAAAAATAAAGTATTAGGCAACTGTCTTATAAATATATAGTTAGCGGATTAATCCTATTGAGGGTCATTTAACGATTTATTTTTATTTTTATTGTATAGGATGGCGAAACGAGCCAAAGGCCCACCTAATGTTAAGCGGTTACCTTTGCCCATAACAACTCAATACCACTTAGGCTGTTGCCTTAATGATACCGCAAGTCAGTTCGCCAAACAGACATGAAGATGGAAAGTCTCGTGTGATTGTAATTTCATCGGCACCCGTACCCTTCAGACCGAAACACAGCAATGCAAGCATCACTATTTGGCGGAGAACAGCGGTAGGTACGGTGGTAGTACTTCCCCGGGCGAGCTCTTTCACAAAGGAGCTCTACTAATACTAAAACATTATTATTTACTTATGATGTAAAGAATATACTAATCTGAATCTTCAAGGAAGTGGGGTGGCGTATTTCGATCTCTTTCTGAGTGGTTGTGTATGTCGGCGCGTAGCCCAAGGTTTCATCAGGATTCATCACGAAATAAATTTCTCATTACTCCAAATTATGTATTTTCCCGGTTATTAAATGAACTGACCAGAAGAAAAAGTTTTACAACAGGAACGAGTGCCCGCGCAGAGCACAGTTCAGCACCGAGTTACTAAATACATTTTAATTTATAAATGAACACTAAAATAATTAACCAGTCGTCGTGATAAAACTAATATTAATTTAGATAATCTCTAAACATTATAGTAATACCCGTGGGCATAACCACATTATATTAATACCCGTGGGCATAACCACATTATATTAGTATTAGTTTCGCTCATGAATCGTATCTAGTTATATGTTGAAGAACCACACACATATACGCTTACTTAAGTACTTACGTTTAACTATCTTACACTGACACACATAAAAGACCTTTATTCTAGATTGGAAGCCACTTTAAGCCGCTTACGGCAGGTTCTATATTGGTGCCTTTGAAATGATGAGAGCCCAATAGAATCGAATCGAAACTGTATTAATACTCGACGACAAAAGTAGAATGGAAAGTCAAAATATTTTTTGATTGAATATTCGAGCTCACTTGCTTTTAAACGATATTATTTGGATACGCTACTAGTACTATCCTACTAATATTATAAATGTGAAAGTTTGTGAAGATATTTGAATGTTTGTTACTCAATAACGCTGTAAGGGATTTGGATGAAATTTGGCATAAAGATAGAACATAACCCAGATTAACATTTAAGCTACTTTTTATCCCGAGAAGATGAACAGTTCCTGAGGGATACGTCATAAATGAAATCCACGCTGGCGGAGCCGCGAGCATAAGATAGGATAAAAATATTGTTTTCATAGTATTTACGATTATTTCCAATATTAAAGTTTTTCGTCGTATTTTTTGATGGAAGTTAAACGTTTTGAATTTTTATCAGCCATGTGGTTAAGTCAAAGTGAATAACCTATTTTTATTACGGTAGGTATATGAGTGGACCTGGAGGGAATATCCAGATACAGTACGTAGTACTGGCAACTCTTACGGAGTAAAGATATATTATATTGTCGATCCACAGGTCGTTAGTATATAATCTATGAATGTGTGCAGACACACAATAAATACGTACTATGGAATAGGGCATGGCATTTGGAAGTTTCTGTAATGTAGTAATTGTAATAATAATGCTAATGGCATATACATCAATTAGTCATTAGTTAACACAGAAATGAGAAATTATTTCGTAGTGCACATACCTATTTATATATGTAGAAAATTGTCTAAGGAACATAAAATAAATCCAAAGATTATTATTAATTTAGATAATTCCGTATTTAAGGATTAATAATTTATACTCTATTGGTAAAAGGTAAATACGTTTATTGGCACAAAAACTATTCTAAATTACACCAAGGGACTTGTACTAGTAATTCGCTACTTAAGAAATAGACGAAATCGTGTATGTCGTAAGTAGCTGCTAGTCTAGTATAATAATACATATGATAGATGTTTTTAATATCCTTAAATAACTTCAGGTGATTTACAGGCGACAAGACAAAGACAAGCAAGCAAGTAAAGTATAGTGCAAGCCTGTATTACTGGCTCAATTTCAAAGATTGAATAAATGCGTCATAATATGCGTCAATTTACTATGCATTTTGAATATAGAATCAAAAATTAGTTTTAAGCATGTTTTAAAACATAAAATCACCAAAAAATGCTGTGTCATGAGTTGTTATTCAGTGTAACCATTGTCGAAGTCAACACATTATTAATTTTGAGAAAACGAGTGTTGTCGCTTCCAATGTTTGCTTCACACAAAGTAAACACGAGCTGAGCAATCATCATAACAGCCGAAAGAAGTCCACTGCTGGACAAAGGCCTCCCCCCAAAGGGCTGAGCATTACTTGATTAGAATTTAAAATATTAGGTACAACAGTACCTGCTATGTTTGGCTTTTAAAGGGATACGGAAGTCATTAAGTAATTATAATTGCTTTTAAATCACCTTATACATTTTTGCACAAGGCTCCTAACGCTAGTATTTAATCTTTGATATTACCTACTCGTATTAATTAATGTTTCAAAAGTGTCTCCGATTCCAACAAGGAACGGACATAAATTAAGAACGATGAAATTTTAGCTGCTCGTTAAGCACAAATTCCCAATGAGCTTTAAAACCGATGCCGTTTCCCGGCTCGGCTTGCTGAAGTTTCAACAATACCCCATCTGTATTTGACTTATTCTTCTGACTAATGTTGCACAGGCTGCAAAAGAAACAAAACAAGTAATTAAATACAGTATTCGCTTCTCTTAATTTAAATATATGGTATAAAAGCGACGTTTTCTATAGTCGATATAATGGCCTATTAAGAAGTTGAAATTGTTCGTTTAATTGGGTTTGCTTTGGGAGCTTTACGAGCCAAGCCGACAGAGTTTTGTAAATATTAAATATTTCCGGGAGGACCGCGCGTGCCGTTTGCCGTGCGCAATGAAAAATCTGATTTTCATATATTGAGGTGGGTGCCCAAATGGAGGCAATATCGGAGTGCTGATTTGTCGCTCCGCTGAATATTGGTCTGGCGTTGATTCAAATCGGTACGAATGTGGAGACGAGGTAAATCGGCACGGTTTAATTCCCGGAACAACATAAATTCAATAGATACATTATTTTCACAGAATAAGTACGTACGTAGGTTGCTTAATTTTTTACGCAATTCAATGGAAATGTATATTTAATTAAACTGTACTGCATTATTTGGTAATAGTGATAATGGTGTAGATTCTCTTGTTCACGAACTAAATTTATTTTAAACTATAACTCTCCTTTACTAATAGTAAATACAAGAAAGGGATGACAACAATTTTAGAACTGTCAAATTAGTTTACGTGTTACATTTCTTTGTATTTTAGTGGGCACGTTCTGAGATCACGACTAAACTTGAAATCTGAATTCCGACTAATTTGACAATTCCAAAATAAGTAATAAGTGTGCTATGCGTGTGTGCAAATAAATAAATAATTTCATAAACTTTTATGCTTATTTATTTTTTGCATGAACATCATACCTAACATATTTATGTTGCAAGAATCGATGGTAGTAATACGACAACATCTTTCAGGGATTTTTCAAAGAATTTCATAATACACACTGTCGTGTTTATCGTTACTTTTTGCGTCATTTGCAGCAGCAGATGACATTGAGGCATGTGGAAGATTAATCTGGGAGGTGTAGGAGACAAGCTGGCTCTGCGGGCAAGGGGCCGGATGGGGGGAGGGATGGGGGTAGATGTCCGCGTTATTTAGTTGAGCATTACATCAGGCTCCTGCGACGCTCCGTTCTTCACTCAAATTAAATCAACGTTCATTCAAGTAGCTTGTCGCAAACGTTAGTCATTACACTCGTCGGTCACGAAATCACATTGCACATTTCTCTACCCTTTTGAAAAAGGATGAAAAGAAAACGATGCTAAGTTATGGTTATAGCTATTACTACCTACTCACCCGGCGTTATTACTTCCATTCTACAAAGTTTGAAAAGCTTCGAAAGAAAGGACGATCAAACGTCGTCGTCCCTTGTAAGGTATCAATTTAATCATAAGGAGTTACGAGCTTCATGGCTATATTTATGTCGCTCCATCTCAAAATCCATTCGGGACGGAATTAAATTAGGGGTAGATTGAAATAACCTGCCCAAAATGCCAATGGAATACCGTCTTAGCTTAAGAGTTTTTGAACTTCGTGAATTTTGCTCGTTTCTAACAAAAATTACTGATGCCTTTAGCCTTGTTAAGTGAAAAGGATGTCAAATTGTCAATAAAGATTTAATAAATGGCGTGATCTATAATTTTAAGTAAGTAAGTAAGTAAACTTTATTGTTTCTGATTGAGTGGTTACAGTTGTTATAATACAACCTAAGTACCTACGAAGTCTGTAAAACCGGAGCATTTTATTTGTAGGTTCGTTTTTTAAATATTAACTCCTTATATTTGATTCTGAATGTACCCATAGAATATTTAATTCGGTTATTAACTAATATAATAAAAAAGTGTATTATGCCTATTGTAGCAGATGAATGTATTCTAAAACTGTACAGAAATTATTGTACAGATCGTTGAATATTTAACAAATACTTAATAAATAAATAATAATTTTTTTGGGACGTTTTTATACCGCACCATCTAGACCCAAACTAAACAGAGCTTGTACTATGGGTACTTGACCGTGGATATAATACTTATATCCTTTTTGTGACAAACAACACTTCGCTATGTTATAAACCTACATATGTTACTTAACTTCAGTTTGATTTGATGAAATAAAAATAATAAGACACCTTGAACCGATATTTGAAGCTATTTCTGGCGGTCTTATAATATTCAAAGAAAGTCAAATGAAGATGCAAATAAGCCTAACTTGAACCGAGCACGCGCTCCTACCTCTACAATGTGCCTTTTGTGTCTTTTTTTTATGTGCTTTTTGTGTATACTTGTACTGAACTTGTACTTGTACATTTGTCGAAACCAAAATTATTGCTATATTTCGTATTCATAAAATTATTGCGTACTAAAGAAAGAAAAAAACTATCAAAAACCTTGAAAATTTAAAATAACACTGAGCAAAATAGTAGTAAAATAATGTTTGGAAAAATTATTTAACAGTGCTCCCCAAACTAAAAAGTACTTCTTACCACCAGAGACTTACAATAGTTCTTTGTAAGTCTTTGCTTACCACAATTATCTTACCTATCTCTATTAATGTAATAGAGGTGGATAGCGTCATTGTTCGATTCCCACAGGACACAAATATTTGTGTGATGAACATAAGTGTTTGTGTTGGTCTGGGTGTGTTGCTTATGTATTATAAGTATGTATTTACAAAAAAAAAAAGTATATAAGTATTATATCGATTGTCTAGTACTCATACCACAAGCTCTGCTTAGTTTGGGACTAGATGGTGCTGTGTAAAAATGTCCCAAAGATATTTATTTATTTATTTATTTATTATTCATGCGGGACAGTTTCAATATCAGTTCGTAATTGAAAAACAACAATGTCTAATTACAAAGTACCTATGAAGTAACGTGACTTATATCACGGCCATTCAAAATGTCCTCACTGGCCTTTCATGATTGCTCCATAGATACGTCAAGTCCACTTATAGCTCAGCGAAGGAGACACCAAGGCTACTTAATTAAGAGGCCCGTAGCGAGCCGGCTCGGGGCGCATCGTGATATTGCACGTAAACCTTATAGCAACGCCACTTAAGTGGGAAGATGAGCTTTATTATTTTTATTTCCTAGGGATTGAGAGTTATATGAGCCTATCCTTCTATTTCTAAAAGCAAAGTGTATGAAATGACAGTTCTGAATCTAGATTCATGTTTGAGCTTAAGCTCAGTTTAAATGATGATATGAACGATTTCTAAAATATGGGCCTGATGTTGATAATCCTGCAAGCCGACTAAAAATCAGGGTTATTGTTGTTTTATAAATGAAAATATTTTATAAAGTATTTAAAGCTTAGCCAAGGTTTATAAATCAACAGCCCCCCTAGCCAAGTTGACAATCTACAATCGTCAACGCTATGGTAGAAGCTGACACAACATGTTCCTCGTGACATGGTTAGATACGTCACCATAAATGTGAATTTATACGTAAACATTTGCACTTTATGATCAATAATGTAATATGCGTTGGTTCACCTTGCTTTCCTACATTAATTGTGGCGGTGAGCGCAAGAGTAGCTGGCCTATCTTTTCCATCACATATGATTTTCTGTTGTAAATGGAAAATATAGGCCATTCTTGCGCTCACCGCCACAATAAAATTAACAATGCAGACGTTTGCATTATAAGTTTTTTTCAGAAGGAGCAATGAGACTACCCATCAATCCCATCATACATCTCAGACCAAAAGAATACGATAGACGGAGCGCGTAGTGACTGAAACCAAAAAAGGAATACTAAATAATCTTTTGGTCTGAGGATTAGACGCACGCTCCCGATCGCAGCTCGCGAACACTTTAGGCGGAATAGTGGGTATTTTCTCTTTTGCTATTTAGTACTTCTTTTTCTAGTTTCAGTCACTAGTTCATCGCGATCCGTTTATCTTATTGTTTTGGTCAGAGTCATACATAGATATTTATTATGGTAATAATGTTTCTTTATTGTTTAGTAAACAAAAAAATCATTTGTAGTATGTTAAATCTTAGTTGCTCATGCTTATTCTTGGAGTGAAGAAATCGACCTGCACTTAAAATTTAAGATGAAACCTTTACAAGCAAAGATTCAGACAGATGATTTCAATTCACTTATCATCATCTATTACACAGAATAATCAATAGCTCATCAATACTTTCGTCTTAAGACGAAAGTCTTTGACCAGTGTGTGTTGCCAGTAATTACGGCACTGAAACGTGGTCGCTCACAATGGGCCTGATAAGAAGGCTCAAAGTCACTCAATGAATTGCCTAACTTAAGTGGCACATTGCTCGTAGAATGGATGGCCGATGTGGCTGTAAAGTTCTGGAGTGACGACCGTGTACTGGAAGGCGCAGCGTGGGTAGGTGGAACACAAGGTGGACCGACGACCTGGTGAATGAATCCGCTTGATGCGGAAAGCGCCGAACCGGTCGTTGTGGCGATGCTTGGGGAGGCCTGTGTCTAGCAGTGGACGTCTTTCTGCTGAAATGATAATGATGATTAATCTATTGCTCTGGAATTTCGCGTAAAATTTATCTACTGTGCAGAGGGGAAGATGAATCACCTATCGTGATCTTCGACAGTTCGACGCATGGACTAGTTGACATACTTATTGCGTAGTCGTTCGCAAAATTCGCCATTCTCAACACCACTGTTATAACAAAACATTTATTAAGAGTGAAATTTAAAGCAGGTACATTTAAAGTAAAACATGGCAATTTGCAGTAAAGCCTTTAAAAGGTCCAATAAGTACTCTATATTAATTGCACCCAGTTATATTGTACTTACAAATTTATTACACACGTTATACCGCAATAATATTATTGTGAAACAGTATTTTGATGTTTATTATGCATTCTACATCAGCGCGGTTACAGCCTCCATTAGCGTAAATATTAACCCTACGCGGAGTTAATGTATGCCTCGAAATACAGAACAAACATGGACTTGGCTAAGCCCAGGCTTAATTTTTTAAACCTAGGTAGCATTCACGGTCTTTATTCTTAAGGGATCAGCAACATTTGGAGTCCAGCCAACACGATGTTTTACGGTGTCAATTGAACTCGTGCATCAATGGCTGAAAAATGTTTTATTACTTTTTCGAAGTTTGGCAGATATACGGAAGCCTGTTGCGCATCATCTATAGGAGAAAAGATGTGCAGCCAAATTCTTACCCAAAAGCATCAAGAATCAAACATTATTCCCAAAGTCCCTCCTTGAATATTAAGAAAGACTCACTAAGTAGGTTCGCTAATTTATTGGTGTAAGTACAGTACACATAGAATCAATATTAAAACACGAAGTGACCAAGGTGACTCCCCTCTACGTTTGCCAGCCGGTACTACAGTTGTTAACTTACTCGCTAATGCACTACTTGTTGAGTAGTCGCTGGGTTCTGCTTATTTTTACGATCATCATCATCATAATCATTTAAGCCGAAAGACGTCCACTGCTTGACACAGGCCTCTTTCAAGCATGTTGGGGGCTCCCCGAGCATGCTCTCCCAAGCATATGCAATAATCGCCACGCTTGGCAGGCGGGTTGGCGATCGCAGTTGGTTGATTAAATACTCAGAGAACGCTGCTGCCCATCCTCTGATGAATTCCTTAGTCACCTTACGATTTTTACGATAGTTCTGCTTATTTTTTGTATGATAACCAGTGTTTCTGCTCTAAAATACCTAACTACCTATTAGTACCTCCGTATATTTTTCATAATACATATGGGAAAATTAACAAGCAGTCACCTGATCATATAAGTATATAATGCGACTATTGTAATTCTCTAGCAGAATTTAAATTAAATTTTTATCGAATAACGAATATAACAAAACCATAGACACATATCTTAGACAGCCTCGTTGGTCTAGTGGTCGCAAGCGCAACTGCTGAGCGTGGGGTCCTGTTGGGGTGGGTGGGGTGTAGGGTGTTATTGTGAATTTCCTAATGGAAATTCTCATTAGCAGCCCGGACATAACAACATAACATCACGCCTGTATTTCCCCGAATCGGTAGGCAGAGGTGTAATAGTACACCCACATTTCGCCAGTTATGTTATAGTCCCATGTAATAGGGGGCGAGCCTATTGCCATTGACCGGGTACAAATCCAGACTCCGGGCTGCTACTGAGAATTTCCTAATGAAAAAAACCCAATAACACTTTGCCCGACCCGGGAATCGAACCCAGGACCCCACGCGCTGCAGTCGCAGCCCAGTGTCTAGATTTATGCCCGGTTAATGGCAATAGGCTCGCCCCCTATTACTTGGGACTTATAACATAACTGGCGAAATATGGGTGTACTATACACCTCTGCCTACCCCTTCGGGGAAATACTGCGTACTTGTCAAGCTGGGCACTATGAGCTAGCCAATGATGTAGGTTTTTCATTATCAACAACAAGATTTTGGTTCTTGGATTCCAGGATTGATTGAAGTAATGAGTAGCATGGGCTGAATATCACTGATGCTATTGGGTACGATAATAATCTAATTATTACCTAATCAATATTAGGTAATAATTAATAATTAATTAATTAATTAATTATTATTTAATTGTTCTACAAACACAATTGTTTGTAGAACAATTATATCTGATCCGTCATATTATCAGTTATAATTGAATATTGGTTTGGTTTGCTATGTTTACAATATAAAGATTGTTCATGTACTCGTGACAAAGGCTTGTAACTAGAATCTGAAGTTTATCATTGAGATTAGACGCTTCACTTCAGAGTAAGACAACGGCACTATTTTTATTTTATTATTTTTAACACATTTACGCATGCGAAGTGAAATTTAAATGAATAAATTGGAAAAAAATCGCTAAAGTTCGCTCGCTAACATCACCGTAAGACGTAAATGGAAGTTTAATTCGATACCACGAGCAGTGTTCACGGTAGCTTAGTGGCTAAAGCACTGGCGTACTGAGCCAGGAGTCGCAGCCTCGAATCCTACTCGTTAGCGTTTTTTCTTTCCACAATTTATATCTTTAGCAATATATTTTAATTTAACTCGTTTTATTATAGTTACGTAATTGCACTCTAAAATTCATGCCAAGTTATTTAGGATTAGCCAAAGCGGCCTCGTGTGGCAGTTAGATAGCATTCCGACATTTATGAAAATGTGTTGCGCAGTCGTTTCACGAAGGATACATTATTCAGAGGTCGCACTAACGCCTCGCCTCTTCTACTTTGTGTGCCAGTTGACTTGTCCTCGGTAGTTCTACACATATTTTTGTGACATGTCCCTATTATAACTGCATGTAGTCGTGCATTAATTGAATGTTTAGAGTTGTTTAATATTACGTGTTATTGTATACATATCGATGGTAACAAAACTATATAGTTCGTAAAATAATATTCAGTCTCGTGACAGAGTTCAAATATCTACATACAAATAATGTCAAAGGCTACGACCAGTTATGTCGCCCGATGACGACGGACGACGCACGGAGCGTTCTTTTGGCGTTCGTTTGTATGATCTGAGATCTGAGTAATTTGAATATTATTTTGAACGACCAAAGTATGCTCCGTGCGTCGTTGGGCGAAATAACTGAACGCATCCACAAAATACGTTAAAAACTCAAATGTACGTAGTTATTTTACATCTGTCGAGTCTGTTTTGTCGTTTTGTCATATTATAAGTTAGTGTTCCGAAGGTTGCGCTTGTAATGGTTTGGTTACCAGTGACAAAGAGAATATAAATCACTACGTTTTACCAGTGACATGCGGTTGACCGTACAGGCGTAACGCCTATACAATTTCTTTTCATGTCACATTTAATTAAAAGCTGTTTTCGGTATTTCGCGATATAAATATTATGTCAGTATCTAAAGAAAAAGCTAGCGTCAAAAATATCGGGACCAACAGACTACTAGACTAAAAGTTAAATTATCATAAAAACTAAGCAAAGTAAACGATATCTGAATGGGATACATTAATATTAGTGCCAAAATGACAGTTGGCGTGCACTGTGTTCATTCTGAAACAGGCTTTGTGTCATTTAGATATACTTAGTTTAATTTTCAATTTTTTTTCAGATAAATTTTCAGTCTTTTAGTCCCATAAATTTTTGACGCTGACTGTGAATATGCAATGGAAACTGTCGCCTGCATCTTGTTAGGGCAGCTCATGTTCGTCCTGTTTCCTTGATAAAGGTTCTATTTATGTGTAGTCGGCACCTATTTACAAACGTTTTTAGTTTTCAATTTCTTTATTTACCTAAAATGTTACCTACCGTTTCTGCAGAAAAAATGCTACATTTCCATGTTGATTTCTGAAACTCAGAAATTACATAACATAACATAACATCACGCCTGTATTTCCCCGAAGGGGTAGGCAGAGGTATTTAGTACACCCACATTTCCCCAGTTATGTTATAGTCCCAAGTAATAGGGGGCGAGCCTATTGCCATTAACCGGGCACAAATCCATACTCCGGACTGCTACTGAGAATTTCCTAATGAAAAAACCCAATAACACTTTGCCCGACCCGGAAATCGGAATCGGAATCGGAAATTACAGCCAAGCTTAATATTGGCAATAAAATATTTCAAAGGTTAAAAATAAAAGATCAATATTTAAAGATAATGTCGTTTTATCTAACTTTCAGAAAAGTTAAAGTCTTAATTCAGTTCCAAATATTTTATGAATTGTCTGTAACCCAAAATAAATTCTAAAATAGAAAATTAACCATTGATTCTAGAGATAACAATCTAATTTATTGTTAAACCTAATCGCAAATTCGCTCCGAATAACATAATTAACTGTTGCTATTTTTAGTTAATTACCGTTAACAAAAGTTATTTGGCTAATGATTCCTGGTACATTTTCTGTAAAAAAAATTTAAGATATTTGTAAACATTGAACAAGCGTTATTCTGTAGCATCTCTTTATGGCGCTAGAGTAAAACTATGAATTTTTAATGGAGTTACAAAGAACGGTATGCTAAGTTCCTCATATTTATTCAAATTGCTTTGTTTTTTATAATTACTCTTTGTACAACGTAAATCTACGTTGCTGGTGTTAATGGCTGAGAAAGGGATTTATAAATGTAGAGTGAAATGGATAGGAATAGTCGATGGATATCATTATTTATAAACCTTAACGTTTTAAGTGTGACTAGTATCTAGTACTTACTGATTGTGTTCTTTGGCACCTGTAATACAGTTTACAACTAACTCAGGAGCCAGAGAATTCATATAAAGGTATAAATAAATGTATAAACAAACTTAAAAAAATAAAAACATTTGAAATTATTCTAGATGTTTAAATCGTTATTTGTATATGTAAACATAATAATAAAAGTAGATAAATTAAATAATAAATATCTATTAAAAACCTTTTTTTAACATGTTGTAACTTTAAGGTCTACTAAGGCTTATATTCAGAGATGAATCTAAGTGTGAAGTCATGCTTCCAACTGTCAAATTGCAGTGCTATTTGACATTTGGGAGCATGAGTTCACGCTAAGATTCGTCTCTGAATGTGAGCTAGTAGACCTTAAAGTACGATTAATTTCTAAATACACTTAAGTTCCTATTGCTAACATTTAACACAACAAACTTTAGAACGAACCTCATAAACTTGAGACACTTAAATTAATTATAACTCTTTTAACATAACTTTATGAAGACGAATATTCTTGGAAGTTTTGTAACAATATTACGAGAAGATAACAGTAACTTTGCAATTTTATACAGTACTAGTACTGACGGCTAATTAAGTTTATAGTTCTTACTTAGTGCTGGGGTTCACGACTGTCGCAAAATTCTAGAGTAAAATTCGTAGGTTTGACCGTTACGTGATTTTACACATACTAGTCAATGCGCTTTACAAACAAGCAGCATCCAGTTTTACAAATGTCACACTTTCGAGCAAACACAATGGCCACAAAGGCAGAGAGATGCCTTTGTGGCTGTTTTGTTAGTGACGTGACTCTGATGACCGAAATATAAACGAAATATCAATTGAACCTGCTGAATTGTTACCGGACAAAATTTCAATAATTTTTCAGAAAAAACAACAACCCGAATGCTCAGGGTAGTGACTGTAGAACACGGTTGCTTTAAGGTACAACCTTATTCTTAGTTTACACTAAACCTTTTAAGGGGTCATTATACTCATCATTATGAACAACTTTTACTATGGGAACAACCCAAAAATTGTGAAAAAAAAAACATCTGATCCCTACATTTGTGTTCACATCAATCGACAAAATGTAGGGATCAGCTGATTTTTTTTCGCAATTTCTGGGTTGATCCCATAGTAAAAGTTGTTAATAATGATGAGTACAATAACCCCTTAAGAGGTTTATTATAAACTAAGAATAAGATTGTATATGAAAAGCCTTTGATGATTATGTCGACGACGTTGTAATAAGAAAGAATTTAAAAGAACTACCACCTGACTGAGCCGGCCTTAGTGGAATTAATATATGAAACTCTTATCTATAAATAAACTAAAAGTGGAAAGCTTTTTATTAAGTGTAACCACAGAAAAGGTCATCGCGTAAAGCTGAGCTTAGGGCGGCTTAAGTTTCACTCTCTGAAATTGGTAGTTTGTACGCAAACCGCTTATTTGTGTAATGGAGAATTTACTGCGAGTGAAACGTCCACAGTTTTGATGTGTTGTCACCTTTCTGGACGAATTGCTGAATTATTAACAATCCGCTTAGCCAGAATTTGTTATAGCCTATGGGATTACAACTTTTGGATGGAATAAAAAATATGTTTCCAGAACTCGTAAACGTAAGTACTTGGATGGATAAAAAACCACAATAATAACGTAAACAATTACAATAAATTTACAAGTAACGATGACCAAATCCAGTAGGCAATGGCGCGCGGCCGCGCACGCGCCCTGCGCGCCTACTACACATATAATAAAATATAGTCTGGGGAAAACATTATAATCGGAACTAATTTTCTATCCTTGTCAGGATTCCGTCAATCTCTGTTTTATCATACAAAAAATATGCCTGTAAACACTTAAATATAATTAAAAGCAATATGAAAATCCAAAGTTCTGCCAAAAACGCGATTTTAAACGATACAATTTTGCAATGTATGACTAGTGGCGCCACCCTGAATTTTGTGTACTCATTGGTGCCAAACTTTACGACTGCTAAAAAAAAGGTTTGAAAACTCCTTGGTAGGGTCGAAGTGGCATTAAAAACTCCTTAGTTGGGCTGAAGTGTGCGGTTATGGAAAAAAAAATTAAATTACCGCATTGTTTTGTTCAGCAAACTGTATCGTAATGAAACTTTTTAAATTCATTACAGATGCATGTGAGTAAAGTATGTCATTATGACATTACTTTCGAGTTCATAATTCGAATTTTACGATATGAGTGTAGATAAAACTTATATAAACGCACACTTCAGCCCAACTTAGGAGTTTTTAATGCCATTTCGACACAACCAAGGAGTTTACAAACCTTTTTTTAGCAGTCGTACAGTTTGGTACCAAAGAGTACACAAAATTCAGGGTGGCGCCACTAGTCATACATTAAATAATGTTATCGTTTAAAATCGCGTTTTTGGCAGAACTTTGGATTGTCATATTGCTTTTAATTATATTTAAGTGTTTACAGGCATATTTTTGTATGATAAAACAGAGATTGACGGAATCCTGACAAGGATAGAAAATTAGTTCCGATTATAATGTTTTCGCCAGACTATATTTTATTATCTGTGTTGAGGCGCGCCAGCGCGCGTGCGCAGCGTTTGCGCGGCCGCGCGCCATGGCCTACTGGATTTGGCTTTGGATTGGATTTGTTACCAAGATTTTGACTTTGGTATTTTATTTAAAATTGTATGAGTTTAGATAAAGTATTGTATGAAACTGACATAACTAGGTATTAAAACACTCATGTGATACTATTAAAAACCTCGCCTATGGCTCGGTTTTTAAACTCAAGCTGATGGTTCCGGTTGCCATACGGTTGAATCTATGGCGGTCGTTACAGGTAGTTAGAAGCCCGAAAGTAGTACAACTGGTCTAACATTATTAGGATGACAGTATCACCCAGTAAATGGGTTGCGGGGGTCTGATCACAGTCGCTCCGTGTAAAATACTGATGTTCTTCCGCATCTGGTGAGTCTGGAAGCCACCCTCAACATAATTGGTTAAAAGGCTCGGAAAAAGATCAACAATCATCTGTCTCATTCGATGCTCGAATTAATTTTTTTCGCTGCAACATAAATTCTATAATGACATTACGATCTACGAGTTTAATTTGCCTGAAATCCATAAAACCACTTGTCATCGGTATTACTTTCAGAGATAAAATCGAAAAATCCCTTTTACGACTTCCAATAACGAAAGGAGAGTCGGTATAGGAACGCGCATGACATAAATCATGTTGGGTTCGATATTTTATAGGTTTTAATTTTGGCATTTTATGTTGTGATAACATCTGTGGACGTAATGGCCGAGCCAGCCGCCTTTACGAGGTCCGCTTTATGACGCGGCCGTGTGAAACCCTCGTTACAAACTAAACTGTTGTTTTCCAACTGATCTGCGACATTATTAGCTACTTAATTTAATGTAGGTATACGTATGCTCTCAGTCGTTATTGTTAGACAATAATTAATAGGATTAAATGATGATTACGCTAGCTATAATTAAGCTGTTGTAGTTTGATAGTTTGATATAGATCCTAATATTTGTAGGAGTATATTTACCTACATCGTTCTGAAATTACGTTGGATTTAGTGAAATAAATCCTTATTTCTATTCCTAATAAAATAAGGCCGGCTCCACACGTTAGCCCCAACGTTGGGACGAGCGTTAGCCTGTAATTATGCCTAGCGTTTACAAGTTAGAGATAATTTAGTCCCGTCAGAGCCAATTTAAAGACGTCTGAAATAGGTGTTGCACTGCACACTTTAAGATAATTGAGTGCTTGTCAATTAAAATAACACAATAGCTAAACAATGGACGTCGTCTATGAAAAATGTTTTGACGAATAAGAGAATATCATTATTATTTGTTAATAAACATAAAGATTTTTTTATAGAAATTCTATAACTATGGCATCCATCCACGCGGATGGCATTTTCAAGACTCGGAGACCGTAGAAACGAGCTCATTCGATGCACCTTACTGCATGAGTGATGCGGTAAGACTGAGCAAACCGCCAACGTGTGGACGCATCGCCAACGTTGGCGCATAATTCCTTTGATAAAACCGACACGCGACGGCTAACTGCCAACACTCTACCCAACGTTCGGGCCAACGCCATTTTCCCGATCAACACGTTGGTGCCAACGTTCGGGCCAACGTGTGGAGCCGGGATAAGACAGAAGCAATCTCTGTGGAAGGCAACATTATTTGCGTTGCGACTGGACAAAATATTTCATCAAAATGCAAAACAGCACAATTTCCCTGCAGCGGCCGCCCGCGCCGGAGAAAGAACTGAATTAACTGGACGTCGGAAAACAGATAACTTAATTTGCATAACTCGTTCACACGGGGCATCGCCAGATAACCTAATATGGGCTGACGGGTTAAAACGAGCGGAAAAAGTCTGGCAAAATGTTGGTCTTTTCATGTCAATTATGTATTAGAGCAAGCGATTGGCCATTGTCTGCGCTTCCCTTTTTCAGGTTTGTTTATTAAAGTTGTGTTTTGTAATTCATGAATTAGCTTAAACTATTTTTTTTTATAGTACAGGATGGTGAAACGAGCTAAAGGCCCACCTGATGTTAAGCGGTTACCTTTGCCCATAACAACTTCAATACCACCTAGCCTTGGACGAATAAAAAAGGCAGACGGAATCTCGTTAGACAAAAAGTGAAGCATCCATAGTAAGACGGCTCGCTTAAAAGTAAGGGCTGGCACGCACACATTCACCCATAGTAAGACAAAAAGCCGCGATTACGCAACAAATCTCATGTGACGGTAGTCATTGTCATAGTGACATAAATAAAATAACAATATATATCTGGTGTGTTAAAATTCTGTCAAAATTATAGTGGGTTTAGGAAAAAACGAAGTGCTTCAATCTTTTCTTAGGAAGATTCCGTCCCCCATTTTTTATTCGTCCGAGCACCTAGGCTGTTACCTAAATGGTACTGCGTACTTCTTTTATTGTGTCGACATGAGCTACATAAAGATTGCCATGGGATAAAGATTAGCCAGTCAGCCAGGTTGGTAGCGGGGCTGACTGCCCATGGTGTGCTGAACGACCAATTAAATATCGACACTCGTGGAGGCTTTTTTACTGCGTACTGTGCTGTACATAATATAATGTTAAACTGAATACCTACTTATGCAGTAGATTTAGTTTTTCTCTCTATTCTTTTGTATTCTTTATTTAAATCCTTTATTCTAAAGTCAGCCAAAGTCACTCTTTTTTATGGTATGGAGACAATTTTGGACATACAATTGAGAAAGAAATTATCAGCATGTTCATTATCCGACCCAACCCTAAAATTATTATGTATATCTGTTACCAAAATCTGCTGTCAAAACCCATTTTTAGGCAAAACTAGTTTGGCCTGGACAAAACTAGTTTGAACAGAGCTCAATCGGAATAACTAGTTTTGCCAATTTAAAACTAGTTAATCCTAACACAGCCAGAATTAGTAGAAAGAAGCCCAACGCAATAAGAAAAAATGCACATAAAAAGGTGAATAGTAGGTTAAGTTAATAGGTTAAAATTGTGACCCCACACAACGCTTTTGATTAATTTTAAACAGTTATTTGATTTACGTCACTGAAATAAAATTATTTCGACCAAATGAAAGCCGTAACTAAGTTAGTTACATAAGTATCGAAATATGTAATATGTTACAGTGAAAACCCGTTTTCCAGGAATATTGTTTTGTCCAGGCAATACTGGTTCTAAAGTGCCTAAACGTGTTAGGATAAAGCAGTTTTGCCCAGACAAAACTAGTTCTGCCTAAGTGTGTTAGACAATACCACAATACTAGCTTTGCCTAGACAAAACTAGTTTTACCTGTAAAATGGGTTTCACTGCAACATATTATATCTCGATAGTAACTAACTCTCTCTCTCTCTGCTCTCATTTGGTTGAAATTATTTTGTTTCAGTGACGTAAATCAAATCATTGTTTAAAATTAATCGAAAGCGTTATTGCCTATTTCGGCCGTCACGCGTCAGTATAAAATAATTTGATGAAAATTATGTAGCAATGTTATCTATTTGTACGTAGGTTTTTTTTACAAATAATACAAATTGCCTAACTTCATCTGCCCAATGTATTATTATTGATTTCTGTCTATCTAGTGGCAGTATAATCCTCTATACGATAGCTACGTCCATATTCATAGATGTCATACAAAGTTATGATAATTTAATGAATATCTTTTTACATATCAAATACCAGGCATTATATTTTATCTAATCAAAATACTTCAGAGCCCCTCAGCATCACCCGTCTCCAGAGTAGATCATTGCAGAACACATTGTTGCCTATTGGCAGTTCTACGTTTCTTATTTTCCTTTGAAACACGCAGAGCGAGCAGTTACCATTAAAAGGTCCGACGTTTGCCCCCGGAGAGCTCTTTCATCGCGCCGTGTGTATGTCTGGCGATGCAGCCACGAAGAAATCTAGTGGATGAAAAATAGTTTTCCAAAAACACAAGCAATATTTTAAATTCACATTCTTAATTTTAACACATAACATAACATCACTCCTGTATTTCCCCGAACGGGTAGGCAGAGGTGTAATAGTTCACCCACATTTCGCTAGTTATGTTATAGCCCCATGTAATACGGAGCGAGCCTATTGCCATTGACCGGGCACAAATCCAGACTCCGGGCTGCTACTAAGAATTTCCTAATGAAAAAACCCAATAACACTTTGCCCGACCCAGAAATCGAACCCAGGACCCCACGCTCAGCAGTCGCGCTTGCAACCACTAGACCAACGAGGCATTTTTAATTTTAGTTATTGGAATTAAAAGAAATAATATGACGTTTTTTTTTTAAAGTAGGTACAGTCAGTCGCACGTCAGTGGTAACAGTTTGACTTTGAAAGCGTATTTATTTCGTGAGTAATAAGAGCGGTTTTCGTAATTCAAATGTTACCACTGACATGCGGTTGACTCTACCTACCTATTTTTTATTATTATTGTTGTAGATATCAAAAAAGGTATTGAACTGTTTTGGCAACCCTAAAATAGTTAAAGCTGTTTATCTCATGGTATAATAACACAAGGTAGTCTCTTCCCGTGACAGCTAGGTCACATGATTGCCTCCGTACTACGTCATCGGCCGTGGAGCCAATAGCGGGCTGTTAGCGTGACACTTGTCAGTTTGATGTGCTGCCACTTTGTGAAAATAAATTGCCCGAGCAAAATGCATTTTTTCATTTACTTTCTTCTATAAAGAATCACTTTTTAACTAGTAATTTAATATAGTTTCCTTTATTAACTAATTAGATGAATAACACGAGATAACAAATAGTTAGGCTAGTTAGGAATTTATTTTATATTCATTATGAACAAAAATCTCCTTAAGTATATTGAAGATATCAATCAATGGCAGCACTGATCGTCACGTAGCTTGGAGGCATCGCGCTGTCATTGCGGGAAGAGTATACCTGGTGAACCATCTTATTATACCATGGTTTATCTGATTAAAAGTGTTGCTTCTGCACTATCTTTGTGTTAGACACAACCACAGACATAGTAAAAATATAGACGAAGTGCTCCGAACAATCATAGTGAAGCCAAGAAACCGTGCTCCTTCGTGTAGCGCTCACGCACACAACATGCACTTTAAGGATATTTCCTTTCGCGATGCTTACTGGACGATGCCGCGACATATGTACTGAGAGGAGTAAGTATGGTTTTAGGTGCAGGTGTGTGTGTGTGCGTGAGTGCTGGTTATACACGAATTAGCGCGGTTTTTTTTGGCTTCAGTATGATTGTTCGCAGCGCTTCGTCAACCTAATAATTTAATATCAAACCATTGAGACAAGAACAATAAATTGATGTTTATGTATTACGTACAATTTCGATTAAAGAAAAATATGAAGGTTAACTTATTTGAAAGTGAAAACTCATAGACTTGATCAACACAAGTCACCCCATATTACGTACCTCGTTTTTATAGAGGATCAAAGTGCCTAGTGCGAGTTTTAAACTTACGTATACGCAATCGATTGCGTCGTCTTTCATTCATAAATTAGTAGCGTCCCTAGGCGCCGCGTAAGTTTGAAATTCGGAATCAGCACTCAGAGTGCTGATTCTCAGTTTCAAACTTACGAATACGGTATCGAAAACTACCAGGCCCCTCAGAAAGTATTGCGAAAAAAAGTTTTTATATATGGGAGACTGGCCAGTTATAATGTTTTTCGAAAATATGATTATTTATAAGTAAAAATAAGTAAGTTCCAATTTCAAAGTTTTCTCTCCACATTTTTTGCGAGTTAATTCAAAGTATTGTGTCTCACTGAAATATGGATCTGCGCCGGGAACATTTTAGAGCTATGATTTTATACGATTTCAAGTGTCGCCTGAAACCGGATGAATCGTACGATAGACTTCAAATGGCATTCATGGATGAAGGCCCTTCCAAGGCAACCGTGTATCGTTGGTATAACGAATTCAAGCGCGGTCGACCAACTTTGGGGGATGACGAAAGAAGCGGTCGCCCTTTGACGGCTGTTACCGAAGAAAACGTGCTAGCAGTGAAAAATTTAATCCAAGACAATAGGCGAATTACATATCAGGAGATTCAAAACATATTGAAGATTGGATCGGGAAGCGTTCACGAGATTCTACACAGCCATCTTCGCGTGAGGAGGATAGTATCACGCTGGGTGCCGCACAACCTCACCGATGCTCAGAAGCAGGCCCGGGTGGAATGATGCCGTGATATGCTTAACAAATTTGAAGCAGGCTCGTCTCGGCGTGTTTACGACATCGTTACAGGTGATGAGTCCTGGATTTATCAATACGACCCAGAAACCAAGCGCCAGTCGACTGTTTGGGTGTTTCAAAATGAGCCAACGCCTACCAAAGTGAAGCGATCTAGAAGCGGGGGTAAGATTTTGATCGCTAGCTTTTTTAATTTGACTGGCCACTTGGTATCAATTCCCTTACGGGATCAAAGAAGCATTAATGCCGAATGGTATACTACCAAATGTTTGCCAGAAGTTTTCTCTGTTATAAGCAACAAGCGACCAAACACAGGGCTCCGCGGGCTACTGCTCCACCACGACAATGCACCTGCGCACACCGCACTCAAAACGAGGGACTTCCTGGACAGCACGCCAGTCAAACTCCTGGGTCACCCTCCTTACAGCCCTGATCTAGCACCGTGTGACTTCTTTTTATTCCCAAAAATAAAAAATCAGCTCAAAGGGATACAATTTTCGTCGCCGGAAGATGCGCTGGCTGCGTTCGAGCAGGCTGTAAACGAGGTGTCTGCGGCGGACTGGAAAAAGTGTTTTGAAAACTGGTTTAGGCGCATGAATCTTTGTATAGAGGCTGGTGGAAAGTACTTTGAAAAGATTTGATAAAAATATATGTACGTATAGAACAATTTTTTTTAGTTTCGCAAAACTTTCTGAGTGTCCCACGTATGCTATCGAATGCGTCAACTTTCATCCATAAATAATAATAAATGTTTTAAGAAATTTTTACTCAGCATCCAAACTAAGCAGAGCTTGTACTATGGGTTCTAGACAACAATGGATATAATACTTATAATATACTTTTTTTTTTGTAAATATATACTTATAATATACATTAAAAAAACCCAGAACAACACAAACACTTATGTTCATCGCACAATTATTTGTGTCTTGTGGGAATCGAACCCACGACCTCGTGATCAGCAGTCCGACACTCGAACAACTAGACCACACACGTCGTTAAAAAATTCAGTAGTTCCTTCTCGTTTCCGCCAGGAGCGCTACTAATTTATGAATGAAAGTCTATACAATCGATCGCGTATGCGTAAGTTTCAACCTCGTACTAGGCACTTTGAACCTCCATCCCTTCGTAACTCCTATACTTACCTTTGTGTCAACAAGGCGCGCTCGCATGTGTGAGTGACGCGATGCGACACCTGAAGATATCAGACTCACTTGTTTGTCGCTCATTCACTCATTCACTACAGATGGCATACAGATAGCGTCGTTGGCAGGAAGATTGAATTGCTCTTTCATACTGCAACGACTTTCGTCATGTGTGAAAATAATATACGATGTTTCGTAAAGTAACTTTTAACTTAAGTTTTCTACATGTTATGACTTTTAATTACAAAAGTTTCTAACGACATGTCGGTACATCTTTGAGAAATTTCACAGGAAGTTTAAAGAAAGCATAGCTTTCTAAAGTCCTACAGGAAATTTAATGACGTTAGATTGATATTTTTTTTTTTATAATTGATAATAATAAAGTATACATAATAATACATAGCCTATACAAACTGGTTCGAGTTCTGAACCAAATCGACCTAGAGTAAATTCTTAGAGGAACTGACAGTAAAACCTCTAAGGAATTGTCATGAGCTTGATTTGGTTCAGAACTCGAACCAGTCGGGAATAAAGCCCCAGCCTGTAGTTTAACATCTGTTTTTGTGTATAGGCTATTTATCATTATGTATACTTTATTGTTATCAATTGTAAAAAATTAAATAATCAATCTAACGTCATTAAATTTTCTGTAGGACTTTAGAAAGCTATACTTTCTTTAAACTTCCTGTGAAATTTCTCAAAGATGTACCGACAAGACGGGCGTAAGGCCCCAAATATATGATCACTAATAAATTATTTCGATGAACGTCGTCTGTAGGTAAATTGCTATGAATGTTACAGGAGATAATAGGAACCGCTGTGTGTAGGAATATCAATCTTCTTCTATCGTGTCGACATGTTTTTCCTCACGGCATGAGCTGCATAATGATACCAGTTCATGCCGTGAGGAAAAACATTAGCCAGTCAGCAGGTTGGTTGGTAGCAGAGCTGACTGCACAGGATACGCCGGACGATCAATTAATATCGTCACACGTGGAGGCTCTTTTAATGCACCCCTGTATATCAATAACACATGTAAGTTTTTATTGTTATTTTTCTCTAATATCATAGTTGTATCTTATTCACAAAAGCTTCATGAAAGTCAATTAATAAAGAAGTTATTTAAAACCTATTTGTTCACAAGTCATGTGTGTCATGTGTTCAACATCGATACGATAAAATACGATGCAAAACTTAGAAGCTAATGTAAGTACGAAGATTGAAACAAGAAGCGTGTATAAACGAATAGGTAACTGAATATTAGTTTTATTATTTAAATAACAGAAACAAGCTCTTGAAATACAGAATATATAAATTTTTTTTAAAGAACGCTGTGGTAGCGGAATTTAGCTTTTCAAAAATGAGTTTCCTATTGCATTTCTCGAAAGCAGAACAATATTAATTTAGGTACCTAATTACAGCACCTTCCCTCTCAACAACCATTGTGGGTTTTTAAATTTCGCATCCACTCACAAAAGCAAGGAACGAATCATCTAATTAGACATTACGTCTGTAACATTTCTGAAAATCCTTTGTATTGCAGAATTTTATGCGTTCTTTGTTCCAACGGCATTTTTAAAAGTGTAACTTGTGAAGGAGTTTCAGCTTTATGGCTTGGATTGTAAGGTTGTTTTTGTAGGTTGGCGGTGGTGGATATTGAGGTGGTGACAATCGCGGAGCGCAGTAGGAGACCGTTCACTAACGAGCCCCCCGCCCCCTCATTTTCATTTTATCGTCGCGCCGCCCTCGACGGCTACTATTTACAGTTCTTTTGCACCACTGTCATAAGGTAAGTATCTCATTTTGTAATATCCTAATGAGAAATTCTGAACGTCTTTATTTGTACGGCATAATGAAACTGTCTGTAGAATTTTAAACAAGTATACATATGACTGTTTGCATTACTCCTACGCGTGTGTACGTTAGACGCATACATACACAATAAAATGTATCTGTAATGAAAATAGATAGTCCTTTAAAAAATTACACCCATTCTTTTTGAGAGCAACGCGACTGAACAAGGTGAACAAGTCCCATCATTTCATAGCATTCGCTAATGCGAAAATAAAATAAAATGCCGAAATTGAAATGCTAGCTTCCGCCTACTATAGTGTTCTTAAGCTGATGGCCAGGTGTAAGGAGTTGAGAAAAACACGCGCGCAAAAAAAAAAACTAGAGATTAAAACCAAAAGAAAAAAGAAACATTTACGCGCGCACGTTCGAACGATTTGGATGAAAAAGTGACGTTTGGTAATGTCAATGGTGATGTTAATGAAGCTAAAGTTAATGATATTTCCGTGTATACTGAAACAAACTGTTTACAAACAAGCGTCATCCACGCATGCAACTACGTGTCAATTTTTAATGAAAATGTCAATCATTTTCTTTGATAAATAGTTCTTTAATAATTCATAACATAACATAACATCACGCCTGTATTTCCCCGAAGGGGTAGGCAGAGGTGTAATAGTACACCCATATTTCGCCAGTTATGTTATAGTCCCATGTAATAGGGGGCGAGCCTATTGCCATTGACCGGGCACAAATCCAGACTCCGGGCTGCTACTGAGAATTTCCTAATGAAAAAACCCGATAACACTTAGCCCGACCCGGGAATCGAACCCAGGACCCCATGCTCAGCAGTCGCGCTTGCGACCACTAGACCAACGAGGCAGTTGTAGTTGTAGTTGGTGTTAATAATTCATGTAGGTATTTTTCTTATCGTATCGTTATATCTTTAATTAATCAATATGTATATAATGAAGTTGTAATGTATGGAAGATGTTTTTAATTGTTGTTTACCCTGTCGTATTGTATCCGTCCATCACAAATCTATCGATTGTACTGTACTACTTTGCAAATTAAGGAGTTGCCAAACAAAACGACTTCATTACACAAAATTAAATTTTACAGGTAAAGCAAAAACCAGAGGTCGTAGGTACATAACATTTTATTCGAAATCACAAACTTCTAACTCGATTTTAGCACATTTTTAGGACAGGCCGTTTTAATTGCGAATGAGTACAGGATTGGATTTATTTTCCATATATATTAGTTGGATTTAAATAAAGCTTGTTTTGCCTAGACGGGTAATTGCAATTGGATAATTTTGTTCGCTAGCTCCTGATTTAGCTATAGCAGCTGTTTCAGACTCCCCTTTCCCTTTCTCAAAACAATCTATCTACTATTATTATAAAATTGTTAAATGTCAGTTGTCTGTTTGTTTGTTTGTTTGTTTGTTTGTTCCAGCATCACTATAAAACTACTAGACCGATTTTGTTGAAAGGGTTTGTGACTAAAAACTTATGATTTGACTTAAAAACTGGTATGTATTTTACCTCGCTACGATGACGGGAACCGGTGATTTTTAATTATATTTTTCTACAACATTTTGCATACATTAAGGTGAATAAGGCGCTCATATCCAGCTGTCATTCGCACGCATGCGCTCTAGCGCGCGCCTCCATAGAGAAAATACGGCTGCTAAAGATATTGCATTAAAAACTTTTTGGTCGGGCCGAATTGTACAGAGTAGAAAAAAAAATCCTGTCGTATGTGGGTGGTGCCATCTTGGAAATGCAGTCTTTTGAGCCAACCGAAAATCAGAATCTTTCGACTTACAGACAAGGACCGGAAGCTACCTCTAAATTGCGATTTCTCTAATTTTTTGTATGAAAAGCAATAAAATTTAGAAGTACCTAAACGTTGTTATATTGTATCCATCTTAATATACGAATAAGCATAAAGTTATCTTGGTGTAACTAAAAAAATACTATTTTCACTCTACAATTTTTAATTACCTTCTTCTTCAAGTATATTATCTTATCTTCTTAACTATTATAATCTTAACTATTATAAAATTGTTAACGTCTGTTTGTTTGTTTGTTTGTTCCAGCATCACGCTAAAACTACTGGACCGATTTTGATGTCTTTTTTTTGTTTGAAAGCTGATGATTTGACTTAAAAACTGGTATGGGTTTTGAGAAAGAAAGAAAAAAAGAAAAAAATTAATTCGTGGGTTGCGTACTCACCCGACAGATCGAAGCTTCTATGCATTTGCACGAGCGGATAGTAATGTACGATGGAGTGGAGTGGAGTGGAGTGGACAGGGGATGGGACTGGGGATGGGACTGGGGACGGGACAGGGGACGGGACTGGGGACGGGACAGTGGACGGGTCAGGGAACGGAACATGGGACGGGAAATGGGACGGGACATGAGACGGGACATGGGACAGGACAGTGGGACGGTACATGGGACTGGACATAGGATGGGACATGGGACATGCGACGGGACGATAGTGATAGAGTGAGATAGTGGGACAGTGGGACAGTGGGACAGTGGAACAGTAGGACAGTGGCAGTGGGACGGTGGGACAGTGGGGCAGTGGGGTAGTGGGGCAGCGGGGCAGCGGGGCTGTGGGCCAGTGGGGCAGTGGGATAGTGGGGCAGTGTGGTAGTGGGGCAGCTGGGCAGCGGGGCAGTGGGGCAGTGGGTTACCGGGGCAGCGGGGCGGCGGGGCAGCGGGGCATTGGGGCAGCGGGGCAGTGGGGCAGCGGAGCAGCGGGGCAGTGGGGCAGCGGGGCAGCGGGTCAGTGGGGCAGCGGGGTAGCGGGGCAGTGGGGCAGTGGGGTAGCGGAGCAGCGGGGCAGCGGGGTAGCGGGGCAGCGGGGCATTGGGGCATTGGGGCAGTGGGGCACAGTGGGGCAGTGGTATAGTGGGGCAGTGGGGTAGCGGGGCAGTTGGGCAGCGGGGCAGCTGGGCAGCGGGGCCGTGGGGCAGCGGGGTAGCGGGGTAATGGGGCAGTGGAGCTGTGGGGCATTGGGGCTGTGGGGCAGCGGGGCAGGGGGCAGCTGGGCAGCGAGGCAGTGGTGCAGCGGGGCAGCGGGGCTGTGGGGCAGCGGGGCTGTGGGGCAGCGGGGCAGCGGGGCAGTGGGGCAGTGGGATAGTGGGGCAGCGGGGCAGTGGGGCAGCAGGGCAGCGGGGCAGCGGGGCAGCGGGATAGCGGGACAGTGGACTGGACTGGAATGGACTGGACTGGACTGGACTGGACTGACGTGGGTTAGCAGAATTTAACGCGAGCGGAGCCGCGGGTAAAAGCTAGTACTATAATAAAACTGTAAAGGTCGAAAAGTCTGTACATTGAGTTTTTTTTCGCGAAAACCGGCTAGGGGGACTAGAAATAAGCTATAGAACACGAATCAATCGTTTAAAAAATTTATGTCTGTCTGTCTGTCTGTCTGTCTGTCTGTCTGTTTGTTACCTCATCACGTGAAAACGGCTGAACGGATCGTAATGAAACTTAGCATTTGTATTGGTATTAGTCTAACTTAGATTATAGGGTATGTTTTATCTGAATCGGTTGAGTAGATCCAGCGATACAGCTTGACCCCTCTATTGTATTAAGTTGCATACAAAGTAGAGGTCATGATTGTTGGTGGGTGCAGGTTGCAGGTTCCTAAAAATACAACTGGATTCTATCAGTATTATAGAAAATATAGAATAACATAACATAGCCCATCATTGTCCCGCTGCTGGGCATGGCCCTCTTCTTGGAATGAGAAGAGTTAAGGAACTGGATATTGTTAGTATAATAGATTATCATAACATAATCAGCTCATTACCTACTGCCCCACTGCTGGGCACGGACCTCTTCTCGGAACGAGAAGAGTTAAGAAACTAGAAAATATAGAATAACATAACGTAGTCAACCCATTACTGTCCCACTACTGGGTAAGGCCCTCTTCTCAAAATGAGAAGAGTTAATGAACTGGATATTATTAGTCTTCTAGAATAACATAACATTACCAGCCCATTACAGTCCCACTGCTGGACACGGGCCTCTTCTCAGCATAAGAAGAGATGTGGTTAGTGTTATAGAATAACATAATCAGCCCAATTACTTCCCACTGCTGGGCACGAGCGTCTTCTCAGAATGAGGGAGTTTAGGGCTAATTCCATGAAATTCCATCACCTTAGCCGGTTGGTTGTAAAAACAAAATATAGTATGGTCGGTAAATAGTGTAATCGTCTGTGTAGGCGCTTGCTTATATGTATATATTTGAAGATATTGTGTTCATAATTATGACACGATGTTATTTTCCTACATCCACGCGGACGGAGTCGCGGGCACAGCTAGTTATAAATAAATAAATAAAAAATAAACATTTTTGAGACATTTTTACACAGCACCATCTAGTCCCAAACTAAGCAGAGCTTGTGCTATGGGTACTAGACAATGGATATAATACATATATACTTTTTTTTTTGTAAATACATACTTATAATACATAAAAAACACCCAGACCAACACAAACACTTATGTTCATCACACAAATATTTGTGTCCTGTGGGAATCATACCCACGACCTCGTGATCAGCAGTCCGAACCTCGAACCACTAGACCACAGACGTCGTCAACAGACAGACAGACAGACAGACAGATTATTATTAGCTTTTCCGAGCTGACTGTACGTCACTTTATGGTCCAATACAATAATACCTTCACACGCGGGCTTGCAGCGTGTCAGGCATGTTTGCGGGTCTCGCATGTGGATGGGTTCCACGTTGTACTACGCATGCGAAGCACCGCCACGCTCTTCAGAGTCCACGCCAGCACTAACAACATCTTGGCAATGATAGCAAGCATTCTAGACAGTCGATTTAGTAGGCATTGGAACAGCTACACTCAAGTGTTACTAATATGGTTGAATAAGTTTTCCTGGACTAACTAATTCTTGTTTCTTTAACATTTTGTGAGTCTGATTACTCACAAAACACACTATGGATTGTAAAAGTCTAACATAAATGTTATTTTTTTTATTTATTTTTTAATAACAAACCCAAGTGAGGTCGGTGCAGATTGCTAGTATAAGAGTAAATTAAAGAAAAGTAAAGAGTAGACAAAATAAATGGATAGGGGTAAGTGCTGACAGAGAACCGGCGGCAAACTGGAAGTGATGAACCAGCAGAACAGTGCTTTGAAAGACGTACCTACTAACGTACCTATGTAGTAGCTCGATTTTAAGTTTTCTCTTAAGTTTAAACTACTTTCACGACAGAACCTTTCCATGAAATGTGGTTGAAAGCTTTGAAATAAGGCACACTTCCAAACACCTTACAAAATATTTTTGGCGTGCTTTATTTTTATTAATAGTTTTACATAAATAATTGTAATAATCACATTTTAGCATAGGTACAATGTATAATGGTTACATGTATTTATTACATATTTGATAAATAATTCATTGTAATAAATCATCATAATCAAGTCAGTATATCGCAGTCCACTGCTGGACATAGGCCTATAGTAAATAATGAACAATAATAATTATTATTGTTGATGAAGAAACGTGCATTAACAGTGGATGATCCTAAATCTGAAGTCCAATTCTCGTAATTAAAAAGGATTCAAAATATAGTTCCAATCTAATCTCAATGTAACTTTCCTTCAATATTGATGTATATTTGTGATATTTAAGACAAAGAGATTATATTTGAACTATATTTAGAAGATGTTAAATTAAGAGAATTGGCCCCCAGATTACATGTTTATATCGTAGGTAACTATGCCCGGAATGATACTGATACTGACGTCCTGTAGCCTAAGCAAGTGGATCCTAGAGCACTGGATTTATTTATATTACAACGTTAAACTGCATTAATATGACAGTATATGAAGTGAAAAAAGCGACGACTGAAGGAAGCATGGCCATGTTGACTTCCAGTGATCCGAACACATGGATGCGGATAGGACGCATGCGCAGGCATCGGAGCAGATCCTTTGTCAGCATACGGTGTTGCTCATCTAGTAAAAAAAAAGAGAATTCTTTAAGAATACAGAGGTGCTGTTGTATTCGCTTTTTAGGGGACGAATGAATTTATAGCCACCTTTTCTGTCTAATGAAACATAAATGTTACAGAGCGATTGTGTACCTATTATCTACTTCTCGGATCAGTGAATATGTTAACTGAACCCGATTTTTTCAAGTATTCTTAGCACAGTGAAATTCAATGAGGTTTTGTCTAAATTTACTTCGGGAAGTCCTCGACGCGTTTTTTAACATAAAAATAACAAGATGACTTACTATATACTTACTTTCAAGTGAGTACAAATAGAGCTCGCAGAGTTTCTGTGTCAGCTCCATTGAGCTATACTGGACTCTCTGACCAGCTCGTGATATCATAGCTAGCGCTATCAGAAACACCATCAAGGAGAACAAATTCATGAGCAATGACGTAAGAGTATGTGCACCCTGAGGAATTCAACAAAGTGTATTAAAAGAGGCTGTTTGTTAAGAAAAACTTCTTAACATTTAAGGAGACGTAGAACCCTTCAGTGAGTTCGTAAATGATACAATAGGCGACAAACTGATGGCTCATTTACACGGTCGACTTTGCCGGTTGGACAAACTCTGTAGCCAAACTAGTTTGACCATCGGGATTAATTTTCCCTGAGGTCAAATTAGACGGAATACTATTTTTTCCCGTTGGATAAACTCTGTAGTCAAACTAGTTTGACCTCTTGCCCACCGAAGTTGGCAACCGGCAAGTGGCAACAACAATACCAGATTGCCTCACACATTATTTTAAGAGCATCAATGCACAATTACATTCCAGAATTCATATCTTTAGTATCAATGCAGTTTCTTGCCGGCTCTTCTCCATAGGATCGACTCTTTAAAACCGAACAACAATTTAATAAAAGCAAGCAATGAACGACATTTCATATAAAAAAATTTATCAAAAAATTGAACCGACGAAAGCAGAAACTGAAAAGCGAAAAATAACTAATTATGAGTCGGCGCCAAACGAACTTTTAATAAGCAAAGTGCGTGTAAGTTGCAAGTGGCCGAGCGGAGAACGCATTTTTGGAAAGTTATTGTTTATCGTTGAAAATTTCACGTTGTATTTGATGTGACGTTGTTTTTATTATTTATTTAAAGTAATTTAATGATCATCGTTAATTGGTTGGTTGGCGCCGACTCATAATTAGTTATTTTTCGCTTTTCAGTTTCTGCTTTCGTCGGTTCAATTTTTTGTTAAAAAGTTTTATTTTTCAATTTTTTGTGGTTAAAATCTAACTCCAGGTCTCCATTATGTCGTAGTGTCTAGAACTATATTTATGTGTGTCAAGTTTCAACAGAATCGGTCAACAAGTAAGAATTCAGTGGGTGAACAAACACTCATCCCCTGTTTTACTACCTTTAGGGGTGGATTTTGATTTTGAAATTTAAATGGGACCAACTTCGAGATAAACCCTATCTATTAAAACAAGAATCATCAAAATCGGACCACTCTGTAAAAAGTTACGCGTGGTCATACATAAAAAAAATAAAAAAAATATACGCGTCGAATTGAGAACCTCCTCCTTTTTTTCGTCGGTTAAAAAGCATGCCGTGCCTCTTTAAATTAAAAACTTTGAATTTAACCAACCCGCTGCCGAATTGCGTAACTCACTCGCGGTCGCAATCATCTGGATTTCAATGTTCATTGCGCCGTCTGTTTTGACAATTCGTGTTATCGGCAACTACGTACCACGCAATGAATGTTGCTTTAATTTCAAAATGAAAGCTAATATCAAAGTAAATGCATTACACAATTGCCCCACTGGTGTACGACTAACGACTACAGATCGCAGCCGAACTCGACTGAAACCAGCAATACCAACCTGTCAATCTCTTGGCCGCAGCTACGACATGCAAAGTTACTTTTCTTGATGTTACACATTTTTCATTTTATTTAACATTAACAATAAATGATATTTATAGACTATTACTATGTTATGTCCGTGTGGTGCCGGACGTAAAGAATTGCACCACCAATTCTTCTCATGGGTGTCGTAAAAGGCGACTAAGGGATTCACCAGAGGATGGGCAGCAGCGTTCTCTGAGTATTTAAACTACCAACTGCGATCGCCAACCCGCGTGCCAAGCGTGGCGATTATAGCATATCCCCCCCCCCTCCCGCCCCCTTTGGGGGAGGCCTTTGTCCAACAGTGGACGTCTTTCGGCTGAAATGATGACTATGTTACAACTATTACTATAATTCCGAAAATTATGTAAGAATTTATTTTATGTACACCTACTGCATGTCTTGTTGTGGGAGTTAATAATTTTTCTCCAACTTGCTCGGAAATTGGTTCATTATTTTTAAAAAAACCAGCCAAGTGTGGGTCGGACTCACGCAGTAAGGGTACCACCCATCGACCTGATACCCTTTAGAAACTGATTAAATTAACGAGAGTTTATCAAAAGACAAATGAAAGTACGCGAAATATGAATTTTTACACCTCTTTCTTACGTAGGTACCACCATGTCTACGTTTACCCTGTTTTTTGTATTTGTTGCTAAACTACATAGTATGGACTATAATCAGACCAAGTTTGACGCTGGTATGTATTACCGTTTTGAAGATAGATTAGGAACAAAAACGTTAAAGTTTATTGTATATGGACCCCCTTTGGTTTTAGACTTTTTTTATTTTTAGTGTTTTTCGTGATAGACACCATAGTAACACATATTTTGTGAAAATTTCAACTGGTTATCTATTACCGTTTCAAAGAAACAGCCCTGTGACAGACAGATGGACGGACGGACGGGTGGACGGATAGACGGACAGTGTAGGGAGAGTAATAGGGTCCCGTTAGCATTCTTTGGGTACGGAACCCTAAAAAAGAATACATCAATCGGCTCTTTTCCGTACGCAACGAAATAACAGGCCAGTAATATCCAACATAACAACACATAACATCACACCTGTATTTCCCCGAAGGGGTAGGCAGAGGTGTCACCCGTATTTCGCCAGTTATGTTATAGTCCCATGAAATATGGGGCTAGCCTATTGCCATTGACCGGGCACAAATCCAGACTCCGGGCTCTTACTGAGAATTTCCTAATGAAAAAACCCAATAACACTTTGCCCGACCCGGGAATCGAACCCAGGACCCCACGCTCAGCAGTCGCGCTTGCAACCACTAGACCAACGAGGCAGTCCACGAAAAAAATTTAAAAATAATTGCATGACAATAAATTATTACTTAACACGTAGATATTTCTTTAAAATAATGCATATAACTATATACTTATTATATGACTTCATTGAATATAGAAACAATTTTATGAAACACTAGCTTTTACCCGCGGCTCCGCTCGCGTTAAATTCTGCTAACCCACGTCAGTCCAGTCCATTCCAGTCCAGTCCACTGTCCCACTGTCCC
The DNA here is from genome assembly GCA_949699075.1 of Asteroscopus sphinx. Lineage (NCBI taxonomy): Eukaryota > Metazoa > Arthropoda > Insecta > Lepidoptera > Noctuidae > Asteroscopus > Asteroscopus sphinx. The sequence continues at coordinate 19,435,074 of OX453010.1, forward strand.
GCTGTCCCGCTGCCCCGCTGCCCCACTATCCCACTGCCCCACTGCCCATCTGCCCCACTGCCCATCTGCCCCACTGCCCCGCTGCCCCACTGCCCCGCTGCCCCACAGCCCCGCTGCCCCACTGCCACGCTGCCCCGCTGCCCCACTGCCCCGCTGCCCCACAGCCCCACTGCCCCTCTGCCCCACTGCCCCGCTACACCACTGCCCCACTGCCCCACTACACCACTGCCCCACTGCCCCGCTGCCCCACTACCCCGCTGCCCCACGGCCCCGCTGCCCCGCTGCCCCACTGCCCCGCTACCCCACTGCCCCACTGTCCCCCACTGCCCCACTGTCCCCCACTGCCCCAACACCCCGCTGCCCCGCTACCCCACTGCCCCACGGCCCCGCTACCCCGCTGCCCCACTGCCCCGCTGCCCAGTTTCCCCGCTGCCCCACTGCTCCGCCACCCCACTGCCCCACTATCCCGCTGCCCCGCTACCCCAATGCCCCGCTGCCCCACTGCCCCGCTACCCCCGCTGCCCCACTGCCCCGCTGCCCAGTTTCCCCGCTGCCCCACTGCTCCGCCACCCCACTGCCCCACTATCCCGCTGCCCCGCTACCCCAATGCCCCGCTGCCCCACTGCCCCGCTGCCCCGCTGCCCCACTGCCCCAATATACCACGGCCCCACTGCCCCGCTGCCCTGGTAACCCACTGCCCCGCTGCCCCACTGCCCCACTGCCCCGCTGCCCCGCCGCCCCGCTGCCCCGGTAACCCACTGCCCCGCTGCACCACTGCCCCGCTGCCCCGCCGCCCCGCTGCCCCGGTAACCCACTGCCCCGCTGCCCAGCTGCCCCGCTGCCCCGCTACCACACTGCCCCACTGCCCCGCTGCCCCACTGCCCCACTATCCCACTGCCCCACTGGCCCACTGCCCCGCTGTCCCGCTGCCCCGATGCCCCTCTACCCCACTGTCCCACCGTCCCACTGCCACTGTCCTACTGTTCCACTGTCCCACTGTCCCACTGTCCCACTATCTCACTCTATCACTATCGTCCCGTCGCATGTCCCATGTCCCATCCTATGTCCAGTCCCATGTGCCGTCCCACTGTCCTGTCCCATGTCCCGTCTCATGTCCCGTCCCATTTCCCGTCCCATGTTCCGTTCCCTGTCCCGTCCACTGTCCCGTCCCCAGTCCCGTCCCCTGTCGCGTCCCCAGTCCCATCCCCAGTCCCATCCCCTGTCCACTCCACTCCACTCCACTCCATCGTACATTACTATCCGCTCGTGCAAATGCATAGAAGCTTCGATCTGTCGGGTGAGTACGCAACCCACGAATTAATTTTTTTCTTTTTTTCTTTCTTTCTCAAAACCCATACCAGTTTTTAAGTCAGATCATCAGCTTTCAAACAAAAAAAAAAACATCAAAATCGGTCCAGTAGTTTTAGCGTGATGCTGGAACAAACAAACAAACAAACAGACGTTAACAATTTTATAATAGTTAAGATTATAATAGTTAAGAAGATAAGATAATATACTTGAAGAAGAAGGTAATTAAAAATTGTAGACTGAAAATAGTATTTTTTTAGTTACACCAAGATAACTTTATGCTTATTCGTATATTAAGATGGATACAATATAACAACGTTTAGGTACTTCTAAATTTTATTGCTTTTCATACAAAAAATTAGAGAAATCGCAATTTAGAGGTAGCTTCCGGTCCTTGTCTGTAAGTCGAAAGATTCTGATTTTCGGTTGGCTCAAAAGACTGCATTTCCAAGATGGCACCACCCACATACAAATGGATTTTTTTTTCTACTCTGTACAATTCGGCCCGACCAAAAAGTTTTTAATGCAATTTCTTTAGCAGCCGTATTTTCTCTATGGAGGCGCGCGCTAGAGCGCATGCGTGCAAATGACAGCTGGATATGAGCGCCTTATTCACCTTAATGTATGCAAAATGTTGTAGAAAAATATAATTAAAAATCACCGGCTCCCGTCATCGTAGCGAGGTAAAATACATACCAGTTTTTAAGTCAAATCATAAGTTTTTAGTCACAAACCCTTTCAACAATATCGGTCTAGTAGTTTTACAGTGATGCTGGAACAAACAAACAAACAGACAACTGACATTTAACAATTTTATAATAGTAGTAGATAGTAGATAATGCTTACCTCAAAGGATAACATAACGATGAAGTACAGCAATATTATGTAGTACGCGGTTACTATCAAAAGCATGATGGACAACTGAAACAATAATGTATTAACTTTACTGTAGTTTTAGTTATTACAGTAAGAGCAGTATTAAGAAAACAACGAAGAACTCTGAAAAAAAAGAAGAAATCTGCGTTTTAAGTGACATTTTGGCGTTGTAGATCTCAGTGGTAGATGTGTTTATTTTAAATTTTATTATTTGAATATGGTAGTTTTATTAATGTCATAGTTACGATTTTTTTTAGAATTTTCATTTATTGCGTCTAAGACTAACCATAACCGTTTTTCCCCGCTGCCACGTTGGTTAAAGGCTAAGAAGCGATACTTTGACGTCCTGGATCTCAGTTACATATTGCTATAAATTGTTTAAAAATAGACCATAATATTCTGAATATGTTCCCATTGATATAAAATTTACAACTATTTTTTATATATCTCCAGTCCAGCTAAAATAACACTTTAAAATACCAATTTTATAACCAGAAAATTAGGTTTTAAACTATTTGAAAAAAAAAAAAAAAAAAAAATTTATAAACAAGAAATATACAACATAAAAGTTCAAACTTTTGCCAACATAATTAAATTGAAACATGAAAATAATTAAAAAGATATCTTATCATAAACTTTAAATCAAAAACTATTAAAGACTAAAGATATTATATTTCCTTGCGCTCACGACATGGGCATAAAATAGATAATAATACTAGTACCGTAAACTGCCCTAAAAACTTGGCCCACAAGCCCTACTTTGCCTAGTTATTTTAAGAGTAAACTATAATAGCTATGATTTCTGTACTTGGGGAGCTTTGACAACGCTAACATTTGGTTCAGTTATAAAGTGTCAGTGCGTGTAAAAATTAAGTTAATGCCTTAGGCAAAGTAGGGCTTGTTGGCAAAGTTAGGGCATTTTACGGTATATTGTCTATTCTTAATTGCTTATGACATGGGCTCAGTGTCACACGATCTGGGCTCAGTATCGGGATATCTAAGCCAGTAATTGACATTTCTATAGATCTTTGTATGGAATAGAATGAGAACGCCAAAAATCCACTTCTCGTTGCTGTTTTCGTCAAAAAAGGCTCTTAATTAAAGTAGGTATTATAATTAAATTGTAAGATCGACTTTTTATGAACTTTCAAACGGAATAACTACTTTACCTCTACATCTATATACATCATCATCTTATTATACCAGACCTAATAAACAAAATACCAACAAAAATAAGAAAAAAAAAAATAAAAATAAGCCGCCGAATACATAACCTCCTCCTTTTTTTAAAGTCGGTTAAAAAATGACATAACACGAAACAACATAAAATCTAAACTTAAAAAACACCTTTTAGAGGAATTAAAACCTAATAATGACTGATAATTTTATAGCATTAAGAAAAAAAAAAACATGCTGTATTTTTGCAAGCAATTTGCTATTGAGAAATAATATAAATTAGTTGAGGGTATATGAGAATTTTTGCATGGGGCGAGCGAGCGCGATGCGTCGTGTTCACCCGTAATGAATGTCGACGGACCAAGCGGTGTACAGAAAAACCTAAACTGGTTTATGTTCTACACTGTATCTGCCAAATGTATGTATTTTTTTTGTGGAAATAAATAAATGATCTCGGAACAATTTGGAATCGTTCTTACCTGAACGCTAAACATTGAATTGCATAAGTTTGTAGTGTCGTTTATATTTTCATAAGCCTTCATCCATTTTTCTAACTTGGTCAGACGATCCTGATCCCGAGCCTGAACTCCCAACTGATGTTCTGCATGTCTCCTCCTACCTTGGTTGGCCCATGCGGTTAGTATTTCGTTATCAATCGATCGCGTGATGCATCTTAATTGCTCAGAAATTATGAATAAAATAAAATATAATATAAAATATTGTAACATGTAGCGATAGTCACACGTCTGTATTTGGTACTGAGTAAGAGTGGAAGCAACCAAACCCATGTTTTCCTGACCGTAAAAATTTTTGACATAGAAAAACACAAAAAATCTCATGGCCAAAAACATAACAGCAAGGAACGGTACAATTTTTTGTGACTTTGAGATTCTTTTAAAATATACCCCATCATCGAAAATTTTGTCAAAATCGTCAAAATTTGCTAAAAGCTTATGGAATGTTTTGGAGTTATATAAAGATAGTATTATTACATAGATGGAGAAACTGGTAACCGAAACGAAATATATACCATTAGCGCTTAAATGAATATTGCAATCAAAGATGTTTGAAATAAGACTGCCTGAAATGACAAGTATTTCTAATGATAATAAACAGAGCCCAAAAACACGAATACATTTTCTTAAAGAAAAATAATTTCTAAACACGCATGTTATATTTTCTATGAACAATATATATCTTAACGGCTTGAGAACCATTGTTATTTCAACGATATTCAAATATTTTTTCGACGTGCACTACGGCTCTGGGGTTAACCGTTACTGTTAGTTACCGAACAGTAAGTAAGGTAACTATCGACCGCTCGAATTATTTGTTTTTTTATATTTAATTTTCTAATGGATGTCGTGGTACTATTTTTATATTCTGTGGTTGTGGCGCTAAACAAATTGCTTTTAATGAAAACATGTGTACCTATTATAATGCTTTTCGAAAATTATATTTATTGATAGTAATTGTTACGGTACAAAAAACGATTACAATAATTAACGTGGAAACATTATATAACTGTTACACAATATTTACATAATATATAATGCCCTTGAGCTGAAAACATTGATAAAAGGATATAACATAACATAACATAACCAGCCCTTTACTGTCCCACTGCTGGGCACGGGCCTCTTCTCAGTACAAGAAGGCTAATGCCTTAGTCCACCACGCTGGCCTAGTGCGGGTTGGCGGACTACACACACCATCGAGAACTGTATGGAGCACTCTCAGGTGCAGGTTTCCTCACGATGTTTTCCTTCACCGTTAAAGCAAGTGATAATCGAAGATAAATCCGCACATGAATTCGAAAAGTCAGAGGTGCGGGCCGGGATCGAACTTACACCCTCCTGCATGGAAGGCAAGCGTTCAACCACTAGGCTATCACTGGTATTAAAAAAAAAAAAAAAAAAAAAAAATATATATATATATATAAAGAAAAGGTCTTAAAAGGATATAATTATAATAAAAACATTACTCACTCAGTTGGTCTAGCGACCCAAAATGCGTCTTGGCCAAAACGAGAAAATGCCACTTCAGCTATCATGGGCAATACCTATTTCATAATAAGATTATTTTAACTGAGCTCGATTGAAAAGCTCATCAGCTCTGGGGTTATGGTAGCTCGGTTATTATGGTTGTAGTAGATACGGGGCACGGGTACTTTGGAAACTATTTGTGCCACATAAACAAAGAGCAGATGCCTTTGGTACCATTGATGGAGCTACCCTAGGATTTTCCCAGGGACGTGCCAAAGGCGTAGCACTGGAGGGGCACCGGCGCGGCCCACTGGAGTTCCCGGAGCTTCTCTATATTGTGCAGAGGATGGCCACCGTGTGGTTTTAGTTGGTAAGAGTCCGACAGCCTCCGCCCAGGTGGAGGATATCCATGAGGATACTAAAATTATTTAAATGAATTTGATGTAATAAACAATAAACTATTTTAAAAAGAGTATATCCATGGAGTTTACTGTCGGTTCTTCCATAGGAATTGATTCCATAGGACCCACAATTTGGAATCGAGCAACTAGAGCCTGACGTTTCAAAATTGTCCGTAATTAGGTTTATTTGAAATAAAAAATAATTGAATTTTGAGTTTTGATATCCACTCGAAAAATAGGACTGAGACACGGTGGTTGATTACATAGCTTAGGCTGTTTAGCGGTGTAACCTCATCACAGTGGTAGCTGGCAGCGCATCTCGTTTCCGGCCGTGATTCTATCAAGGACGCAAGAGCGCTGCTGAAGGTGCTGCTCGCAGAGGAGATAGTAGGATAGGAGAGGGAGGCATAATTACCTCATTTCAGTAGTAAGCAGCAGCATCAGTAGATGCCCTGAACATCGTACTAGGGCAAATGTAAGCGACTTCGAATGTCAGTAATGCCCGTCACTGGGTTGCAGGGATCTGATGGCAGTTGCTCCGTGTAAAATACTGATATTCGGCCGCATTTAGTAAGATTGAAAGCCTTTCCTCAACACAGTTGGGGAAAGGTGTAGAAGAAAATAATGGTGGTTTTGGTCGGTAAGAGTCCGAAAAAACCTTTCGTCCCGGTCCCCAGTAGACGGAGGTACTTATGCTTGAGGGTTTCTTCACATATGAATAGAAGTCGCTATATTGTAAAAAAAAAACAAGTTTTTTTTATTCCTATTGGGCTTGCGTTTGACCGCCAAAACTACAGCTAAATCTAGTTTTACGAAAGAATGAGACTTTTTCTTGGAATGTTTGTAAAGGATTTGAAATAAGACAAAGACATGTTTTCAAGCAAATCTTTATATTTGAGATGTTAATCATCCAGTTTTTAGGATGTTCGTAAATATGTCCCTTGTTACTGATAATTTTAAACGTGATAAAAACACGACATATGATATTCATGAAGTTTTTATGTTTGTCGCTCAGACATATTCATCTGCAGTAGATGATTCTTTAATATACATATTTTAATATATACGTGTGTATGTGTACCCAGAACGGGTGCGTGCGCAAGCATAGATCTTTGTTACAAACAAACATTACATTAATGAAAGCATGTTATTAAACAACAAAGCTATTTTAGTGCATGAAGTAAAGCACATGACGACTGAAAACGCAAAACGGATATAATCTTGATGTCCAGAGATCCAAACTTGATTTTGCTCTCGACGTGCCCATACGCATCAGAGTATATCGTTTGCCATTATTCATATTTAAAGTACATTGTTAAATTGTAAAGCTATGACAGTATATGAAGTGAAGACCGCAACGACTGAAGGTAGCATGGACATGTTGACGTCCAGGCATCCAAACATGTCTACCCGGATGGGACGCGTGCGCACGCATCTCAGCAGATCCTTTACCAACTTGTAGTACTCCTCATCTGGAAAAATAATGGTTTTATTTACTTTAGCTACTGGTTAAAAAGGCGGCGGTTAATGCCTTTGCCATTTTCTACCATTATATTATCAGGTTTTGTGGATTTAATGCTGTACTACCATTGATTACTACCCATATTTTGACACCCTTATAAATGTTTAACAGAATAACTTTGTAACCCACTAGCTATCTTTAAAATCGTAGGACCTTACGCTCGATACTTGCATATCAAGGTTACTAACTTCAAGTTATCGAAACTAAAACCTCAATCGCAGATATTCTTAAAAAGGTACAAGGTAAGGTAAGGTTAAAAAACTGACGAGCTTGCATGAGGAGGTTGGGGAAAATCAAAATACATTATTGGTGTCTTAGCAAGTGGAAATTCACAGTTTCTGTCTCTGTCATGCTCATTTTAATGTTTTTTTGATGGTGGCGTAGTATCGGGTCGTTAAGTTTCCTACAATATAAGCTAACCGATAGCTGATGCTCGCATCATTCACTTACTTTCGAGTGAGTGCACACAGAGCTCACAGAGTTTTCGCCTTAGCTCCAGCGAACTGTTCTGAACCTTCTGGCCAGCGCGTGATATCACGAACAGCGCCATCAGGAACACCACCATTGAAAACATGTTCATGAATAGTGATGACAGTGTTTGAATACCCTGTGGGAGTAATAATTACTATTATTTTAATAGTTTTATTTTTTTTGCAATATAATGTGAACTCTAATTTTAAAAGTCATTACCTGCAAAATTCCTTACTATTTTATATTGTTGATTTATGTGCAACTAACCCCCAGTTTCTGGAAGGCTGATCAATTAGATCTATTGTCAAATCTAATGTCAGCTCCTGTGATTGGTCGGAAAAAATACTAACAACTACATTTGACAGTCGATTAGTTAATTTCTATGTTGATCAGCCTTTCGGAAACTGGGTGTAGAACGGGATACTGCAGCGTCGAAGGGGTGGACTTCTTCTAAATAAATAGACTCCTTTTCTTCTATAATGCTTATATTTGAGTACTTTTATAATATTATCAATTTTTGATTGCGGATAATGAGAGAATCTAATGGATGTCACAATTGTCACACACCACGACCTACACGCGCTGCGTCGTCGAGAGCTGTCAAGAGGGCGCTCCGATCGCGCCGTGTGCGTGTGTGCGTAGAATCATTGCGAGCACACATGCAAGGCGTCAACAAGTTGCCCCCTCGGCAAGGGAGTATTGGCTTGCAGGAACATTGGTTGATCCTCAACTGGTAGCGGGCACAGTCGATTGACGGCGCGCCGCAGAATGCCCGATGTAGTTTTCACGTCTGCTACTCTGGTCACACCATCGGAGCCTGGATACACGCTGGATATTCGCCCGAGCAGCCATCTGTTTGGTGGCAATCGATCGTCTTTGACCAGCACCATTTCTCCTAGACGAAGGTCTCTTCCACCTTTGCACCATTTCTGTCTTTTTTGTAATTCTGAAATATACTCTTTGTAAAATCTATCCCAGAAATGGGCCTTCAATTGTTGAGTTCTCATATAACGCGAGAAGTGCTCAACCTTGTAGTATCTTGTGCCTGAGGAGAGGGTAAGACGGTTAATGTTCGTCCGAGAAGGAAATGCGATGGTGTGAGGGCTACTAGATCTGATGGATCGGAAGATAAGGGAATTAGAGGCCTTGAGTTCAAGATAGCCTCCACCTGGGTAAGTACTGTGTTCATTTCTTCATAAGTAAGGTTTGCAAGGGCAAGAATACGTTTCAAATGATGTTTAACTGATTTCACGGCACCCTCAGCTAAGCCATTAAAATGTGGGCTATAGGCTGGTGAAAATTTAAAGTTTATAGATAAATTTGAAGCATATGAACCTATGTAATTTGCATTTAATTTGAAGAACCTAGCCAATTCATTACATGCTCCAACGAAACATGTACCATTGTCCGAGAAGATGTTGACAGGTTTTCCTCTACGGGCAATGAACCTGTTTAAGGCAGAAATAAAGGTTTCAGAGCTCAGATCGGTTATAAGTTCTATGTGTACTGCTCTGACAGCTAAACATACAAAAATGCATATGTATGCTTTTATTAAATTACTACCTCTACCTTTTCGGTTCAAAATCATTACTGGTCCTGCATAATCCACTGCTGTATTTATAAATGGATAGTCAGCATGCAGATGCTGTTCAGGTAGGTTGCCCATTATTGGTTGTGTAACTCTGCTTGAAAAACGATACCTAACATGTAAGACAACGCCATTTCTACCATTTAAAGTCCAAAATTTATGACGAATATTTGACAGCAGTAATTGTGGACCAGCATGCATGAGTAATTGGTGATAGTGTTTAAAGATGAGTACTGTTATGTGATTAGATGCATGTAACAATATAGCATGTTTAGTGTCATATCTATAATTGTACGTTTTGTAATGTTTTCATGTTGTTTAATGTTTACTGAAAATAGCAATGAATCTTGTTTACTGGCCAAAGTAATCCTAATGTCTTTGAATACTCATGGTCACTTAAATTAAGGTATTCATCTTTGCTATTCTCACCTATGAGTTGTTTTATAATGCATGAATTGTTTGAATTCCATTTTTTTTTAAAGAAAGCTGTCCATCATGTAGGCTAATGACGCATCTGTAAAAGTCCACCAGCTGGCATATATCATTGTTCCCATAAATAAAGTCATCGACATAAAATCCTTTAATGATAGCAACTGAAATGGATTTGTCGGTGTATTCTTTTCCCAGCTGAACTAGACATCGTGTTGCAAGAAATGGTGAAGATGCGGTGCCATATGTGACAGTATTAAGTTTGTTAATGTATGCGTATACATCCTTTTCAGGAGTGGTGTTTTCAGTCATGTGACCTAATGATATTTATTCCCTAATGAAATCAGCATATTGCCTTTTGAATAAACGGTCACACTTGAATCTACGTTCTAACGATATGAACCTAGACAGGGCTTGTTCATATGAATTACTCAATTGTTGAGGCGATTCTTTTAATGGCATTGTTACGCTGAATCGACCATCATCTTCACGAGTTGTAGTCTTAATGAAATGACTTTCACATTTCTGCTCCTCTTTGTATGCAGGTTTGTGCTCTGCAACCGATTAAAGTTTAAAGAATTTGGTCAACTGATCTTAAAGTTGATCATCATAATGCGTAATCGAGTGATTACCGTGGACTGTAGTAACGTTATGTTGTAATGAGTGTGGTCCCAGATATCAACCATCCAAACTTTGTCTCACTTAATGTAGGTTGATTTTTACCTAATAAAATATTGTTGCTTAAAAATACACTCCAAAATAAGTCCGCTCCAAGTAGCATGTCTACTTTGGACGGTGTGTGGAATAAAGGATCCGCTAATGTAATATTTTGGAGTATATCCAACATCTTATGGTTGACTTGTTTGGAAGGCAATACTTCTCTAATGTGTGGAACCACAAAACAATTAATGCTTTCAGAATATGAATTAATAAGTGATGATATAAGGACATCACATCTTTTAAATATGCAACTAGATTGATGATTTAACCCTTCAACTAATGTGGAGGTTGAACGGGTTGACAATTTAAGCTTGTCACATAAGCTTTTGTAATGAAGCTTGATGTGCTGCCATTGTCTAATAAAGCACGAACTTTGTGTTTGTGACCACGGTGGTCAGTAACTTGAATAATATGTTGACAGCAATATCACACACTGAGAATTATGACTGGCTGTGCATAGAACTACACTATAGTAGTAGGAGTGGGTTGAGGACAACTAAGCGGAGTGTTGGTACTGCCATTGTTTGTTTCCTGTGTACTGGATGGTTCATCCAAATGTAACATGGTGTTATGGTGTTTATGACAGTGGCCACAACCTCCCATCCTGCATTTGAACGATTTATGACCATAACGTAAGCAGTTAAGGCACAGGTTAAGGGACTTTGCCTTCTGAATACGAGCTTCAATAGAAAGTGACTTAAAGTTTGAGCACTGATAGATGGCATGATTGCTTTTACATAATGGACAAACATATGATTTGTTAGTAGTTGGAGACTCTGAATAAACAGTGAAAGTCTTTTGTTTATTGTGTGTGCTGTCACTGTGTCTTCGTTTTGAACCATCATTATTATGAACTTCTTCTATTGTCTCTAGTAAATCAGCTCGATTTTTAAGAAATTTGTTAAAATCAACAAGTGTAGCCAACTCATCCAAGTCATTACGGTAAGTTTCCCATTCCCTACTAGTCACTGAATCTAATTTATTTGATACTATGTGTATAATGAGTACATCCCAACCATCTGCAGGCAATTTAAGTGTTTTCAAAGCTCTCAAGTTACGATTGATTGTGTCAATTATGTTGCGCAAAGCTTTAAATGATTCTTTTGTTATGTTTTCAATATTAAAGATCGCTTGAATATGATTGTAAACTAGAAGCCTTCTGTTATTATAACGGTCACATAGGAGCCCCCATGCAACATCATAATTCTCATCGGAGAAGTCGAGAGAACTTATTATTAAAGCAGCACTATCCTTTAAAGCAGCTCGCAAATAATGGAATTTACTAATTCTCTGAATAGATTCATTTGAATGTATTAATGAGATGTATGTATCATGGAACTCAAGCCAGTTGTGATAATGACCCGAAAAGGTTGGTAAGTGAATAGTTGGAAGTTTAAGTTTGATCCCACCTTTATTTCCAGAAGCAGTACCAGAACCTGCACCCGATCCAATGTCCGCAGAGGTCTCCTGCTTACTCAACAGCTCCTGGGCAACAGCAATGGAAGCATAGTACTGGCTCTCGAAGATTTCGCGTTCCTTGTACTGGTTCTTTAAATTGTAGGTGCAATGAGGCAGCGAGGGTGCGCATGAAATAATGTAAACACCAAGCAAGCGAGGGCAGCGCGCCCGCTAGGGCTCCACGCAAGCATGCGTCGCGGCGAGCCGGCCGGATGGCAACAGCGATCACGCTCTCACCACGGGCTTGCAATGTACTTGCACTGACCTGTAAACGAGCACTAAATTAAGCTTATGGATTATGAACACAATAAATACACACGCAGGGGCTTTGCAAGATGCTAAAGACCTGAATTGGATTTCTTTTAACGAATCAATTAAAGAATAATTTACGAATAATTTCGTAGAAAATAAAAGAATATGGAAATCAATATCGAGAAATGAGAACTAGGGAACTTTGCACTGTTTGCACTAGGTTGGCACTAATATTCTTCAAAGTATTCTTCTTTTAATCTCAGATTTTTAATGTATTTCTCGTTCATTTCGCTTGATTCTAAAGCATATTATAGGTGATTTGATACTCTGCCGCATGAGTCCACGTAATGGCCGCCTCGCTACGCAGTTTTTTTCCTGTTCTTATCGTGTCGTCCTTTGTTTCAAATCCGGCTCGTCTGGACCAAAATGTAGAACGGGATACTGCAGCGTCGAAGGGGTGGACTTCTTCTAAATAAATAGACTCCTTTTCTTCTATAATGCTTATATTTGAGTACTTTTATAATATTATCAATTTTTGATTGCGGATAATGAGAGAATCTAATGGATGTCACAATTGTCACACACCACGACCTACACGCGCTGCGTCGTCGAGAGCTGTCAAGAGGGCGCTCCGATCGCGCCGTGTGCGTGTGTGCGTAGAATCATTGCGAGCACACATGCAAGGCGTCAACACTGGGGGTCAGTCGTTGTATTGTTGATTTATGTGATTTTTTTCTGATAATTATGGCAAATTATCATATTCTAATTTAAATACGAAAAAGAGTCAAAACATAGGGACAGTTGACCGCACGTCAGTGGTAACACATAAATTACGAAAATCGCACTTACTGCTTTCAAAATGAAACCCTGTCAAGATCAATTTTTTACCACTTACGTGCGATCGACTGTACCTATTTATAGGCTTATAGAATGACAATTTAATATCCTACACCTACAGCATTAAAGAAGGTGAAACAGCCCATGATACTATACCTGAATCAATAAAAAAAAATAGGTAGTACCTTAATTTTTTACCGAGATACCGATTTAATTTTCCAATGCAGAGTCAATCCTAAATAGAAGGCTAGACTCATGCGGCGATCATCCCAGGCATAGGTACCAGATTTATGGTCTTATTTTAATAATACACACTATTTTGCATAGACCTTAGTAAATGTTAATGATGATATACCCACCACAAAAAAATCTGATGGTATAAATCTTACCTGTTATTTTATACGTGGTTCTTTTAGGTTTATTATCGTCCGTTCACGTGTGGGGGAAAACGACACCCGTTTCTTTATATGAGCTGGTTTATAGCAAGTGATTTTGTGTTACTGGTAAGTAATGAAATGATTGATTTCTTAAAAAAATTTAACAAAAAAATATAATACAATTATTTGATTTTTTTGTGATACCTACATTATCTCAGCATTCACTAAAGTGCAGCGCAAAATGTCGTGGATTATTAAAGTAAGACTATGGTAATTCAACAAATTCACCGTCAAATGATTCCATACAAAATGTCTTTAAATTATTTTACTGTGCAGCACTTGAGAAACCTGCTAACAATACTCTACTTACCCCAACGGTTAAAATAGCGAGGGAATACAGCAATATTATGTAATATGTGGTCACTATTAAAAGCATGACCGTCAACTGGAACAAAGCATGCACCAAAGTAAGTATTTTATTCTCAAAAGAGATCCCTTTCAAGAAAGGGATGGCAACAATTTCAGTGCTGTGAAATTAGTTGGAATTAAACCATACAAGTTTAGTGGTGATTCGGAATAAGCCGAATAAAATACAAAGAAATGTAACACGTAAACTAATTTGATAGTTCTAAAATTGTTGCCATTCCTTTCTTGTACCTACTATTAGTAAAAGAGAGCGATAGTTTAAAATAAGTTTAGTTCGTGAACAAGAGAATCGACACCACTGTCTCTACTTCTAACCTTTTCATAAAGAAGCAAACAAAAACTTATGTACACTGTGCTTATGTACAATGTACACGGTACATGTAACTGATGCGTGGGTACATGCGCGAGCTACTCGCGCGAGCTAATGCGGTACATTCATAAGGCACTGGGCCCTAATTCACGTAATTTCATGACGCGCTGATCAAGTTGCAGTGACGCTGCAGTTCGTTTCCGAGAGCGATCGCCGTAGATAAGAGAATACGAAATCGAAACTTAACTGCAACTGCGCTGCAACTGCACTTCTTTAGATACGTGAATTGGCCTTCTGGACCCGCGCATTTATTAACACGGTCGTTTACACGATGCATGTAACCCGCGCAGGTGCCTCAACATACATATAGGGTTGAATACGGTTATTAATAGTACATTATGATACAAGTGAGCTAAGTTGGCTATTTATTATACTCGATGCTGGATTGCCCGAGCCGAAGGCGAGGACGTAATGGAGCCGAGAGTACAATGGTCAATGCTCACGCGTGTCATACGACGTTTTTCAACACACTTGCGAGGAAAAAAACAAAATATAAACATTTTAGACAAATTTTGAATTTGTGAATAATCGACGAAAACGCGGATTACTGTAATCGCACGGTGACGTATAGCTATGCGAAGGAACCGCCAAACATCCTAATGTTAAAAATGTAATAATAGTACATTATGATACAAGTGAGCTAAGTTGACTATTATACTCGAGGCCGGATTGCAGCCCGAGCCGAAGGCGAGGGCGTAATAATGGAGCCGAGAGGATAATAGTCAATGCTCACGCGTGTCATACGACGTTTTTCAACACACTTGCGAGGAAAAAACATACAAATACATATTTTAGACAAATATTGAATTTGTGAAAAATGGCGCGCGGATTACATTACTGTAATCGCACGGTGACAGCTATGGGCTAGCAGGTGGTCGAAGGAAATCGCCAAACAGCCTAATATTAAAAATATAATAAATAGATATTTTTTATTTATAACACAAATTAATGTTAATTTGTTGACAAAAATAAATAATTTGATGAAATGAAATGTTTATTTATCATATTTTAATTAATACAGTTGATTTATTCCCAAAAATGTTTTATTTAGTTCAGGCATAAAATCTCTTTGCTACGATTTAAAAATAAACTGTAAAGTAAAAAGCACTAGTGCGATAATATAATGTAAAAAACCGGCCAAGAGCATGTCGGGCCATGCTCAGTATTATACGGTTCCTTAAGTAGGTCTAATTACAAACGAATTAAATCGAATATTAATCATTTAAATTTAAGAAGTGTGTCATATCAATATAACACAAAGTTTCTTTTTGTGATTTTTTAAAATAGAAAGTAACTAAAGGAGCATTATTTGCTTAGATCATTTTTCTCTAAGGTCAATGACCTTTGAACTAGGACGTCTTAAGTATTTTCAGTTTTCTCTCTATAACTCGAAAATGTATGATCACGTCATTATACTCAAAACAATTTTAAAAGAGAGTTTTTATAATGGTCTATCAATGTGACTGCCTCGTTGGTCTAGTGGTCGCAAGCGCGACTGCTGAGCACGGGGTCCTGGGTTCGATTCCCGGGTCGGGCAAAGTGTTATTGGGTTTTTTCATTAGGAAATTCTCAGTAGCAGCCTGGAGTCTGGATTTGTGCCCGGTTAATGGCAATAGGCTCGCCCCCTATTACATGGGACTTATAACATAACTGGCGAAATGTGGGTGTACTATACACCTCTGCCTACCCCTTCGGGGAAATACAGGCGTGATGTTATGTTATGTTATGTTATGTTATCAATGTGGAAGACTATAAGTTTCTACGTTGCATAATTTAGAAATTGCAGGGGGGGGGACACATTGAAGCCACTTTGGCGAACTGTATTTCGCAGATAGTATACCTGATAAAAAAGTTATGTATGAAACATTACCTTCATTTTAGTAGACCTATTCAATGATACCCCACAAGAGGGGGTGCAGCGAAAAAAAAAATTCATCCCCATTTCACATGTATGGGCGCCACCCCTAAAATACGTTATCAAGATTTTTTTATTCTTTTAAAATTGAGATCTATATCTAAACCATTTTTTTAACAAAGTTGCATTTACTTATGTTTATAACTGTAGAAGTTATTAAGCTGTCAAGGATTAGAACAGACGGACAGACGGACGGACATGACGAAACTATAAGGGTTCCTTGTAGGACTACGGAACCCTAAAAAGCACGCGTGCGTTATGAACTACATTATGAATCTAAAAGCGGTGCAATAATAGCCACTTTACGAGCAAATGTGTTGAAAATATATTTTTTTATTTATAACAAAAGTTAATGTTAATTTGTTGACAAAAACAAATAATTTAGTGAAATTGAATGTTAATTTATCATATTTTAATTAACACAGTTGATTTTTTCACAAATATGATCAATATTGTTTAGAAAAAACTCTTTGCTGAGATTTAAAAATAAACTGTAAAGTAAAAAGCACTAGTGCGTTAAAATAAAGTAAAAAGCACGCGTGTGTTATAAGCTACATTAAGTATATTCTGTTTCTTCTCTCTTGTCTTATTTAGTAAACAATCTTGACACGTCTTTTTATTCAAATAACTACTGATAAAATATAATTACTAGTTCTGCAAATGTAATTAGGTTACAAAATGTTATTTAGTGTGTGAAATTGTAAACATAATCTCTTTTCATAATTATTATTGACGAATTGCATTAAAAAGACGTGCCAAGATTATTTACTACATAAGACAAGTAAGAAAAAACAGAGATTACCTGAAAGCGGTGCAATAATAGCCATTATACGAGCAAGTGTGTTGAAAAAAAAACAAATTGTTATTACCTGCACGCTAAACATTGTATTCCATAAGTTTGAGCTGTCTTTTATATTATTATACGCTTTCACCCATTTCTCTAACTTGTTCAGACGATCCTGTTGAACTGTACGTCCCACACTCTTACGCCTGGCCCTCGACGCCGATATCTCGCTATCAATCGATCGCGTAATAACTCGTAATTGTTCAGAAATTATGAACAAAATACAATGCAACATAAAATATTGGAAGATGTAACGAAAGTCACACACCATTATGTTGTAATGAGATAGAGTGGTGTACACAAAGCTCAAGTTATTGTCTCCGTGTAAGATCCCGACGAATGTGAACACGAAGATCTTGATACAACAAAACGTCACTACCATGAACGTTAAAACTTTTTGAGCTTTCAACATTATTTTAAAATAAACCCCATCATCGAAACTTTTGTAAAACGCATCAAAATTTAATAGAAGCTTATGAAATCTTTTGGAGAAATATAAAGATATTATCATTACGTAGATGGAGAAACCGGTAACCGAGAAGAAATATATGCATTGAGCCTTTAACTGAATTGAATTCTCACGGTCTAGGTTGAACGCAAGATTCAACAAAATGTTGCATATTTCGATAATTATCCAACAGGCAAACAAAACACGGCTACATTTTTTAAAACACAAATAATTTCTAAATATGCACGTAACATTTTCAATGAACAAAAGGTATTTTAAAGGCGTGAGATTCATTTTTTTTGACGATTTTTCTTACTTTATTGACGTGTATTGTGGTTCTAGGATTAGCTGTAACTGTTAGTTTATAACCGTAAGTATGATACACTATCGATCGCTTCACATGTTTATTTAAAACCCAATTATCTAATGGAATTCTTAGTGTTTGTACGGAAAATATGGTTATCACCCCTTTTCTAATATTGTAAAATGTGTTTCAGCTTAAAATAATGATGAGGACAGAACCGTAATAATCGAGACATTATTAATTACTTTAGCTGAGCTCGGCTTGAGAGCTCATCAGCTGCGAGGTTGTGGTGCAATATTAACTGCGCTCAGATAGGTGTGAACACCAAAAACATATAGCTCCAGCAGCTTGAAAGATAGCTAAATATATAAAACAATTTTAACTAAAAACACTAAAAACCAAATGTTTTACAAAATACCTTTAATATTGTATTTTGTAAGAAGTACCTTATTTAATTTACATAACAATAATAAACACTGTCATCAAATGAATCATGTCAAAGCTGTAAATAAAAGTGAGTAATGTTTTACAAAATACCTTTAATATTGTGTTTTGTAAGTAGTAGGTAGCTTATTTAATTCACATGCCAACAATAAACACTGTCATCAATTGAATCATGTCAAAGCTGTAAATAAACAAAATACCTTTAATATTGTGTTTTGTAAGTAGTAGGTACCTTATTTAATTCACATGCCAATAATAATAAACACTGTCATCAATTGAATCATGTCAAAGCTATAAATAAAAAGTGAGTAACATAGGTGTAATTTGCTGTACTGGGGTCAAAATCACAGTTTTATTGGGTACACTTCTACCACCTTATCTTTTCTTTTAATTTTCTTATTGTAGGCCTATGATACCTTTGCTATGAGCTTTGAGCTATGATTTGCTTTTAATATTTGACAGATGATGGACATGATAGTGGATAACATATTTGGTTGCTAATAAATTTTTTATTATTATTATTATAAACTTTGGTAAAAAAGCAATAAATCATGCATTCCAAGTGGACTAAAATAATAAGCACGATTTGAACGTCAAGTACTTGCAAGACAGCAGGGCAATTGCGTTACTAATTTGACATTTTCATTTTGATGTTACATTAAAAACGATTTGAAAATATCGTACAGTTCTCATATTCACCCACGCTTGACCCAAAGTATCCACACCAAGTCAGAGTAGTGAACGGGTTGTAGGCTGCCTGTCTGGCGCGAAAATAAGCGGAGCGTAGAAATAAAATTCACGTCTCGACTCAGATAAGCTTTTTTTGTGCAATTCTATTGGTTATCATCAGCCTAAGCCGCTGTCTTGCGCCGCTGCCACATGCTCCGCTGATGCTGCGCTGTCGCGGCTGCGGCTGTTTGCACAGCACTGCACTGCCTGTCATGCGGTAATGGATATTGAAGTGTTCGTCCAAGCTGGATTTTTGTAACCGATAAAAAATTGAACCGATTCGTCGCCCAACTCGTCCAACCAATGGGACGTCCCGTTTTTTTAACAGATTGTGTTTGAATTGATATTTTTGAACGTTGCTTGCTGCTGTTTCTTGTTGATATATAAATTAATGAAATGTAAATTGAATGCGGGAAAAACAACAAAAGGGGAAATAGGAAAAACAACATAGGTACAAGTTGGATAAAAAATTAAATAAACGTGACCAAGCGAAGTAAGTAGCGAAAAATTTACTAAAACTGTCACATAATCTAATAAAATTGCTTAAAGAACCAGTTTAGTAAATTATTTAACTCTTAACTTGAAGGATAGATTACATTATACACTATTGCAGCGACAATAGTTTTAATTTATTCATTTTATAAAGTGCATTTTATAATTTGCTTAACTCAAAAGGGCTTTAAAATTTTAAAACCAATAAAACCACTTTAACTTATATTTATGTCTCCGAAGTTTTAAGCCTAAACTAACAAAGTTTAGAAAATTAATTATTTATAAAATGTGTTTATTCAGTTTAAATGTGTAAAAAGTAATACATAGAACCTTGCTCTTCACCTGCTGGAAACGCTTTCATCATTTAATCTTAAAAAAAAAACTTTTTTTTTTTAAGATGTTTACCTAAATACTGTTAAATTATCCAACTTCCCAAACTAACCACAATTAATACTTTAAAATACTTAATACCAGGCCCCTCAGAAAGTATTGCGACAAAAAGTTTCTATATATGGGAGACTGGCCAGTTATAATGTTTTTCGAAAATATGATTATTTATAAGTAAAAATAAGTAAGTTCCAATTTCAAAATTTCCCTCCACATTTTTTGCGAGTTAATTCAAAGTATTGTGTCTCACTGAAATATGGATCTGCGCCGGGAACATTTTAGAGCTATGATTTTATACGATTTCAAGTGTCGCCTGAAACCGGATGAATCGTACGATAGACTTCAAATGGCATTCATGGATGAAGGCCCTTCCAAGGCAACCGTGTATCGTTGGTATAACGAATTCAAGCGCGGTCGACCAACTTTGGGGGATGACGAAAGAAGCGGTCGCCCTTTGACGGCTGTTACCGAAGAAAACGTGCTAGCAGTGAAAAATTTAATCCAAGACAATAGGCGAATTACATATCAGGAGATTCAACACATATTGAAGATTGGATCGGGAAGCGTTCACGAGATTCTACACAGCCATCTTCGCGTGAGGAGGATAGTATCACGCTGGGTGCCGCACAACCTCACCGATGCTCAGAAGCAGGCCCGGGTGGAATGGTGCCGTGATATGCTTAACAAATTTGAAGCAGGCTCGTCTCGGCGTGTTTACGACATCGTTACAGGTGATGAGTCCTGGATTTATCAATACGACCCAGAAACCAAGCGCCAGTCGACTGTTTGGGTGTTTCAAAATGAGCCAACGCCTACCAAAGTGAAGCGATCTAGAAGCGGGGGTAAGATTTTGATCGCTAGCTTTTTTAATTTGACTGGCCACTTGGTATCAATTCCCTTACGGGATCAAAGAAGCATTAATGCCGAATGGTATACTACCAAATGTTTGCCAGAAGTTTTCTCTGTTATAAGCAACAAGCGACCAAACACAGGGCTCCGCGGGCTACTGCTCCACCACGACAATGCACCTGCGCACACCGCACTCAAAACGAGGGACTTCCTGGACAGCACGCCAGTCAAACTCCTGGGTCACCCTCCTTACAGCCCTGATCTAGCACCGTGTGACTTCTTTTTATTCCCAAAAATAAAAAATCAGCTCAAAGGGATACAATTTTCGTCGCCGGAAGATGCGCTGGCTGCGTTCGAGCAGGCTGTAAACGAGGTGTCTGCGGCGGACTGGAAAAAGTGTTTTGAAAACTGGTTTAGGCGCATGAATCTTTGTATAGAGGCTGGTGGAAAGTACTTTGAAAAGATTTGATAAAAATATATGTACGTATAGAACAATTTTTTTTAGTTTCGCAAAACTTTCTGAGTGTCCCACGTATGTATATGATTTTATATCCCGGAAAATTTTATCAAACTATAAAATTTAATGTATACACTTAATATTCTACTAGTTTTTATTATACATACCAAAACTAGTAGAATATTAAGTGAAATACATATTTTAAGAAGGAAATAAAAAATATTTATTTACCACAGTCACACACAATAACAATAACATACAATTTTAATACTAAATAAAATACAACTTAATCCAGAAGTATCCTAACATGTTTTCCATTTGCTATTCCAGGAGTTTTGGTACATAATATCAAGATTTTTTCTACTTTTAAGAACGATTAGGACCAACATTTTCAGACATGCAATTCAAGGGACCAAAATTGGTCCTTAAGGAATCATTGACATAAACAGCTATATTGGTGTGACAGAAACTTAAGCTTAAATAAATACTGTTCCCATCGATTGAGTTATTTGCCTAAAGCGCTTCCAGTTAAGTTATTACTACTCCAAGACGCTTCGCCGGCAATAAATCCAAGATATAAAAATGCGAAGCGCACCGCGGACAGTCGAAACTCCTTCCATCTCTATTTTATTATTATCTGGTGGAATAGTGGATGCCTTTCAGTGGTGCTTTAAGGAGAGCCCTTTTTAGCATAACGTGCAAGTTTTCTTACTATCATTGTTTCTTAGATGTTTATTCCGTAATGAAATGTTAGCTCACATTTTTTTGGTCGGTTTGTTATAGAGGTTCTCTAAATTGGTCTTCCCTAGTAAGTGTGCTTATTATTTTTATTTTTCTGGAGGGATGTTGTTTTTCTGAGTATACTTGTGTTTATATGTTACGTAGGTTTTAGGCGAAAAATATTTACGGTAATTTTGCTGTTTCTTTTTCTTCCATATCTCGGATAAGAACAACGAACTTGTACTTACAAAATTTATTTCTTAAGATTGTAGTGAAAACCATAAATTCGATCCAAGAAAGTTATATAAAGCGATTTTTTTTAGTTTCGCAAAACTTTCTGAGTGTCCCACGTATTACTTTTTAATACAAAGTTCTTTTTCACGCGGCAAGTTATCTCATGCACAATATATCTCCATATCAATAAAAGATAAGTTGGGCTTTAGACTGCGCTCAGAATAATGTGCAGCGGGATGAGCACTGATATTAGCGCAATTACATACGGGAGCACGCGTTACGACACAAAGATAAGGGTACGCGTCCATGTAGCTGTAATTCATTAAAATGTACATATATCGAACAGTTCGGCAAAAACGTCTAGAAACGAAACTAATTTAAATATCTGTGAGATGCACAAAACTGTTTAAGTGAGCTCAAATTTATTTGTTGACGGTGGTCAACAAATAATAATGATCTCCTCTATTGATGATCCTCTGTGGTCTAGTGGTTCGAGTATCGGACTGCAGATAACGAGGTCGTGGGTTCGATTCCCACAGGACACAAATATTTGTGTGATGAACATAAGTGTTTGTGTTGGTCTGGGTGTTTTTTTTTTACATTTACAAAAAAAAAAGTATATACGTATTATATCCATTGTCTAGTACCCATACCACAAGCTCTGCTTAGTTTGGGACTAGATGGTGCTGTGTAAAAATGTCCCAAAGATATTTATTTATTTATTATCATTTCAGCCCGAAGACACCACTGCTGGACATAGGCCTCCCCCAAGCATCGACACAACGACCGGTGCTGCGCTTCCCGCAACCTTCTCTAGGTCGCCGGTCCGCCTTGTAGGGCGGAACGCACGCCATATTGCACGCTGCAGGCTGCCCATTTTTTTTTGTATTTGAACTATATTCACTAATATTGTGCGTTATTATTAGTAGTTTTTTTGTTATTGGTCGGTATTGGTTTGATTGGATAGACGAAGTCAAAATAAATCGTGTAATAGAATGATGTTCAACCATTTATGGTTAATGAATGTCAATCAAAGTGACTGTGAGTACTTGTGACTGCCTTGGTAGTCTAGTGGTTACAAGCGCGACTGTTAAGCGTGGGGTCCTGGGTTTAATACCCGGGTCGGGCAAAAGTGTTACAGGATTTTTCTGTCAAAAAAATTTCTCAGTAGCAGCCCGGAATCAGGAAGTTGGCGGTGTTAGAGCCCCGTGCCTCAGAGAGCACTTAAAGCCGTCGGTCTTGCGCCTGATCTCTCTTCGGTCGTGTGGGATTGCCGTCCCATCGGATAATGAGAGTGAGGGAATAGAGAGTGCACCTGTTTTTACGCATACATTTTGAAACTATATATAATATGGCTAGTTTCTGATCACGCAGATGGCTATTTTCCATTAAGACTGGCCGCCTGGAACGAAATTCAGCCGGGAGGACATTAAGCCAATCAAAAAGATTTGTAAAAAATAAACATGTAACTTCAGCACATTAGATGGAGCCGTTGCTAAATAAATATATAAATTGTGGAAAGAAAACTTCACTCACGAGCAGGATTCAATCCTGTGACTCCATGTTCGGTACGTCAGTGCTTTATCCGCTATGCTAACGTGAACTCTACTCGTGGTATCGAAATTAACCTCCACTTTGTACCCGTCTTTGGGTGAAGTCAGCTACATTAGACCATGTTCCTTAAGCGACTTTACTTGACTTGCTAAATAATTTCCATGATCTTTGGGACATTATTACACAGTACCATCTTAGTCCCAAACTAAGCAGAGTTTGTATTATGGGTACTAGACAATGGATATATAATACTTACATACTTTTTTTTTTGTAAATACATACTTAAAATACTGCAACACCCAGACCAACACAAACACTTATGTTCATCACATAAATATTTGTGTCCTGTGGGAATCGAACCCACGACCTCGTTATCAGCAGTTCGACACTCGAACCACTAGACCACAGACGTCGTCGTACATACATACAAAACGTATGATAATACAAAACAAACATAAAACCGATTCAAAACGTGTATTTCGGAGAAGTGTACACGTCCTTAGGTTACATAAGTAACACGCGGCGTGGTGAGCGGCGCACTGCACCGCGTCCTGTCATGCTCTGCGTAGCGTGCCGCACTGTGTGCACTCCTTAACGTATAGTGTGCTTGGTATTTTTAGTACAACCAACCAATTGCTAGTACTGTGCTCATGTTTGTGTAACTTTAGTTTTATTTTTATGGTGTTCAAACAATATAAAATAAAATAAAATAAATAGTTTTGGGACATTTTTACACAGCACCATCTAGTCCCAAACTAAGCAGAGCTTGTGCTATGGGTACTAGACAATGGATATAATTATAGTATACTTTTTTTTTTGTAAAAACATACTTATAATACATAAGAAACACCCAGACCAACACAAACACTTATGTTCATCACACAAATATTTGTGTCCTGTGGGAATCGAACCCACGACCTCGTGATCAGCAGTCCGACCCTTGAACCACTAGACCACAGTCGTCGTCAAATAAAGTACATATACTCTATCTATCTATCTACCTATTTTTTTTCTATCATTCTTGCATTTTTACAATCAACAGCAATAGTTCACGATTGGTATTGTCTAAGAAAGAAAATAAATTGCCACGAAATATCAGCCAACAACGTGCCAATGAGATAAAAAAAATTGAATTAACATAAAGATACCTAATGATTTAAATTGTGAAAAGAAAAAATCGCTCACGAGCAGGATTTGAACTTGCGACTCCTGCTCCTGCTCGTGAGCGATTTTTTCTTTCCACAATTTAAAACGTTAGATTTCGCTTCGCATGCGTAAATGCGTTAAAAATAATAAAATAATATAAAAATACTTGTCTTAACATAACATAACAACAACATAACATCACGCCTGAATTTCCCCGAAGGGGTAGGCAGAGGTGTATAGTACACCCACATTTCGCCAGTTATGTTATAGTCCCATGTAATAGGGGGCGAGCCTATTGCCATTAACCGGTCACAAATCCATACTCCGGGCTGCTACTGAGAATTTCCTAATGAAAAAACACAATAACACTTTTCCCGACCCGGGAATCGAACCCAGGACCCCACGCTCAACAGTCGGGCAATACTCAATACTTGTCTTAAAAGAAAAAAATAAAAGATACCTGTCAGTGTTAACCGTTAGACAGCTCTTTGTGCTCCAGTCGGTTTTATGTAAGCATTCGTCAATCGAGCCTAACCTTAGCCTTCTCGTACTGAGAAGAGACCCGTGCCCAGCAGTGGGACAGTAATGGGCTGGTTATGTTATGTTATTCGTCAATCCCTTTCAAACGCATTAATAAGCGACGGAAAGTCCTGATCTGTGAAATCGAACCGCACAGGACGACTCTTGCCAGCAGAGGTTCTTACATAAATGGCTCTCGCTTATACAACCGAATTAATAAAATTTATTGTTTACCCCTTGTCAAGAAGAGAATGTAAAAACCGGCCAAGTGCGAGTCGGACTCGCGCAGTAAGGGTTCCGTACCTCTCAACGACCTGATACCCCATAGAAACTGATTTAATTTACGAGAGTTCATCAAACGACATCAACGCATAGTGTGCGAAATATGATTTTTGCATCTCTTTCTTACGCAGATACCACCACATACGTCTATGTTTGTCCTATTTTTAGTATTTGTTGCTAAACTACGTAATATGCACTATAATTTAAACAAGTTTGACGCTGGTATATATTACCGTTTTGAAGATAGAGCAGGAACAAAAACGTTAAAAAAAATGCATGTTTTTTGAGGTTTCTTGTACGGGGACCCCCTTTGTTTTTAGACTTTTTTTGTTTTTAGTATTTGTCGTGATATACCTCATAGCAACACATATTCTGAGAAAATTTCAACCGGTTGCCTATTACCGTTCAAAAGATACAGCCCTGTGACAGACAGACGGACGGACGGACGGACAGCGTAGCGAGAGTAATAGGGTCCCATTTGGCACCCTTCGGGTACGGAACCCTGAAAATGGACGGTGTTAATGTCATTATTTTACTTCAGTTGTCTATTTTGTTCTTAACTACAACCGTAAAATGACAAGTTTAGGGTTTGGATATTTTTTTGTAGCAGCGCAGCGACATATTATATTGTATAATCTTCGACCTTTTCCTGCGGTCAAAGTGTCTAGTAACATTATGTAACACAAGCAAGTACCATACAAAGTTGACCTTTGGGACCTATCTGTAGTTAATTGTCTCCCCCTTGGAACCTAACGACAAATGGCAGAAACTTGAGCAGTTTGGGACAGAATCATCTCATTTCGATCTTGATACTTAGTTATAGAATAAATATTAAATATTTTATGGCACTTGAAAATTTATAGATTATAAAGATCGAATATAACTTTCGATGGCGAAGACTGATGAAATAAAATAAAACAAAAGCGATCTTTAAATCAATAACTGATACTCGGAAAGAGAAGTTTTGAGGAAAGAAAAATTCTTAAATGCTTATTGAAATATTTACGTACACGGCGCGTCGGGTAACAAATCGTACTCGTACTATTGGAGCTCGAAACTTCGTAGCTGCTACGAAGCGTAGCAGATCAGTGGCTTGCTACGACCACGTACCAAGTTCTGATGTGACGTAACATGCACTGTAGCCGCTTCATTGTCCTCTTGTTTCAGTAATAGTGTGAGCAGAATGCTACAATATACATACATATAACATCACGCTTGTATTCCCCGAAGAGAAAGGCAGAGGTGTGTAGAACAGTAAATTACGCCAGTTAAAAGTCCCATATAATATGGGGCGAGCCTATTGCCATTAACCGGGCACAAATCCAGACTCCGGGCCGCTACTGAAAACTTCCCAATGATAAAACCCAATAACACTTTGCTTGACCCGGGAATCAAATCCAGGACCACACGCTCAGCAGTCGCTAAACGGCTACAATATAATTTATTAAACTCATATTTCATTGTATTGTTAGTGTTATAAAAGTAGTAAAGTTGTTTCAACCTTAAAGGGTAAATGACGCTCACGATTCGGCAATAAACTGTAACGTAATGTAGGTAACGACCCGAGAGATACTAAGTTACCTGAGTACTGAGCAAAGTTCTGGGCTTCCCACAAATGTTAGTAGACTGACTTAAATATTCATTGGTGATGATATTTTACGTTTTATTATTTAACAGCCTTTCTCACAACATTTTGGTTCGTGTGTTTTCAGGACCCTTAATTTTAAATTCGTTTTTATTAGCGATGGAGGCGTATTTATATTTACCCAATTAAAATGTAAATGAGTCGATGTTCTGAATTATATTCGGTAATAAAAGGTTTCCACTTCAATTAAATCATAAACAATTTCATGACTGTAGAAAAAAGTTAATCAAAAGTATAAGTAGCCGGCATGAGTCGTGAGCACAGATGGACAGTAGTGGGGGCAAGTTCGCGCATGTACACTTTCGACCAAAATTATTTGTTCACTACATTTCACCGTTAGCGTTTTATAAGGATTATGGGTAGTTATAGAAAATACAAACTTTCTCAAATTTCACCCATATTATGATTTTGGGACTTTTTTTACGCACAGATAAATAAACAGAAAACATTTTGACTTTTAATTTATTTTTTACTATTTAGTTATCGATAGACAGGTTTTTTAACTCGCATTCGTATTTTCAGCAAGTTCTTTTATTTGATACCCATATTGTACAAAATTTCAGCTCAATAGATTGAAGATATCTGCTTTAAAATTGAGTTGCAAGATTCCACTCTAACAAATATATTTACATACGTACATACATTGCAAGTTAAATACAATCTTGTAATAAATAAAGGAAGATGAAGAAGAAAAAAAAAAACAAATTTTAATTCAAAACATTAAACACTCAAAAACCAAAATATAAATTAATTACAACAAAAGAAAAATAAACTGTTTTAAATTCGAAAATGTGGGTCAATAAAGTTGAACCGAAAGTGTACGGTAGCCGAATGACACATAATTGTCCAATAGACGACGAGCATCGACTGACGACCAATCGCGTAAATGCAATTTTCGGCGTTGGCACCCCGCGCTCCTTTCATTCCACCAAACAGATCTATAAATGAACTTCTGCGCAAGTGAAGTTTGTGCTCACGACTCGTGCCGGTATCTGTCATTTGACCTCAAATAATTTGTTGGTCCATCAGTTTTATCAAGATAAAGGATGATGACCAACCTTGCCCTGAAATGGCCAGTTAAGTTTTGTTTATAGATATTCAACATTAATTGATTTTAGTTTTATGGTAAAGTTCCAGATTACGACGTCAGTCGTTGGTGACGTTGTGGTCTAGTAGTTCGAATGTCGGACTGCTGATCACGAGGTCGTGGGTTGGATTCTCAAAGGACACAAAAATTTATGTGTTAAACATAAGTGTTTGTATTGGTCTAGGTCTTTCTCATGTATACTTTTAGTATGTATTTACAAAAAAAGTATATAGGTATGATATCCACTGTCTAGTACCCATAGTACAAGTCTGCTTATATAGTTTGGAACTTGTTGGTGCTGTGTACAAATGTCCCAAATATTTATTATTTTTATATTTGACGTTTCTAGGCCTAACGATTTGAAAGGACTTTTTAATTTTTATAAATACCTGTCTGCGGATTTATAAAAAATAAAAAGTACTTTCTTTATTGTATACCTGCTTTCTTATAATATATATATATATATATATAACATCACGCCTGTATTTCCCCGGAGGGGTAGGCAGAGGTGTAAAAGTACACCCATATTTCGCCAGTTATGTTATAAGTCCCATGTAATAGGGGGCGAGCCTATTGCCACTAACCGGGCACAAATCCAGACTCCAGGCTGCTACTGAGAATTTCCTAATTGAAAAACCCAATAACACTTTGCCCGACCCGGGAATCGAACCCAGGACCCCACGCTCAGCAGTCGCGCTTGCAACCACTAGACCAATGAGGCAGCCAATGTGTCAAATGACCAATGTGTTATATGACCAATGTGTCTAACACAGAGTAAAATAATGTTAAATAGGTGTAGCTATAAACATGTAAATATAGCTGTCCAGATATCGCTGGGGATATGCTGTGGAGGCTGATTTGCGTGAACTTCATGCAGCTAACTGGTAAGACATCGCACAAGATGGTGCAAAGTAAAGAGATCTCGTTTTGGAGGCTGAGTCAGATCCATTATGTAAGTATAAACATGTAGAAACTCATTATACCCTTTCCCTTCACCCAAGAAAAAACGAGACAAAAAACGAAAAATGAACTAACTACGGTTGGCGCTATTAATTCTTACGGTGAACCACCCTGTATATTATTCCTCGTTTACGGAATAAACTTAACCCTTCTTTTGTACAAAGTATTATTAAGTCAAATATCAAACGCAAGTTAAAAACGCACTTTATAAACAACCTGTAGATGCTTGTCGTGTCGTGAGTCGTGACTCGTAAGGAACCGATGTTTTTTGCACGCAGGTAACAGGCAGTCGCTCGCCAAATCCATTGTTTGTTAATTTATTGCACATATTTATGTATTTAGTTTAATAAGTTGTCTGCAGAATAACGGCATTCCGGACAAACCCCAGTGGTTTTTGGTTTGCTTTTGTCATAATAATGTATGTTTAAAAAAAATAAAGGAAAGAGTTTGCGTAATAAACTGGTATCCAAAGATAATCTGTGCGTATAATACGCGGCTCCCAACATTAGCAATATTGACAGAGGCAATCGTGCCGCGTCCAGCCATGACCCAGACAAAGTGCGGTCGAAAGTGGCCGCTACCCAGCCCGAGCCCACTAATGGAGGAAAGTGCCCGATTACAATTACGGCTCAGCGAGTGGAAAGTTGAGCTTTCACGATATTAACTCAGAAGGTCGGCACGTGTTAAACCCACGTTTTAATACTCTTCTTTACTTTTGCATAGAACTTCTAATGGAAGATTTACGAGTTCTCACGTTAAAATAAGTTATGATGTCCTTATTTTATTCCCGGAGTGGCGAGCGCGCTTTAAATATATCTTAGTTGGAGCTAGATTTATTCCTATGTACGTGCGTAACATTTTGCGTCCTTTGTGACTTTTATAGTTTATTTTATAGTAAACCGTGCGTCAAGTAAAACACCGAGGTTTTACTTTGTGAAATAACGGATGTCTTTTAAAATATATTTATACAAGGTAAGTTTTTTTGGGTTTATTTAAAAGGAAATAAAATGATATTTAAATAATTGAATAGAAGTAACATTACCTATAGGAAATGGTAAACACAAAAACTAGACTCAACTCTCTTTAACAGTGAAGGAGAGCTTCTTTATAAAGTTAATCATAAGTTTGTTGATCTGATCTCCAACACAAAGAAGTGCGCCGCAACCGTAGACAGAGAATAAAGGTAGACATGCTCTTAATTGCGAAAGTGAGATGACACATATGTCAAAATGTATGTGTGTGAGCAGGATATAGCATTTTTTTTCTGTCTCTATTTGCGTATCGGTTTTTTGTTGTTTGCCATCACTAGTCATTGATGGCAAACAAGTTGTGGTGTCAAAAGATTTTCGTTGATAAAAACTGTAAGACGCCTATTTTGTGTGATTTGTGACTTTATTGTTATTCTAAAAGGTAATATTTAGTGTGTAGTGATGGTGAATTGCTGTATATATGGCTGTAAAAGCCGAAGTGAACGAAATCTACCAAACATAACCTTTCATCGGTAAGTAACATTTTTTATCTATAACAGCAAGTAAATCAAAGGATTATTGTACTCAAGACTGTTTTCTGTCAATTATGAGCAAAATTTATTCATAACTTTATCTAAAAAGACGATAAAATCATAACTTGTTGAAAATAAATCGAACTATCTCTATCTCATACGGCATACGCTGAGGACTTGTCTATTGTACTGTCTGTCTACGGCCGCAACCCATCTTTTGAATGGGTATCGTAGATACTATCATAGGATAGGTGTTTTTAACAATCCTCCTGTGATTATGATGACACCCAAAGATCGTTTACTATAGCGGTCTGTTTATAAACATAATTGTTGTTGTTCTTTTGTTGGTTTTGTGTTGTTGTACTCTCTTACTAATTTATTTGACTTTTAGGATGGCTTTCTACCAGAGCTGTGCGAGAAAGCTAGGCGGTGAGAGAGAACAAAATCCACCAATAAGAGAACCTGACCAGTCTAGAAAAACGAAGCAATCCTATTTGTGTATTTGCGCACTAACCACTCAGTTTCCTAGATGCGGGATTCAAACATCCAACTTGTATGTTCTTCACAGTCTATGCCAATACCTAGACTATATCTGTAAATAACTTTAATCAGCCCTTTACAGTCTCAATGTTGGTCTCGAAACCCTTCTGTATGTTTAGGCCTTAGTCCGCCTTGCTGACAGCTGAGTGATGGTGTGGATTAGCGAACTATCTATCTACATATATATTATCATGCCTGTTTCCCATTGCGGTAGGTAAATACTATGGATTTCCACCCCCTACTATCCTGATACACCTCCTTTGCTTCATCTTTCTTCTCTCCTTTTCTCAACTATGTTGGGGTCGGTTTCCAGTCTAACCAGATGCGGCTGAATATCAGTATTTTATACAGAGTGACTGCCATCAGACCCCCGCAACCCAGTTACTGGGTCATCATCATCATCATTTCAGCCGAAAGACGTCCAGTGCTGGACATAGGCCTCCCCCAAGCATTGCCACAACGACGGGTCCTGCGCCTTCTGCATCCAGCGGATTTCCGCGACCTTCACCATAACATCATAACAACATAACATCACGCCTGTATTTCCCCGAAGGGGTAGGCAGAGGTGTAATAGTACACCCACATTTCGCCAGTTATATTATAGTCCCATGTAATAATGTTGTAGACCTTCACCAGTTACTGGGTAATACTGACATTCTAGGTTCAGACAAGTTATTTTTTTGGGCTTTTGACCACCCGTAACGACTGTCATAGATATTCGTATGGCAGCCGGAACCAAGAGCTTACAGTACTCTCCGAGGCACGGAGGGGTCTCGACGTGTAAAGAAGTGGTCACCCATCCACGCACTGAGTGCAGCTAGCGCAGCTTAATCTTGCAAATCTTGAAATCCACGCATCTATTGCTTGGTCACTAGCCCCTCTTCTCACCTCCATTGCTTTATCTACGTTCATTACCCTGCTCATGCATGCTCGTCAGTTTAGATTACTCTACCTATACAACGTGTTATTGAAATAACTGAAAACCTCTTAAGGGGACATTGTACTCATCAGTATGAACAACTATTAGATAGATAGATAGAATATTCTTTATTGTACACCAATAACATTATTAAACTTAGGACTAACATGTAAAATAAGGGTACATTGGCGGTCTTATCGCTAATAGCGATATCTTCCAGACAACCTTTGGATGGACAAGGAAGACGTGAAAAATAGATGGGGGCAGTATCAATATGGGACCAACTCTGACATCGCTAAAAAAACTACATTACTATCTACTGATTCTTACATTTGTATTCACATAAATCGACAAAATGTAAGGATCAGCTGATTTTTCTTTCGCGATTTCAGTGTTGTGTGTTCCGTGTGGTGTCGGACGAAAATAATTGCACCACCCTATATCTTCTCATGGGTGTCGTAAAAGGCGACTAAGGGATTCACCAGAGGATGGGCAGCAACGTTCTCTGAGTATTTAACCAACCAACTGCGATCGCCAACCCGCCTGCCAAGCGTGGCGAATATGGCATATCCCCCGAGCTACTAGGGGGAGGCCCATGTCCAGCAGTGGAAGCCTTTCGGCTAAAATGATGATGATGATGATTTCAGTGTTGGTCCTATAGTAAAAGTTTTTCATACAGATGAGTACAATGACCCCTTAAGAGGTTTTCAGTTATTTCAATAACACGTTATATAAAAACAGAAAAAAATACTTAAGGCCCATGTAGCAGCCAAGTGGCGGCTCCATCAGTAAAAAAAATATTACTCGCTGAATACATAATTTATCGAAATTCGTTTTTAACGTAGTTACTGTAGTTTAATCAGAAACTATCAACTCTGTGAATTACAGTTCGCTGTAGTTGTAGATAGAAAAAGTGCGAAAAACGGCCACTTTTGACCAATTGGCTAGTACATGCGCCTTAAGGAAAATGTCCTATTCAAAATCAAGTATCCTATTTTCTTCAACTACACAGTACACATGTTAACACACAAGATTACCTTTCAAGTCTTTCAACATTATAAGTACAGATTACCTTTCTGCTCAATGCTCTTGAAGGCGCCTTTGATTTCATGGGGCCCTGACATCATGACAAAGAGACGACAATCATTTCACAACTGAACAACTTTCAAATGACTATCTTCCGTAAATGTCGATTTGCTTCAGTGGCCGAGATAGTAACAAAAAATATGTCTGTTCGGTCCTTATATATTTTCGTGGAATTAAATATGAATAAGTTGTACTAAATGCCAATAATTTATGGCAATGAGCGCAAGAGTGGCGTATAATTTCGAGACACCAATGATTTTTAATTTGACGTCTGTGGACTAGTGGTTCTAGTGTTGGACTGCTGATCATAAGGTTGTGGGTTCGATTCTCATAAAACACAAATATTTATGTGATGAACATAAGTGTTTGTGTTGATCTATGGGTGTTTTTTATATATTATAAATATGTATTTACGAGAAAGTATATAAGAATTATATCGATTGTCTAGTACCCATAGTACAAGCTCTGCTTAGCTTGGGACTGTAGGGTGCTGTGTAAAATGTGCCAAATATTTATTATTATTTTTAATTGTGTTTGTAAATGGTATGCCACTTTTGCGCTTATAGTTTCTATTAAGATGTATTTTATACAATCTTAAATGATCAAAAATAACTGTAGATGATGTAAAGTAAAGTTCCGTGTGGTGTCGGACGTAAAGAATTGCACTTCTCATAGGTGTCGTAAAAGGTGACTAAGGGATTCACCAGAGGATGGGCAGCAGCGTTCTCTGAGTATTTAACCAATCAACTGCGATCGCCAACCCGCCTGCCAAGCGTAGAAATTATGGCATATGGCCCCCAACATGACCAGTGTTGCGATGCTTGGGGGAGGCCTATGTCTAGCAGTGGACGTCTTTCGGCTGAAATGATAATTATAAAATTTATGGCGACAGCAAACGATCACAAATTGATTATGAATTTATGACAACTAGATTACTTAAACTACAAATTTTGTATTATCACAGAAAAGTTTTAAAAGTCAGTAATTGCAAAAGTCAATAAACTTACAAATTAAAAATGTTTTTTTGTAAAACGACAATTGCCAACCAATACTAACTAAATAAAACATAATTTATAAATTCTAACTACGGATCGTAATCAATCCAGACAAACCCGGGCATCTTAGCATATAGTATTATAAGAATAAGAGTTTTCAACGTCTTTTACGAAATCGTTCAGATGGAAAATCGCTAATGAGGCTGAACGCAACTCAAAGAGACACACTCCTGAACGAATTTGCCTATTTCGACTCAATTCGAATGTTTCTTTTATTACAAATTTAATATTTCTCGACACAAGTTGGCAATAAATTATACTACAGTAAGTACAGACACAGATCACTGGTTATAAGTCAGATTCAAAGGTATAGGTAATTATGATTGATTAGCTTGTTGACTTTCATTTAAATTTTTTGCCCTTTGACTATATACCTCGTCACTGGCTAGTTTACAATATTGACTTTTTAGAAACCATCTACCAAAATATGTTTCAAGAACTCAATAGCTTATAAAAAAAAACATTTGGTTTGACCAACATTGTATCATAAGTTCGTGAAAGTTGCAATAAAATAAAATCAATTGTAGTTAAAGATATAAATTGTTTAGTTTAGTATTTGTTATATAGCTTTTGCCTTAACGTTCAAACCAATTTTTTTATGTATAATTAGATATTTCATGGTCAAGCATACCATGAAATACCTACGTTGATAATCAACATTTTCGTGGCTAAATTGGACTAAACGACTGACGAAAAGTCGATTACACTTTTTGTTCGCTAGCGCTGGTTTAGTTAATTCAATTCAATTCAATTCAATTTTCAATTCAATTTTATTTATGTATTTGCTAACATGGGTACAAAATGGTGTTATAAATTTTATAATAATATAAATCATCGCCATAGCTTTCGCCATGCAATTTTTTTTCAAAACAATCAATTATGTCATGTTATTATTATTATATTTAAATCTTACATTAATTATGTATTAGTTATTTCTTAAAAAATATATTATTATTATCATATATTGTGAAATATTAAAGATATTACCTACAACTATTTATTACACAGAAAAACACACGAATAAGTTTAAGTTTGTCATCAACACAGTCATCAAGAAACTCTGTAACACTGTAATATTATGCAATGCTCATGCATAAATGCGTCGGTTAGATACTCTGCCCATGCCTGACCAATTTTATGTGGAATTGTAATCTGACCAATGTTTACTGTTTAACCACACAGATGCGTTTATATCGGTCTATATTATTGCATGCGTTATTGCGATAATACGTTTTGCGTCTTTGCCACGACGCAGCTGCGTTTTCATCTTCCGATATTATCAACGTTTGTACTATTAAATAGAATATCATTGTGTGACCGTCCTACTAGCGTTATTAATGCAGCTGTATGTAAGATCGAACGCGTCGTACTATAAAATGTACTAGAAATATGTGTATGTGTATCGCAATTTCGCAGGACACAAAAACGCAAACGTCAAACAACGTTCGGAAAGCATTGGATCTTATACGTTACGCAGAAATGTATAAAACCAATGATTTCCGAAGTCCCAATATAAAACGTGCTAGGAACAGATATCGCAGTAACGGATTGTGGGCAAAGTTAGGGCATTTTACGGTACGCAGAAAGAAAAGCGCGAGCGAAGCGAGCGCAAAATTCTTTGACTGTTCCCGAACAAACTGATTAGCTCTTCACAAAAGCATAGATATTCCGTGACAAAAGTGTACGCATTTATTTGAGCGCATCCTGTTCTTGCGGCGCCTAGAGCGGCTAATAGTAGACGCTTTAAACGTAAATAACTAAATATACATTTAAGCTATGGCAGTCCTCCTCCTGCATAGGCATATAAATAGAGGTCGAGCGCGAGCGTAGCGAGCGCGATTTTTTTTAGTATTTTTTTGCAAACCCGGTTTATATTTACTTAATAATTTCTTAGGTTTTCGCGATCACTGCACATTGTAATAAAACAAAGTTTAACCAGATTAAATCGCGTATATTATGGTTATTATGGAATGCTGCAAAGCTTCCGAAACGTCAGGAAAACCAATTTAAATAAAATACGCGATTTAATCCGGTAAAACTTTGTTTTATTATATTTACTTACTTGAGATTTAAGAGCTTTTCTGTTTGGAATATTGTTTTACCATTCCGATTTTCAAAAAACTAATTACTTATCAACTAATATCGATGTTTTTAGGTTCTTGAATTATTTTTACTTGGGCGAGGTATGAAAGAAAAGAAGGAAAATAAATAAATATGGTAGAAAAGTAGTCATTTCTGTTTTTGATGGTTAGCTAAGTATTCAATCGATGGTGACGCCGGCGACGGAGATTAGAGAAGAATCTCGCGGCGCGAGCGGGTGCGCCAGAATCAAACTTTAAATCGCGCGAATATTATTCACATTGAACGAACGGGTTCAGAACTTCGGATGCGAGTTTATGTTTGTAACACATGCATTTAGTAAATGATGTCGTACCTAAACAGGAAAAATAACTGTGGTTGACCTAGGCCCAGGGGGGGGGGTCATGACCCCCATGACCCCCCCCCCCCTGGATCCGCCCTTGTGTCCCACTGGGCTGGGCACGGGCAGAGGCCCAGAATACAAAGAAAATAATAAAAAGAAGAGTCTCAGAATGAGAAGGTTAAAGCCGTAGTCGTTGGCGGACTACACACACCATTAAGAACTGTATGGAGTACTCTTCCGATATTTTCCTTCACCGTTTACGATCCGCATCTGAATTCGAAAAGTCAGTGGTGCGGGCTGGGCACAACATTTTATGTTCTCTAAAACTAATAATTGAACATGGTTTTTTACTTCTGTTGTTTGATTTTGACCTTTCTAAAGACAATTCCTAGAATTCGATAGTCAAAATTTACAATGACATTGTAACATAATCGTCCAATATCAATTTCTTTCGCTTTACTTTGTTTCAAGCAACGTAAACTTACGAAGACAATTAAGATATTAAACTGAAGATTAATAACGAATAATTTAAAAAGGTAGACAATGAATAAATGTTCCCTTTTTCTTGATAAATCCTTCGTGCGGAAAATCGCAAAAGGGTTTTAAAGTGCTACGGATAAAGGGGGGTGGTGCGGATTAAAAGTAGAGGAGGGGAGTAGAGGAGTTGGAGCGCGAGGGGAGCGGGGGGTGAGCTCGTTAGCGACAATTTTTCTCAAAGCTCTCGCCAGGGAATTGTCACAATTCCGATTGTGACGAATTACGCCGGGAACAATATGGCGCATTCTTTTTTTGATGAAATGAAATAGAACTTAACGACTATTTCGATGAAACCAGATCAGTCGAGTATCCTTTGACGCTTATTTATAAAGATTGAATTTCTAATGCAATACTTTCAAGCACCATTCTTTTATTTCACTTCATCTTCAATGGCCCTTGTCTTGTTTGTAATTATCACTAGTCTGCGAATTTTAATTTTTAGGAAAGCTTTTTTAATGGAGTGTTAAGATTCGTGTTAGTAGTCCTCAATGAATGTGATGTAAAATTATTTTTATATGATATACATTATCATCATTTCAGCCGAAAGACGTCCACAGCTGGACATAGGCCTCCCCCAAATATCGCCACAACGATCGGTCCTGCGCATCTAGGGGCCGGTTTGTTGTTGTACTGGTCATGTTGGGGGGGATATGCCATAATCGCCACACTAGGATACAAAACTTCAAATAAATGGGCACCAGTTTGTTTATATTCCGACTTATAAACTACATGGAATATAATAAATAAATAATAAAATATTTATTTCATCAACTTGTATATATTATTATATATCATATTTATTTCATTACAGCGTTGGGAACCACCTTTTAAGCAAATGCTTGCTTTTGTTAGGGAGTTCCACTCCAAGTATTGCCTACAGGACGTACAAATTATAAGAAATAAAGAAAAATAAAGGAAACAATACAAAATGTGTTTAGTTGGTTACTGTATGTGAATGTGAATATGAGTGAATGAATGACGTTTTATTTATTTTGCGAGAATGTGAAAAGTGTAATGCGTGTGATTGATGGGTGTGATGTGTTATGGGTGTGTGGGGGTGTGTTTTTGTGTGTGGGGGTGTGTGTGTATGTGCATTTCCTTATTTTTTGTATTGAGCTGCGTTAACTCTGCGACTTCGTCTTGGGATTGGAAGATGCTGGGTTGCAAAACATCTTCCACTAACTTTCTGAAGGTTATATTAAACTTATTATAAGGTTATTTTAGAAAGGTCTCAACTTCTTCATAACTTTTTGTTGTCAGCCATTGTGTGAGGGTCTTTTTGCAGTCAGATTTTGTCATGGAGTATTATGTCTAATTATTTGTTTAAAAGATTATACAATTGAGACGATTGTCTTGTAAATTGTCTTGCTGCGAACGCAGATTTGACTGTTACTAAGGGGGCAACATTTTTCTTCCTTCTAGTATTTAATCTCGTGGGAACGTAGGGTAGAGTCTTATGTATTGTTAGTGTAATTTGGAGAATGTGTTTTCAATTTTAGTGTCATCATCATCTTCATAATTTCAGCCGAAACACTCACTTCACTGTCCACTGTTGGACATAGGCCTCCCCTAAAAGGGGGGGGGGGATAGGCCATAATCGCCACGCTTGGCAGTCGGGTTGGCGATCGCAGTTGGTTGGTTAAATACTTAGAGAACGCTGCTACCCATCTTCTGGTGACTCCCTTAGTCGCCTTTTACGACACTCATGAGAAGATATAGGGTGGTGCAATTCTTTACGTTCGGCACCACACGGAACATATGAAATACATCACGTCACATTTAGCAGATATAGATGTCGCAATATATGTATGGAAAACAGTTTCAAACTTCAGGAAAGATGTAATGAAACTCTAAATATATTAAGTTCTAATTATTCAATTATCTTTTTTTTTTGTAGTATAGGATGGCGAAACTAGCTAAAGGCCTACCTGTTGTTAAGCGGTTACCTTTGCCCATAACAACTTCAATACCACCTAGGCTGTTGCCTAAATGTTACCGCAAGTCGGTTCGCCAAACTGAGACATAAAGATGGAAAGTCTTATGTGATTGTAATTTCACCGGCACCCGTACCCTTCAGACCGAAACACAGCAATGCAAGCATCACTATTTGGCGGAGAAGTAGGTACGGTGGTAGTACTTCCCCGGAAGAGCTCTTTCACAAAGGAGCTCTAATAATCATAAAAGTAAACCACAATCACGGTAATATAGAGGAAGTCAGTTATAGTTATTATTAGAAGATTAAGCTTTCTTTCTTTGCTTTCAACTTAAAAACTACGTCTACTTCATCTTCAAAAATCGTCCATCATTGTTCGCATCACACTGACGACGCAACGATCTTAACATATATTTTATTAATTTTTTTTTACACCTTGCAAGACTTCACCTTGTTCCTTATTGTAGTAATTTATTTTCTTTTAATAGTGATAAATATAATAAGTGCAATAAGATAAGTTAATTCAATGAGTGCACTTTTGCATTTCTATTACAAACTCAGATCTGTTTATTTGTTTTTATATTTCTGATCTTTAAAATATTCAACGTAAAAACAAAATTTCTACATGAATGCCAGGCATTGATTTTTGAAAGTAACGAAAATTTTCAACAATTTCGGCAAAACGATTCTAAAAAAGTATCACCATGTGAATGCGAATTAAAATAATTGTGACGTGATTCACAAAAACTGAGTTTATGTTCGGATTCAGCAGATCAAAATCTATTAGTAGCATGTAAAAGTTTTAAGAAAGCTTTTTTATCGCAGATCTGTTAATTTGTAAGTTACATAAGATTTAGGCTCCCACCCAATTACATGCGACTTATAACATAACTGGCGAAATGTGGGTGTATCTACTATACACCTACCCCTTCGGGGAAATACAAGCGTGATGTTATGTTTATGTTATGTTATAAGATTTATATGAGGGGCTCGTGACTAAGTAATACCGCATGTATCGTAAGATCTGCAAGTTTAAGCTACGCTAGCCTCAGTTAATCCTTGGGTGGGTGACCGTTTCATTGTGCATCGAGACCTCTCCATGCCTTGGAAAGCACGTTAAGCTGACGGTCCCGATTGCCAGACGAATACATACGGCAATCGTTGCGATTAGTTAGAAGCCCGAAAGTCTGACAAATGATCTATCTAACCTTAGGATGTCGGCATTATCCAGTTATAGGGTTGCGGGGGTCTGATATCAGTCGCTCCGTGTAAAATACTGATGTTCAGTCGCATCTGATTAAATGAGAAGCCGACCCAATATAATTGGAAAACGCTCGTAGAAAGAAGATAAGCTTTATACTATAGCTTTCGTGGATACCACAAAATTAGGAAGGTTTATCATTCTCATTGCGGCTCTAAAGCCTTTTATCTGTAAAGATTCCATTTGTAATTCAATAAATTGGTTCTGGGAATCCATTAAATTAATACGATCATATCGCGTGGGTAGAAACATATGTACCTCTATGTATATAAGGTACGAAAAAACACGGGTTTACTGGTTTTAAAAAACAATTTTCATATTTTCTCTCGGTGACGTCATTTGCGAATTAATCCAGCGTAGTGATTGTATTAAATGGTAATTTATTTTAGTTCGCCTCGAAGGCGTGCCATGCGGCTGTTAATTACAAAACTAATTAAAACTGCCGATTCTGTAATTAATCTCCTCGCCGCCGGAAAAGGGGGCGTCTGGTAAAAATACCTATCTATACACGAGCCCTAGCTGATACTGCTGATATTCTACAATGAAAATACACATTTCCATTCCTAGATAGAGCGTAAAATTAAGCGTAGTTGACCTTGTTACGACGAAATTCTATTACTGGTTGTTCCTACCAATTAAATTTGAAAAGCAAAGCGGAGCACTCAAGCAGTCCGAATAACAATATCGATTTAAAAGCTCTTAACGTACATGACACAATAGAATTTTAATATAATAAAATACCGGAGGACCGAGTGCTGGATAAAAGGCATAAAAGACGACAAATTGATTGAAAGTTGCTACTTCGAACGGCACTACACTCCGGCAATCTTCTACCCGCAGGGTTAAACCAATCTGCTATCATGATTAATAAAAACATGATATTTTGAATAATTTTACTTGCGCTCGCAACCTGAAGACTCGAAAACGTCCTAATTGAGACGTTTTTCTTGTCAAGTAAGGCGCCGAGCGTGGTTGGTGACAAAAAAAATCAACATGTGTAAAAAAATATTTAGTGTTCCAATTATGACCCGAAAGTAACTTTAAGTAACCAACTTCATCAACCTAGCCTACCGCAGTCCACTGTTGGACATAGGTCTCTTTTTTTTTATCTTTTTTTTTTTCCCGTGGTGAAATCCTCATGGACGCACTCCGCCCAGGGTAGGCGGAGCCAGTGTCGGACTCTTACCGACTAAAACCACCACGGTGTTCCTTCAACTACCTTAGCCGGGGGCGTGGGAACCCGTGAGTATTCACACAACCACCCCCGACAGGTCCCGGCCCGCCACAAGCAGGCGAGCCCCTTCTCCCCGTGCGGCCTAACGACGGCCGCACCCTTCTCTGTGGCGCACACGGAACACTGCACGCCACCTCACCTCACGGGCCTTTACCAGCTGCACCAACTACGCCAGCTGCTGGTCGGGCAGCAGACTACCCCGAGTCTGATGCTCGCAGGCCCATCCTCCTGTAATTTTTATAGAGGTTTTCTTCCTCGCGGTCCGGGCGGTGAAGCCAAGACCCTCGGCCCCAAGAGGCGCGAGAACACTACTCAGCAGGCACTCCTGGGATTACGAGACCGACGGGGGCAGGGAAGGACAGACCCCCGCTGCCTGCCCAGTGGCAGGGTGAGTGAACACCGGGCCCACCCCTGCTCCTCCACAGTGCCCTCTGCTTTCTCAGAGGGACACGCAGAGCAACTTCCCATTGGCCCACATCGGGCCCCTCCCGTGCCAGACTATTCGCCACAGGCAATAAGGTCCCCCGGTCCAAAGGAGACTTATTGCCCGTGCCCAGGGTGCACCGGCCCAACAACTGCCGCTCCCTCTAGACGTGTCCAGAAGGACAAGCAGCCGTCAGACACACGTAGGGTTTTCTGGCCAGCACCCCGTTTTCTGGCCAGCACCCCGGACATAGGTCTCTCCCAAGTTGCGCCACCACACTCGGTAACCAACTTACTTACTTTAAACTAGTTTATGTGTATTGTGCTACCGCTGCGTACGGAACATTTTTTTCGTTTGTTTTGTTAGGGTATGACATATCTATGAATACCTATTGAAATATAATATCAGGAGAACTTATGATAGTTTGCCTTATTATTACCACGTTTTTACCTCGCTTACAGTTGTGTCTGTCTGTTCGGTGCAATATTTGCAATCAATTTTAAGCTAACTTTCCGATGAGCTAGAGACTTGAAAATACATAGCTCAGGACAATGCAATACTAAGTCGCTTTCTTTTTAAAAACGTGGTTAAAAAAGAAACTAGCATCAAATGATTTGTCCATCAAAATGGTGTAACGTCCAGCTATAGGTACGTTAGATAGTAAAGAAATATAGATTTGCAACAATAACAAATAATTTAATTTAATAATAGAAGTTAAGTTACAATAATATTGGCAGAGTTTGTTGATATGAAAATAAGTAGGTAGGTCGGTGAAGCTGGGTGTGAGTTTAGAACATCGAGCGCGCGTTAGGTTCTAGTCAACCAACCAACTGTCAACCAACTGCGACCGCCAACCCGACTGCCAAGCGTGGCGATTATGCCATATCACCCCTTTTTGGGATAGGCCTATGTCCATCAGTGGACGTCTTTCTTCTGAAAAGATGCATAATACTATAAATACACGGTTAAACATGTGTGGGCGAAGTTAAACAAATTTAGTAACGATTGAAAGCGCGTCCACCGGATTTATACAATATACAGCCATACGAAAAAGGCCCGCTCAAGGAAAACCGAATGTTGTAAGCGTTGAATGGGGCTTTTCACCGCAACACGAGTATTAAATATGAAAAGCAACGCCAACCAAATGCTAGCCACTATACACCACGACCATTTCATGAAAGTAGTTCAAAGAAATATAATTTTCATAAAATTTCAAATATCTTCCACATTTTTCTGCTTAGAATGTATTCAAAATTTTCCGGTCAAGGAAACTGCTGAAACTTTATAAAAATACATTATTAGATGAATAGTAAAAATAAGCTCAAATTTCAAATGCTTGACATTTTACATAGGTCAAGTAGCTATACCATATGAATTATTTTCTTTTGCCGTGAAGAAAACCTCTTGGAGCCAGCGTCGAAGTCTTACCGACTAAAACGACCACGGTGTTCCTCCAACTATATTTGGCTGGGGGCGTGGGAGACCTCCGTATTCGCCAATAACCCCCGAGAAGGCCGGCCCGCCACAAGCAGGTGAGCCCCTTGCGGCCTAACGTCAGCCGCACCCTCGTCGGTGGCGCGCCACCTCACGGGCCCCGCTATGACGCAGCTGACATCACAGCCACGCTAGCCAGGCACACACCTGTCACACCTTCCATGCCAGCCACGCTAGCAACACCAGCAACACCAGCCACGCCAGCTACGCCAGGCGGCGGACTACCCCAAGTCCGCCGCCCGCAGGCCCTATCCTCCCGTAATTTTTTATAGAGGTTTTCTTCCTCATCCTTCTCACTATGTCCTCTGCTATTTTCAGAGGGACATGCAGAGACATTGACCCAGATCGGGCCCCCTCCCGTGACAGAATATTCGCCACGGGCAATAAGGTTCCTCAGTCCAAATAAGAATGATTGCCCATGCTCAGGGTGCACCGGCCTAACAACTGCCGTTCCCTCCAGACGTATCGAGAAGGACCAGCAGCCGTTACTATTATTATTATACTTTATTGTACACACATATACGCAGTATGCACTGATAGCCTAGTGGTTGAACGCTTGCCTTCCATGCAGGAGGGTCTGAGTTCGATCCCGGCCCGCACCTCTGACTTTTATAATTTAAGTGTGGATTTTTATTCGATTATCGTTGAAGGAAAACATCGTGAGGAAACCTGCACACCTGAGAGTGCTCCATACAGTTCGCATTGGTGTGTGTAGTCCGCCAACCCGCACCAAGCCAGCGTGGTGGACTAAGGTCTTAGCCTTCTCGTACTGAGAAGAGGCCCGTGCCCAGCAGTGGGCCAGTAATGGGCTGGTTATGTACACACATTTACACATTATTGTTACAGTAGGAAAGCTTATGTACATCGGCGAGCTTAACCCAAAAATGAGTTTTCTTACAGCAAACCTTAGCCATCAGACACACGAGGATGTTTTCTGGTCCAGCACCCCAATAAGTCTTATCTATGTCTCTCTGTTCTATCTACTACAACTCTTTCAAGTCAATTTTAAACCAGTTTCTGTAGTCCAACCAGGCAGAAATTTTGTTTGCAGTTAGTGGTGTCAAACGTCTCAATAGTGCCTGTAATTAGGTCTATTTGAAATAAAAACAAATTAAAAAAGCTTTTGGTTTAAATAATAATGGATTGATTTTTTTCAAACTTTGTGTTACCTGCTGCCGAATTGCGTAACTCACTCGAGATCGCATTCATCTGGATTTCAATGTTCATTGCTCTGTGTGTTTTGACAATCCGTCAGATTGACAACTACGTACCATGCAATGAATGTTGCTGTAATTTCAAAATGAAAGCTGATGTCAATGTGAATGCATTACACAATTACCCCACAGGCCATGTCTTCTCCGCAAAAAC
This sequence comes from Asteroscopus sphinx, assembly GCA_949699075.1. Classification (NCBI taxonomy): domain Eukaryota; kingdom Metazoa; phylum Arthropoda; class Insecta; order Lepidoptera; family Noctuidae; genus Asteroscopus; species Asteroscopus sphinx. Next base: position 19,480,060 of record OX453010.1, read on the forward strand.
ATAAAGATCGTCTAACAAACAACAACATTAATCGGTATATTAAGTTTACAAAATATCAAAAATAGTTTAATTTCGACAGGCAAAGGCTGGTATTACAGAATTAGATCTTAATTAATATAGCTACAAGACAAAGATTGATTAGGGCGGATGTCTTCATTATTTCAGACTTGTTATAATCCGGGCCTATGTTCTACTTGTTTTTCTTACCCTAAATTGATTCGTATCTATTACATAATTTTTGTGCAAAACAGATTTATCTTAACAAAATACAATTTCATAATTTATGTTTAGAAACGAATGCAGACCAAAGTCGATTACTAAAAAAAAAGGACAAAAAAAAACGACATGTAAATGGACTTACTAAAACATTTTATTCCCAAGTTTTTACTTTCAGTTACCTAAAAGGAATGTCATGATATCACGGTATTTATAATTTACGTTTTGATATTTTCTTATGAAATTTTAAGACTTGGAGCAGAGCAATTTGACCAAAGTAATAAAGTTATAAAGCAAACTTTTCGACTCCAGTTACTCAATATTGCGTTTTCATTAAGATTTTTCTAGTGTTTGCATATTTTGTTATCCTACTAGTATTATAAATGTGAAAGTTTTTGAAGTTGTTTGGATGTTTTTTACTCAACCAAGTTGGAGGAGCCGAATGGATTTTCATGATATTTGGCATACAGATAGAACATAACCCGGATTTACATGTAGGCTACTTTTATCTCGGGAAGATGAAAGGGTGGGTGAAACCGCGAGGCACCGCGAGCTAGTACCTAATAACTGGTGCCCTATTTTCAGTATTTTCATAGTGCCCAATTATACATATAACGTGTATAAACATTATTAGTTGTGGTCCTTTTAAGTAGTGAATGTACCCGTCATAACAAATAACTTTTGCTATGGGATGGGAGCAACCCTGAAATCGTGAAAGAGATACAGCTTTTCCATATAGTCATAAATGTCGCTTGACAAAACGTATGGAACAGCTAGTTTTTCTCATTATTACTTTTTGACTAATTTAATAAAAGTAAAAGTAAAAGTTGTTCGTTAGATGAGTACATTCAACCTTTAAGCTACACACACTATACTAGCTATATTACACCTTATATTATTAACACGCTTAAATTAGCTAACTATGTTAACATAACATTCCATGTGGTATCGGACGTAAAGAATTGCACCACCCTATATCTTCTCATGGGTGTCGTAAAAGGCGACTAAGGGATTCACCAGAGGATGGGCAGCAGCGTTCTCTGAGTATTTAACCAACCAACTGCGATAGCCAACCCGCCTGCCAAGCGTGGTGATTATGGCATATCCCCCCAACATATGCTTGGGGTGGCCTATGTCCAGCAGTGGACGTCTTTAGGCTGAAATGATGATCATCATCATAATTTCAGCCGAAAGACGTCCACTGCTAGACAAAGGCCTCCCCCAGAGGGGGATATGCCATAATCGCCACGCTTGGCAGGCGGGTTGGCGATGGCTTGGTTGGCTGAAATGATGATGATGATGAAAACAAATCTTGGAAGTCTATTTTAACTTATTTCTAATTGTCGTATCAATTTGAAACTTAGCAAGTATAAATAATCCGGATGACAATACAATAATTTATTACCATCTAGCTGATCTTATGATGGACTACAGTACCTGTAAAAGCATATTTTTTTAGTTTTTGAAACTACAAATTTATATTAATTAATATTAGGCTGGCTGGCAAGGCGCAGGACCAGTCGTTGTGGCGATGCTTGGGGGTGGCCTATGTCCATCGGCTGAAATGGTGATGATGAATATTAGGCTGATCGCATATATCATAGGTTTCACTGAAACATTGACAGCATTAATATGTTTATATTTTTTTTTTTTTCCCGTGCGGTAATCCTCATGGACGCACTCCACCCGGGGTAGGCGGAGCCAGTGTCGGACTCTTACCGATTAAAACCATCACGGTGTTCCTTCAACTACCTTAGCCGGGGGCGTGGGAACCCCGCCACAAGCAGGCGAGCCCCTGCTCCCCGTGCGGCCTAACGACGGCCGCACCCTCCTCTGTGGCGCACACGGAACACTGCACGCCACCTCACCTCACGGGCCTTTACCAGCTACGCCAGCTGCGCCAACTACGCCAGCTACGCCAGCTGCTGGTCGGGCAGCAGACTACCCCGAGTCTGCTGCTTGCAGGCCCATCCTCCTGTAATTTTTTATAGAAGTGTTCTTCCTCGGGGTCCGGGTGGTAAAGCCAAGGCCCTCGGTCCCAAGAGGTGCGAGAACACTACTCAGCAGGCACTCCTGGGATTACTAGACCGTCGGGGGCAGGGAAGGACAGTCCCCCCGCTGCCTGCCCAGTGGCAGGGTGAGTGCACACCGGTCCCGCCCCTGCTCCTCCACAGTGCCCTCTGCTATCTCAGAGTGACAAGCGGAGCAACTTCACATTGGCCCATATCGGGCCCCTCCCGTGCCAGAATATTCGCCACAGGCAATAAGGTCCCCGGTCCAAAGGAGACTTATTGCCCGTGCCCAGGGTGCACCGGCCCAACAACTGCCGTTCCCTCTAGACGTGTCCAGAAGGACAAGCAGCCGTCAGACACACGTGGAAGTTTTCTGGCCAGCACCCCTTATAAAATTATGCTAAAATAACTCTGTTTATCATAATAAAACAATGTATCTATTATTTATAACTCTAATTATTATAATTATAATTTGGATGATAATTCATGGAACATACTAAAACCAAGCCATTTAATGTAATCGTATAGGTTAATTTAATAATTACATTTACTGTAATTTATGAACGTAAGAAAACAATTTCGCATAACAACATTAATAAATAATTTAATTACGACTGGAATGGTAAACAAACAATGTAGGTACGACATTAGGGTAGGTAGATTCGGAGAAGAGACCTGTGCCGAGCAGTAGGACAATAATAGGCTGCTTATGTTCTGTAACCCATTTTCATTCTTCCTAAGTTTCATTACCTTTTTTACCTTTTTCTGCGATGTTAAAGGCGATAGCTACTTTATTCCTACTTTGCCTTTAAGTTAATCTGACTCTGCCTACAACTTATTGATTAAATACTAAATGATGACATCAGTTGAAATTCTACTAACAAACAAGCATGAAGATAAACAAGTCAAACGTTGTACTGTGGTATCCATATCTCACGCATAAATGTAAGCCCTCGAGATCGGTGTAAGTTTCCAAACCTGTGATTAATAGCCCACAAGACGGGATAATCTGCCATTATGTACCTGCCTAAACTAATGTATCCTCTTACAAACTACTGCAAAATGAAAGCAAAATTTACAATATGATCTTCACACAGTATTAGGTATATAAGCACTGGTGTACTAAACCAGGAGTCACAGGCTTGAATCCTGCTTATGAGATAATATTGCTTTCAAACGGAAATTATTTATTTGTTGAAATAATCCACAATTTCTCTTTTACAAAAACAAAATAACTTAAGACAATTGAGTCTTATTTTATTTTGTTTTCATCAAAGAAAGGCTAATGAGACAAAATAGATTTTCTACTGTATTGCGGCCGCCAACGGCTCATGATGATGTTGATGGGTTAAAAGAGAGTTTCATTCTTCTTACTTGGTATTGGACTCAATATCAGTATTTTACAAGGAGTGACTGCCATCCAGGTCTATAGCGAGATCTTAATATTAGACTCCTTTCGGATTTCTGACTACCCGTAACATCCATACCCATAAAGCCATAGATATTCTTATGACTACTGGAACCGATACTTTAGTACGCTCTCCGAGCCACGAAGGGTTCTCGATATGCAACGAACCGGTCCACGGACTGACTACGGTTGGTACAGCTTAACCTCACATATAGTATAATATGCGCTGTTGTTATCTTGTAACCTATAGCCAAGAGCCCCTCAAAATAAATATAATCAGTAATTACAGGATAATTGAAGCTATAAGCGCAAGGGTACGCCACAACAGCGGCGGTAAGGCCCATCATGGAGGAGAGGCTGGAGAGGAGCCATGGTGCTCTCACCTACCGGCTGACGCAGATACTCTTGGGGCACGGTTGTTTCGGGAATATCTGTGTCGCATAGGCCTGGAGCCGACGCCCGAGTGTCATCACTGCGGGAGCTGTCTTGAGGACACTGCGTAGCAGACACTGGCGGAGTGCCCAGCTTGGGCCACACAGCGCCGTGACCTTATCACTGCTGTAGGCGGCAGCGATCTTTTACTTCCGGCCGTGCATCTGTCTATGGTCAGGAGTGAGAGCCTTGGGAGGGCATCGTCTCCTTCTGCGAGGAGGTGATGCTCGCTAATAAGGCGGCGGAGAGGGATCGAGGGGCGACGACCTCTTTTCCCACGCGCAGGAGACGGACCGGGTGCCACAGGGCGTACGTCGACCTCCAGCCACCCTAAGAGTGGGCTTGTGGATGGTGGACTCAGGGTAGCCCAGCGTCCGATCAGTCGAGGCCCGTAACGTCGTCGCACGCCGTGTTCTACGCGTGCCAGTCAAGAGGAGGGTGCAGCCGACTTAGATGCCGCACGGGCAGAAGAGGCTCGCCTACTAAGGGCGAGCTAGGACCTGCCGAGGATGGTTGAGCGAATACAAAGGTTCCCACGCCCCCGACCAAGGGTCGTTAGAGTAACACCGTGGTCGTTTTAGTCGGTAAGAGTCCATCACTGGATCCACCTTCCCCGGGCGGAGTGCGTACACGAAAAAAAAAGGCTGTAAGCACAAAAATGGCGTATCATTTCCAGACACAGAAAAAAAACCTTAATTACTCATCTTTTATTCACCACTCAATTTGATGATTTTACATAACCCTAATCGTAATCCATGAAGTCCTCGTAATAATTCCACTTGGTATTTTCCAGGGATTTAACGAAATAGTTATATGACATTTATGTAAATACTAAATACGAATAATTCCGTTTGTATGATAAGGTAATGGAGTCAGTGGATGCCGTATTTGGGATGTGTTATCAAATCGACCCAAAAGTTCGGCTGGGCCTGCCCTGCCTGATAATACCTACTTGAGGGACCGTTTTCCATCAGACCGGATTTTGGGAATAAAATTTACATACAAACGTGTTATATACGGTAATATACTGAACCGTTTTGGAACTACATCATTTCGCGTAGCTTTATCCGTAAAGTATTTTATTTATTTGTTATTCATTTTAATTAAAATCTGAGTAAACAAATTACTCTTCTTTCTCTCTTCTTCTTCTCTTAATTTATAATTTTAAAATACAAATCATTTGAAATCATAGTGGTTTTACACATTTCTGGCGAGTTAAATTAACATTTATTTTATTAACATTTTAAAGAATTAATAACAATGAAAACAACAACAAGTTGAAGATATAAATTGAGGAAAGAAAAAATCACTCACGAGCAGGATTCGAACCTGCGAATCCCGGCTCGCTGGCTGATCGAATCCTGCTTGTGAATGATTTTTCTTTCCACAATTTTTATCTTTAGATTTCGCTTCGCATGATTAAATGCGTAATAGTACGTGGGACACTCAGAAAGTTTTGCGAAACTAAAAAAAATTGTTCTATACGTACATATATTTTTATCAAATCTTTTCAAAGTACTTTCCACCAGCCTCTATACAAAGATTCATGCGCCTAAACCAGTTTTCAAAACACTTTTTCCAGTCCGCCGCAGACACCTCGTTTACAGCCTGCTCGAACGCAGCCAGCGCATCTTCCGGCGACGAAAATTGTATCCCTTTGAGCTGATTTTTTATTTTTGGGAATAAAAAGAAGTCACACGGTGCTAGATCAGGGCTGTAAGGAGGGTGACCCAGGAGTTTGACTGGCGTGCTGTCCAGGAAGTCCCTCGTTTTGAGTGCGGTGTGCGCAGGTGCATTGTCGTGGTGGAGCAGTAGCCCGCGGAGCCCTGTGTTTGGTCGCTTGTTGCTTATAACAGAGAAAACTTCTGGCAAACATTTGGTAGTATACCATTCGGCATTAATGCTTCTTTGATCCCGTAAGGGAATTGATACCAAGTGGCCAGTCAAATTAAAAAAGCTAGCGATCAAAATCTTACCCCCGCTTCTAGATCGCTTCACTTTGGTAGGCGTTGGCTCATTTTGAAACACCCAAACAGTCGACTGGCGCTTGGTTTCTGGGTCGTATTGATAAATCCAGGACTCATCACCTGTAACGATGTCGTAAACACGCCGAGACGAGCCTGCTTCAAATTTGTTAAGCATATCACGGCACCATTCCACCCGGGCCTGCTTCTGAGCATCGGTGAGGTTGTGCGGCACCCAGCGTGATACTATCCTCCTCACGCGAAGATGGCTGTGTAGAATCTCGTGAACGCTTCCCGATCCAATCTTCAATATGTGTTGAATCTCCTGATATGTAATTCGCCTATTGTCTTGGATTAAATTTTTCACTGCTAGCACGTTTTCTTCGGTAACAGCCGTCAAAGGGCGACCGCTTCTTTCGTCATCCCCCAAAGTTGGTCGACCGCGCTTGAATTCGTTATACCAACGATACACGGTTGCCTTGGAAGGGCCTTCATCCATGAATGCCATTTGAAGTCTATCGTACGATTCATCCGGTTTCAGGCGACACTTGAAATCGTATAAAATCATAGCTCTAAAATGTTCCCGGCGCAGATCCATATTTCAGTGAGACACAATACTTTGAATTAACTCGCAAAAAATGTGGAGGGAAATTTTGAAATTGGAACTTACTTATTTTTACTTATAAATAATCATATTTTCGAAAAACATTATAACTGGCCAGTCTCCCATATATAAAAACTTTTTTTCGCAATACTTTCTGAGGGGCCTGGTACATTATGATACAAGTGAGCAGTTGACTATTATACTCGAGGCTGGCTTGCAGGCCGAGCCGAAGGCGAGGGCGTAATGGAGCCGAGAGTATAATAGTCAATGCTCACGCGTGTCATACAACGTTTTTCAACACACTTGCGAGGAAAAAAACATACACACATTTTAGACAAATATTGAATTTGTGAAAAATGGCGCGCGGATTACTGTAAATGTAATCGCACGGTGACATACAGCTATGCGCGCGCAGGTGGTCGAAGGAAACCGCCAAACAGCCTAATATTAAAAATATTATAAAATGATATTTTTTATTTATAACACAAATTAATATTAATTTGTTGACAAAAATAAATAATTTGATGAAATGAAATGTTTATATAGCATATTTTAATTAATACAGTTGATTTATTCCCAAAAATGTTTAATTTTGTTCAGGCATAAAAACTTTTTGCTGCGATTTAAAAATAAACTGTAAAGTAAAAAGCACTAGTGCGATAATATAATAAAAAAAGCACGCGTGCGTTATAAGCTACATTATGAACCTAAAAGCGGTGCAATAAGAGCCACTTTACGAGCAAGTGTGTTGAAAATAATAATAAAATAACAACAAGTTGTAATATGTTGGTCACAGTAGCCTAAACTTTACTAAACATAAATGAACAAATATACTTGATACAATAAAAGTTATCTCGACATTTCCCGGGCAAATATTCTCATAGTGCGTGCGAGTGCGGGCAAGTGTGGGCAATTTACTTACATTTTTGTGTGGTCGCCATATGTTGCGAGTGCCCGGCGCTCTTAATTGCCTCTGTCGGAACCCTTCTGCGGCTTGTAGATTGCGCTGCGGTGAAATAATTCACAGAGGAACTTCTGTGTGAAGTAGTTCTGCCTATATGCTGTGATATTGACTTAGCGCCGACGAGTTTAACTTGGAGTATGAGATTTGCATTTTGTACTAGATACGTAATTGCTAGTTTATAGTGTTTATTTTTATAACCACATAGGTGACATAGGTACATAAAACGTATAGTATTCATCATCATCATCATCATTTCAGCCGAAAGACGTCCACTACTGGACATAGGCCTCCCCTAAGCATATGTTGGGGGATATACCATAATCGCCACACTTCAGGCAGGCGGGTTGGCGATCGGAGTTGGTTGGTTAAATACTCAGAGAACGCTGATGCCCATCCTCTGGTGAATCCCTAAGTCACCTTTTACGATACCCATGAAAAGAGACAAGGGTGGTGCTATTCTTTACGTCCGGCACCACATGGAACACATAAAACGTGTGGTATAGTGAAAGTAATTTAATTAAATTTTAATTAATTAAGTAATTTTATTTAATTGCGGTGGCGATCAAACGCAAGCCCGTTAAGTAAAAAAAAAATCCTTAGAAGGCAATTAATGTATGGTCACCTCATGTGTGACCCCGTCTATGGCGTTCAGTGAGATCTCACTTTGGGCACTAGGATAAGAGCAGTTAAGTACTGTTACTATTACTACTATTGATAAGATAGTTGAAAAATATATATCAAAGCAAATATACGAATTCTATGAAAAAAATAACATACTAACCGACAAACAATATGGTTTCCAACCCAAAAAGAATACCACCCAGCTGTTATCAGCGTTTACAGATAGTATTCACAGACATTTAAATGAAAAACAACACGTTTTGGTAGTCTTTATAGACTACAGCAAGGCCTTTGATACGCTTAGGCATGACAGGCTATTAGAGAGTCTTCGTGACAGTGGAATTAGAGGCAAACTATTGGACTGGTGTGAAGATTATCTTAAAGACAGAAAATTTATTGTTAAAGTCAGTAACGCTACTAGTGAATCAGTCGAGGTAACTGGAGGCACGGCACACACAAGGCTCGGTACTTGGGCCGTTGCACTACCTCACTTATGTAAATAATCTTGTTAATGTTATAAAGAAGTGTGAGACTTATCAATTTGCAGACGACACTTGCCTTGTAGCTACTGGAAGGAGTGTCGATGAGGCTCAAAAACTACTGCAAGAAGATTTTGACTTACTGACTAAATGGTCGCATGACGCTGGCTTAGTCTTAAACGCTAGTAAAACTAAACTAATGTACATCAGTACCAGTCAAAATAGAAGCTCTTGCATACCAAAACTAACAGCACACTGTCATGAATGTTTGCATGACAACAGCCCTATTAAGATAGCCTTGCCTTGTAAATGTGACTCCATAGATCTCGTAAACAAACAAACATATCTGGGGCTTACTATAGATAACCGACTTAGTTGGAAGGAACATATAAATGTAGTAAGTGACAAGTTAAGAAGTATGTTAGCAAAATTCTCCATAGTTAAATATAAAATTCCATACCAGACACTATTACTGCTTTACAAATCACTGGCCGAATCAACGATATCCTATGGGTTATCTAGTTACGGGAGAACATTTAAAACTCACCTTGATCAAATATATACACTCCAACTACGTATATTAAAAACCATTGTTCCCTATAACATTAAGAAAAGGTACAAAAATGATTACCATAAATTATTTGAGCACTGTAAAATTATACCAATACACGAAAAAATTGAACTGACATTATTAACCGAAGAATTTTTTAATGAAAATCTTAAGAAAACTAAAATATTACAAAAAAATTAAATGAGAACTCGTAGTGTCACTAATCCCAAATTGTTACTTCCAAAATATTTTAATTTACATGGTAGGAGAACGTTAAAATATATTATACCCTACCTAATCAATCAACTACCAACATCTCTAAGAGATAAAATAACAAAAAAAAAACATAAAATTTAAATTAAAACAACATTTCTTGCAAGTTAAAATACACAATAATAAAAATAACTAGTCAATACAATTAATAACATTATATTAATAATGTTAAGTAAGTATGTAAGTATAATAAATTCTCAAAAGCTTGCTGCATTTGTAGGAACAACCTGTATCAACACAAATACTACCCTCCACCAGTTTTTAAAGACGGCTCGCGCAGTCACCGGTGTTCGCTCCTTCATAATGTAGCTAAATAATATCTGGTATCTACCCACATTGTACTTATTTAATATCCTACCTTGTTAACTATATTTTTGTTTACCTGTTTGCATAGTCGATGATACTGATGTACGGTAAAACTCTAATGAGTTTATGTTTACATCTTTAGAATGTTTTTGTTATGTATACCACTGAACAAAAAAAAAAAAAAAAGTCATATATTATTCATCCTCCTGCCCTTATCCCAATTTAATTGTGGGTGGCGCAGCATGTATTTTTCTTCTATACAGCTCTATCAGCCTTCATCTCCGTGTTAGCCGGGTGCTCCCCCGGGTCACCTACGGAGTACGCCCTAGTCCTAACATCACAATATTTCACGCTGCTAAAGGTTTTGGCTTTGATTTTAAGCCCGGCCGCCTGCCTGACATCAACCCTCCTTGGGAAAATTTATTTGGCAAAATTATTTCCCTCAAATTTGTTCCCACCTATACAATCTATGATCCCTCCACGTTTCTGATCGTACCCAGATTATAATAGTTTAATTATTAGTTCGCCTAAGATCCTGCCGGATAGTAGCAGGATCGCTGTGAATAACCTCGTATGGATCAACCTCACGGTTAATGCTTGTAAGCGGATTACTTACTAATTGATTCCCGTCGGTTGAGATGAACACCGACTGCCTTGATCCCAGATTAATTGTTATCTTATACAACGTGTTATTGATATAACTGAAAACCTCTTAAGGGGTCATTGTACTGATCAGTATGAACAACTTTTACTACGGACGAAAACTGAAATCGCAAAAAAATATCAGACGTTCCCTACATTTTGTCAATTTATGTGAACACAAATGTAAGGAACAGCTGATATTTTTTTTGCGATTTCAGGGTTGGTCCCATAGTAAAAGTTGTTTATACTGATGAGTAAAATGACCCCTAAAGAGGTTTTCAGTTATTTCAATAACAGGTTGTATATTGGTAGTACTTTCGATCTTGCTGTCACTAAATTATATTATAATGAAGTGGACATACATATTTATTGTTCATCGAATTGTAATTGTAACATGTTTTTTTATAAATGCTATCCTGCCGCTTGAAAAATTCAATATCGCTTAAAAATGCTGTTATCATAGAATAATGATGGTTTCCTATGGCTGTCATGCTATTTAATATTCTTAAATTGGAAAAATTGTCCCCTATAACTTACCGAAAGTGAGAGGAATTTGGTGGTTTTGATTTTCGCTTGATTGTGATTATTTCTAATTGATTTTCAGATAAGCTGCAGTTCTTAAGGTAAAAAAATACAAGAGCTACCCACAACAAAGAACAACACAAGCACTGACAAGGCATTGTGTAGTGTCTGGGAGTATACGCGACGTGTAGAGCTCAAGTTCAACAGTAACCTCTTAGACGCGGTTGCGATACCTACTATAGCCTGAAACTGCTCAGTGTTGTTTTCTGCGCGGTGCCTTAGTTATTCTAAAGGTGTATTGTAACTAGATATTTTATAGGTGTTTCTCTATACCAATACAACTGTGTGAAGATTCGATATGTATAAATACCAGATCAAACCCTATAGTCCTTTTACCAGCATTTTTCATATATTCTGTAGCCATTCCTTTCCCTTTTTACGCAAAGACCGCTGAGAGACCTTTCCAAGGGTAGAGCAATAACCTGTTGGATTTTAAGATTGCAATCTTGTGTAAAGAGGACACATTCTGAGTCTTTTCGTAGTTATATTATTTATATTAAGTATCAGAGAATCACTAACCTAACCTTTGTTTGTACTACATATATTATACTCTACACTTACCTATACCTACTCTTTCCTTAAAGATATAACGTAATTTTATTATGGTGCAAACCTAAAAGTAATTGTTAAGAATTACTAGGAGAATCGATTGGGATAGTTTTTATACTATTTGGTTCATCATCATCATTATTTGAGCTGAAAGACGTCCACTGCTGGTCATAGGCCTCCCCCAAGTATATGTTGGGGGGATATGCCATAATCGCCACGCTTGGCAGGCGGGTTGGCGATCGCAGTTGGTTGGTTAAATACTCAGAGAACGCTGCTGCCCATCCTCTGATGAATCCCTTAGTCGCTTTTTTCGACACCCATGAGAAGATATAGGGTGGTGCAATTCTTTACGTCCGGCACTACACGGAACACTATTTGGTTATTATGGTTAAAATCAGTACATCAGCGGGTTGTGAATAGGTAAGACCTAGGAGTTTCAGCTCGAGAAGTTTCCATGCAATAGGTAGCCCTTGCACATCGTTTTTAGGGTTCCGTACCCAAACGGTGCCAAACGGGACCATATTACTCTCGCTACGCTGTCCGTCCGTCCGTCCATCTATCGGTCACAGAGCTGCATATTTTGAACGGTACCTAATGGGTAACCGGTTGAAATTTTCCCAGAATATGTGTTGCTATGACTCCTATCACGACAAATACTAAAAATAAAAAAATACCAAAGGGCAAAGGTCCCCATACAAGAAACCTCGAAAAACATGCATTTTTCAGTATCAGACTTGGTTTGATTATAGTGCATACTATCTAGTTTAGCAACAAATACTAAAAATACGGCAAACAAAGACAGGTTGTACCTGCGTAAGAAAGAGATGCAAAAAATCATATTTCGCGCACTATGTGTTGATGTCTTTCCATGAACTCTCGTAAATTAAATCAGTTTCTCTAAGGTAACAGCATAAAATAGATAATAAGACTAGTATTATTGTTTATTCTTATGGTAACAAGTCGATGGGTGGTACGGAATCCTTACTGCGCGAGTCCGACTTGCACTTGGCCGGTTTTTTAGTTTCTCTGCTTCCTACTGGGTAACTTAAAATAACTTTTCTCCCACTTGCTCGGAAATTGGTTCATTATTCAAAAAAAAGAATACATCAATCGGCTCTTTTCCGTACGCAACGAAATAACAGGCCGGTAATATGCAACACGACAATAATAGAAATTGCTGGACACTTTTTATTTTTTAAATTATGCTACCGAGGTTTTTAAGCACACACTTACATAAATTAGGTATTTTTGGGTACAAAATATTTATCATTATAAAGGCTGAATGCACATTTTTTATTTTCAAAACTTTGAACATAGAACAAGAACCGCGCGCGGACGTATTGAAGCGAATGAAAATTAGATACCGTTGAATAAATTTGTGTATTGTTTCCTCGCAAATGAGAGAAAAGTACTATACAAGTCTCGGCCGAAATAGCAATTAACGGCCTCGTTTAGTTAAAAAGGACTCGGCTTGCGCCTCGTCCTTTTAACATTACTTGGGAAGTACTCGGCCGTCAATTGCTTCATTTCCGGCCTCGACAGTAATGTACTATTAATCATCATCATCATCATCATCAGCCCATTAGTGTCCCACTGCTGGGCACGGGCCTCTTCAAAGAATGAGAAGGTTAAGGCCTTAGTCTACCACGCTGGCCTACTGCAATTTGGCGGAATACACACATCATCGAGAACTATATGGAGCACTCTCAGGTGTGCAGGTTTCCTCACGATGTTTTCCTTTACCGTTAAAGCAAGTGATAATCAAATTGTGATCCGCACATTAATTAGAAAAGTCAGAGGTGCGGGCTGGGATCGAACTCAAACCCTCTTGCGCGGAAGGGAAGCGTTCAACCACTAGGTTATCACTGCTTTTAACTTACTGCTAATAACTTTAATAGTATGTAAAGTTTTAATTTAAGAAAATGTATTCCCAGATAATTATGTTGGAAATCTTTTTGGGGTGTTTAGATTTGCAACAAAAATAAAGTTGTATAGTTGTTGCATTAAAATGTCCACAAATCATCATAAGCACTATAACAGCAAGACCTGAAACAATTATCATAAGCAGGCCATAAAGCAATTGTTACTTGCGGGAATCGAACCTGCAAAACATTGAGCACGATGTGCAGAAGCAATCGTGTCATTAGTCATTTTGTTACCTAGCCGTGAATAGTATTCAAAATCCACAATGACCTATCTGCAAACGAATTGCAGTTACTGTAACGCTAACCGTTACAATAAAAGATTCACAGTTTAAATAAATAGCGAGTAATTTGTTTGTATAGTTTTGATATCGAGCGAAAATTGCGGTTTACTTTAGTAAGTTCAAGCTTTTCCATTATCCTAAAAGGAATCTAAGTAGAAATACTACAAATTGAATCATTTTATTTTAAAAGCACTACTTCAATGAAAGTGGTTTCCATAAAAAAATATAACATAAACATAAACGCCAAAGGGGCTCGTGGCGAATTAGTAACCACGCAAAGTGTACGATCTACGAGGTTAAGCTGCGTTTGCCACGATCAGTCCGTGGATGGGTGACCATTTCGTTACACATCGAGACGATTTCGTGTCTCGGAGAACACGTCAAGCTAACGGTCCCGGTCATACGAATATCTATGGCAGTCGTTACAGGTAGTCAGAAGCCTGGAAGTCTGACAACTGGTCTATCCTCCGAATGTCGGTCGGTATTACCCAGTAACTGGGTTGCAATGGTCTGACGGCAGTCGCTCCGTGTAAAATACTGATGTTCAGTCTCATCTGGTTAGACTGAAAGTCGATGCTAACTTAATTGGGATAAGGCAAGAAGGATAAAACACGAACATCCCACTGCTGGGCACGGACTCTTCTCAGAGTCAGAAGAATTCAGGCGTGCTACACACACCGTCAAGTACTTTATGGAGCACTCTCAGGTGTGCAGGTTTCCTCACGATGATTTTCTTCACCGTTGAAACAAGTGAAAATCAAATTCGATCAGAGCATGAATCCTAAAAGTCAGAGGTGCGGGCCGGGTTCCTACTCAGACCCTCCTGCATTGAAGGCAGGCGTTCAACCGTTAGGCTATCATTGCATTTAAATAATCTTTAGTTTCCCTTCAAAACACATAAAAATCTTTCGCTTTAAAATAAATACTAGAACGCCTCCCGCCTGCGGCGATTATGGCACATCCTCCCTTTTGGGGGAGGCCTATGTACAGCAGTGGTCGTCTTTTGGCTGAAATGATGATGATGGTGATAACTTGCACGTAATTGGTTGAGGAAAATAAATACATGCATTTAATGTATCACATTATCATTTTATTGAAAATATCGGGGAAAAGGTAAAGTAAAGAAAAACATCGTAATATAAATAGACAATATTATTGTATAAATTTTTGTATACATATTAATATGTATAACCGAATTAACTATATTATTATTATTACACTGACTAGATATTTTTCACTAAAAAATTTGGCAGTTTCGTTTCTCAACTTCCTGAATCTTGTGAGCAACCTGAGGACAAAAGAATCACATCGTTAGTTTTTATTAATGTCACGGAATGCTTTCCGTTCTCTTACTTTCATTTTATATGTATTTTGTTTATAAATTTAGACCATAGACTACATATTCGACCGATAGTTGGCCGATATTTTTGTTGGCTTTAGTCACATTTTTTTTTTAAAGAGTAGCGCGTCCTGGGATTCCCTACAGAAGCGAAGCTTCTACGTATTTGCAACCGCAAATAGAACGCGCGCGAAAGTTAACGGTGTCGTTTTCTCTCAGTTCATCTTCCGGTGGCCGAGCGCGCATAGTGACGCTATAGAAGCTTCGCTACAAAAAAATCTGTATTTTGAGAGGATGCACGATTTTTTAGTTTAGTACTGTGATTTCACTCACCATGGTCGGGGCAATAATGTCGTCGGCGTCTCCGTCGCCGTTGAGCGTCGCATGCGTCCACGCATGTTTCTTCTGCACAAAGAAATATAAATGTTGTATTGAAAAATATTTCAAGAATATAATGATAAATGGTAATACATATTATTATTATATATGATTTCGTATCATCATCATTTTCAGTCGAACGATGTCCTAGATTCAACCATGTTCTTTGCTTTCTAATCCGTTTACCAAATCGCAATATTTACTTGCAATCAAAATCTTTCAAAATATTTGCTATTTCGAAAAAAATATTCTCTATCTAATGATCCAGGAAATATCTATCTGTATGTCTTTCTTCCATGTTATGTTTGTCTTTCATTCAAGTAATTCAACTAAAATTACAAAACTTCCCAGTTTTTTTAGTTGTTTTATGGCCTGAGGAATTTTTACCCACGTCTTTAATAAAACACAGTAATGGAAATTTTACAAGAAGGTTCTAAGGGAATGATGAGAAAATAGAAAAAGTCACTTTTTCAACTTTATGCCAAATGGCAAATGTGCGTAAATACGCTTGTGCACGGTAACGAGCGTTAACATTTTATTATACGTCCATACTCCAAGAAACACAAGTTTTGAAAAACAATACAAAATCCACAATCAGTTGTTTCATCCTTGCCTTTTCATCTCTGCATCAGTTTAAGGTTGACTGGCATAATATTCTCAATGCCTTAGGCATGTAGTTCACCTATGTAGGTACATTTGTTGCATAAAGTTTAAATAAATAAATAAACACGCTCTATTCAAATTTCCCTGCCTATCCACTATATACTAAGTTTGTCGTGGTTTTTTTATTCAAAATGGACCGCACCTAAAGCCGCGTCTCCTGCGATCATATTTTTGTTATTTCTAACATCTAACATGTTTTTCTAACAAAAAGTGGGCGTAGCCTAGCTGTTCGGCCGCATTTGATTAGCCTAAAGCAGGCTCCACACGTTGGCCCCAACGTTGAGACGAGCTTGACCCGTAATTAGCCTAGCGTCCACATGTTCAGCAGGCTAGCGGTGAGGAGAGACGTTGCACTGGTTAAGTATGTGGTTAGAGTGCTGCATGGTTCCGTACACCACCCAGAGGTACTGGAGGCGCTGCAGCTGTGTATGTGGGTGCTCGCCGTCGCCCCGCGCTGCTCAGCGTGGCGCCGGCTAGGACTAACCTCCTCAAGTTTGCCCCCTTGTCACGCGCCGCACGTTTGATTAATAAAATTATAGTCGATGAAGACATTGACATATTTTATGATAGTTTTACCAAGTTCATGGGAGTAGTACAGAGGTGTATAGAAAAAGGAATAGTACTGAAAACTGTTATGTATTATAATT
This sequence comes from Asteroscopus sphinx, assembly GCA_949699075.1. NCBI lineage: Eukaryota > Metazoa > Arthropoda > Insecta > Lepidoptera > Noctuidae > Asteroscopus > Asteroscopus sphinx. The sequence continues at coordinate 19,496,895 of OX453010.1, forward strand.
GTAAGTTTTATGTTATGTTTTGTAACATCCCCTTGGAATAAGTTCTGTTATGGTGTAACATAAATTGCGAATAAATAAATAAATAAATAAATGTTGGAGATAATGTTAGTTTAGTTCCATCAGAGCCAATGTAAAGACGTCTGAAATATATGTTGCATTGCGCACTTTAAGATTAAGAGCTGAACTGTCAATTAAAATAACTCAATAGTTAAACAATAGACGTCTATGAAAAATGTTTTGACAAACAAGAGAATATCATTATTATTTTGTTAATAAACATAAATCTTTATAGCATATATATATTATATATAAAAAAAATATATATATATATTTTATCTTTATTTTGCAAGAATGAGCAAACCGCCAACGTGTGGGCGCATCACCAACGTTGGCTCATAATTCCTTTGATAAAACCGACACACGACGGCTAACTGCCAATACTTGCCCCAACGTTCGGGCCAACTGCATTTTCCCGATCCACACGTTGGCAAATAGCGTTAGTGCCAACGTTCGGGCCAATGTGTGGAGCCGGGGTAAACAAAATATCAACATGTTTTTAGATTTGGTTTGTTTTTTAGATTTATTATAGAGTGGTTCGAGCATCAGACTGCTGATTATAAGGTCGTGGGTTCGATTTCCACAGGACACAAATATTTGTATGTGATGAGATGTGAAGTGTTTGTGTTGGTCTGGGTGTTTTTTGTGTATTATAAGTATGCATTTACAAAAAAAAAAAAGTAAGTATTATATCCATTGTCTATACCCATAGTTCAAGCTCTGGTTAGTTTGGGACTAAGATGGTGCTGTGTAAAAATGTCCTTTCCTTTGTGGTGTTAGGTGTGTGACTCACCGTCGCAGCAGGCGGCGCGCGGCGGCGGCGCGGCGTCGTCGTCGTGGCGCGCCAGTGCGCGCAGCTGCAGCGTGTATGCGCGCGCGCCGCCCGCCACCGCCGCGCCGCCCGCGAATGTAGCGTAAGGACTTATCTCGTACACATCTGTTGGCACGGTTCTTATTTGAAAGAAAGATAAATATTTATTTATCTACACTCATATCGTAAAATTCGAATTATGAACTCGAAAGTAATGTCATAATGACATACTTTACGCACATGCACCTGTAATGAATTTAAAAAGTTTCATTACGATACAGTTTGCTGAATAAAACAATGCGGTAATTGGTATTTTTTTTTTTTTCCATAACCGCACACTTCAGCCCAACTAAGGAGTTTTTAATGCCACTTCGACCCAACCAAGGAGTTTTCAATCGTTTTTTTTTTGCAGTCATACAGTTTGGCACCAAAAAGTACACAAAATTCAGGGTGGCGCCACTAGTCATAAATTGAAAAATGTTATCGTTTAAAATCGCGTTTTTGGCAGAACTTTTGATTGTCATATTGCTTTTAATTATATTTAAGTGTTTACAGGCATATTTTTTGTATGATAAAACAGAGATTGACGGAATCCTGACAAGGATAGAAAATTAGTTCCGATTATTTATAATGTTTTCGCCAGACTATATTTTATTATCTGTGTTGACCCGCGCTAGGGCGCGTGCGCGGCCCGCGCCATGGCCTACTGGATTTGGTCGTCATAACTTGAAAGTTTATTGTAATTTTTTACGTTATTATTATGGTTTTGTATGTCAAGTTTTATTCTGGGCAAAAATATCAGACTACAGCAGTGATACTGAACTGAGGATAATATTATGACCCCACCTGAATTTCTGTACGACGTAAATGACGAACAATCTTTTACCAGGAAAATCAAGAAAAACTAACGACAATGTTACCAAGATTTTGACTTTGGTAAACTCACACTCGTGTTTAAATAACCCCTATTATGCAACAGTTTCATAAACTACTATTATTTATTTCAATGGTATCATAATTAATAGAATAAAGTCTTTATTTGGAAAACACAAAATCCAATGTATTGGTAAAAATACCTTATAAAAATGCAGGTAGTGTTATGGTGTTAGTAAGATTTTTTAAGAGGTAGGAACCCTTCCATCTCATCGAAAAAGCACATAAACATTAAACCACATTTTAGTATTAAGACCGCCGATAAATATCAATAGCCTGAATAGCTCTAATAATTATGTTATAAGCGTGCTGTATTTCCGATGACATCAGTTTGTCGTCACCTGACGATGCTCTACTTTTTCGTTTTTGCTGTCGTTGAATAAAACGCATTATCCAACCGATTGTTATTATAACTCGAGTTATGGAGCTATTATTTTGCAGTAATTTCATCATAAATGAATTATTTTTGTATAAGGCTGTGTTTACACATGCCTTCTTTACTTCAATATGTGGAACTTCATAATTTGATACAACGATGTCCTCCAAGTTGTTGCTCGATAACCAATGTGGACCCTCCCACCATAATTTATGCTCTTGCAGTGTTGTTGTTGATAATCCCCGGGTAGCGCAGTCTGCTGGATTGTCCTCTGACCTTACGTGACGCCACCGGGAAGCGGGAACCACGTTTACAATTTGGTGCACTCTATTAGCGACGAATGATTTCCATCTTGCTGAATCTCCGTGTAGCCATCCGAGAACTACCATAGAGTCGGTCCATACAGTGATGTTTCGGTTTTCTGATGGAATAGCTTGTACGATCTTCTGAATAAGCTGTGAGAGAAGAACCGCACCCAATAGTTCCAGCCGAGGTAAAGTGATTTGCTTGCTGTGAGGAACTACTCTTGTTTTTGCCGCGACAAGACGAGATGTGTACTCGCCTTTACTATCTGTTGTTGTAAAATAAATTGCACATGCGTAAGCCTCTTCCGAAGCGTCGCAAAATCCGTGCATTTTATACATTTGGCTTGTGCTACATAAAAATCTAGGAATTTCAAAAATGTCTATGTTTTTCAAATCACCCCTAGATGTAGCCATTCGTTCAAAATCTCTGCTGGTAGTTCATCATCCCATGATATGCTTGATAACCAGGTTTTCTGGAACAAAATTTTTGCTTTGATAGTAAGAGGAGATAGCCACCCCAGTGGGTCATAGATTTTCGAAATATCTGATAGTAATCTTCTCTTGGTTTGGCTAGTTTCTTGATAGTTTATCTTATTATGAAACTGGAAGCAGTCAGATGTCGGATGCCATTGTAAACCCAACGTTTTCCGTGATTCTGAATCCTTGAACTCATAGGGCACATTGAGTTGATTATTTGCTAAATCTTTGATAAGGTCAGGGTGATTAGCGGACCACTTGCGTAGGTTCATGCCTGCTCCTCTCAGGACCTCTATTAGCTGCTGTTGTAAAAGTTTTGCTTGTTGGACACAATCGTGTCCGGACATAAGATCGTCCATATAAAAAGAATCCTCCAATGCTGCTGATGCAAATGGAAACTTCTCTGCATGATCCATTGCTATTTGCCTTAGAGTCCTGATTGCAAGGAATGGGGCTGCCTTAGTGCCATAAGTCACAGTGCTGAGGTGATATTCTTGAAGAATGTTGCTAGGCGAATCCCTCCAAATGATGGTTTGAAGATGCTGATCCTTTGCTCTTATAAGGATTTGTCGAAACATTTTTTCTATATCCGCTGTAATAACAAATCGATACATTCTCCATCTTAGAATAAGTGTCTGCAAATCCTGCTGTAAATTAGGCCCACATTCCATCAAATCGTTGAGACTTTGACCTGAAGATGTTTTTGCGGAAGCATTGAAAACAACTCTTAAAGCCGTAGTTGTAGAGTCTAATTTTATTATTCCATGATGCGGAAGATGGCAAGTTGCGTTTGTGGTCGTGTCAGCTTTTCGCATGTGTCCCAATTCCAAGTACTCATGTATAAATTTTTTGTATGATTCTGATAATGATTTATTTCGAGACATTTTTCGTTCTAGGCTATGAAATTGTGCTACAGCCTTTTGCTTAGAAGAACCAAGATGCTGCTCGAAACTTGGTTTCATGGGCAGTCCTACTTCGTATCGACCATCTTCCAAACGCCGAGTTGTTGCATGATAAAAGTCCTCACAGTACTGATCTTGCTCTGTCATGGTCGGGGAGGACTGGCTGATATCTTCAACTTCCCAAAATCTTGATAAGTCTTCGACGTTGTTTAGTGTGACATGACATTGGAAAGTCTTCACGTTTCCTGACAAAATCCAGCCTAATCTAGTTTGTTGTGCTATAGGGGCCTGTATTGGTCCTTTGATAAGGCCATTCATGATAATTTCCGAGTACACGCTTGCATCCAACAATAAATCAATAGGTTTAGACAAGTTGTACTCAGGATCTGCTAGGCCAATGTGCTGGATGTGAGGCCAAGACTGCTTGCTAAATGTGGCGTTAGGCAGGTTATTGACGACCTTTGATATGATTAATGCTTGTGTAGTGAAGTCGTAATCACCGTAAATAGATTGGCACTCCATTGTGACTATGCCTTTACAGTGTTTAGATCCCGGTCCTATGCCCGCTACAGAAGCATGATAGCGGTGACGTTGAAGTCCTAACATCTGGACTGCCTTCTCAGATATTAAGGATATTTGAGAGCCTTGATCAAGAAGTGCTCTCAATGTGATATAAGAATTGTCTGCCGATTTGATCCTTAAGGATAATGTAGTTAGCAGAATTTCTTCATCGTCCGCGGCTACGTGATTTACTTTATGTTGTTTTTCAGCAGATTTCAACATTGATTCGGTTGACATACTTGACGATGCTGGTTTTATTTGTTCCGCATTGTCATGAATAATTGTGTTGTGGTCGCCGTGGCACAGTTTACATTTTTTCAAAGAAATGCAAATGTTGTCTGAGTGTTTGTATAAACAATTTTTGCAAACTTGTGCTGTTGCAATAAACTTAATTTTGTCTTCTAATGACATTTCTAAAAATCTTTTGCATCTGTATAATGCATGATCATAATTGCAAAACGGACACCTTGTTGCGAAAGTAGGGGCCGCAAAATGATTCCTGCTCTGATATTTCCCTTGCTGTCCTTGATAGGTATAGGGTTTATAAGTCGACTTCGAAGGCTGCTGCTGAGATGTTTTGCGGTCCAAAGACTCTCTTTCCATTTTTATAGGTTCCAAAGCGATGAATTTGCATTCTATGAAACCCATTAGCTCTTCGAATGATGGTAAATCTCGTGGCGTCTTACGCGATTCCTTGTAGTCACTGTAAGTGTCAGCATCAAGCTTCTTAGACACAAGATGCACAAGAAGAGGATCCCACGTCGTATTCACGCCGAGATTATGTATTGCATGTATTGACTCCATAGTAGTGTCGTAGAGTCGTTTCAGTTCAAATGATGTTTGCTTATTAATGGACGGCTGATTCAGGAATGTTTCGATCTGAGTGGTAAAAAGAATATGCTTGTTATTGTAGCGATGCGTCAGCAAATCCCATGCGGTATCATAGTTTTGAGACGAGATGTTGAGATGATTAATGAGACGTTCGGCTTCGCCCTTAAGTTTACCCTTCAGATGCTGCATTTTCTGTGCTTTGCTCAAAAACTTGTTGTTGTGTATAGTTTCCGTAAATAAGTCAAGAAAAGTAGGCCATTGGTTGTAATTTCCAGTAAATGTAGGAACTTCCAGTTGTGGTGTTGATTTTTGTAGGTGAGCTGATGAACAACGTTTCTTATTAAGTTGCCTTTTGATGTTAGTGTACATCATCTCATGATCCAGGAACTCCCCTTCATATTGCCCATCAGTACCTTGTAAGATGTTGTCTATGCGTAGGTGTAGCTCGTCAATGATACGCCAGCGGTACTGCAATTCTTTTAGTTCGTCCTCGATCTCCCATTTTTCTTCTAAATTTTCTATATCTATTCGCGTCAACGTGGCTGGGGGGGACTGGATGCGGAAGGCAGAGGACCGAGCGTTGTGGCGCAATTTGGGAGAGGCCTATGTTCAGCAGTGGACTGCGATAGGCTGAGTTGATTGATTCGCGTCAACAGACGGGAAAAGGCCCGAAAGTTAGTTCTTTGCTGAGAAAGTAAATTGTGTACCTTTTCGCTCGTCGTCTCATTTTGACCTGATTTAGGAAAGTCAAACGTGCTGCCTGTCGATTGCTTCTTGCCCAAAGGGAGATCATCGTTGGCGGTAGAAGTCGAGGGAGTATAACTCGATATCTTCAATCTTGTTGAGTGATAGAAGTCCACTGTTTTTCCAAATATGTCACTGGTAAAATATTCATGTGTTTTGTCGTCAAATTGAGAGAGAAATCTGTGGTTTGCCTGAAATTCTCCCCACAATTCATCCAACGCCTTGACACTGGTCTTGATATATTCAGGTGTCTTCCTGCTTGCTCCATCCTTGCTGAAGTTTGATTCGATTCTCACAAACTCATCCCTCAACTGTTTTTGGCGGATAAGTTGTTCTTCCATGATAAGAATTGATATTCACTACTTGCTTGCTAAAATATTTGCTTGTAAATAATATTTAGTGCCCTTGTAGCCTCTCCTCGATATGTGCGCCTTCTCAATTTGATTGGCGAGACCCGCTTCTGGGAGACCAACCAAACCGATTCGCTACCGAATTGAGTCACACAAAAACACAAAATAACACTGATAAAATGTTGAACAAATGTTCGATAGTTCACACACTGATGCTTGATGATTACTTAAACGGATCGAAGGACCAAAAATGTAGGGGTGATCCCTACACTATGCGATGCTTGCTTGATAGTGCTTTGATAATGCTAGATGCTTGCTAGACCCGGTGTTCTAATTACTGTATGTAATAAAACAACCGAAGTGATTGACTGAGTTTATTCAACTGTTTTGTGTAAAAATAATAACATAGATTTATATTGATTGAGGTGACAGAGTCAGCAAGAAAACCTCGTACGTTTGCTCGTACAGAACGTTCTCGCTCTCGCTCTTTCTAGAGCTATCAACGTTCAACGAATATTTTTGTTATCGAATACCGTGTTGATTTATAACCTCGTTTATCATAACGTCACGACTGTTTCCCGAAAACCAATTTTACACCCAAATTGGTTTCGAGTAGTTGGTACCTTAAAACTAGAAAAGTACTACGCTATGGTCACGTTACCTTCGCGTAGCCACAAGGTTACGATCGCTACGACGACGACGTCATCGTAGCTGCAGACGTAGCATGACCACTGTAGGCTCTTTTCCGTACGTAACGAAAACGCCAGCAATTTGCAACACGAAAATAATATAAATTGTTGGATAGTTTTTTTTACTATGGTAGCGAGGTTTTTTTAAGAACACACTATACCAGGCCCCTCAGAAAGTATTGCGAAAAAAAGTTTTTATATATGGGAGACTGGCCAGTTATAATGTTTTTCGAAAATATGATTATTTATAAGTAAAAATAAGTAAGTTCCAATTTCAAAATTTCCCTCCACATTTTTTGCGAGTTAATTCAAAGTATTGTGTCTCACTGAAATATGGATCTGCGCCGGGAACATTTTAGAGCTATGATTTTATACGATTTCAAGTGTCGCCTGAAACCGGATGAATCGTACGATAGACTTCAAATGGCATTCATGGATGAAGGCCCTTCCAAGGCAACCGTGTATCGTTGGTATAACGAATTCAAGCGCGGTCGACCAACTTTGGGGGATGACGAAAGAAGCGGTCGCCCTTTGACGGCTGTTACCGAAGAAAACGTGCTAGCAGTGAAAAATTTAATCCAAGACAATAGGCGAATTACATATCAGGAGATTCAACACATATTGAAGATTGGATCGGGAAGCGTTCACGAGATTCTACACAGCCATCTTCGCGTGAGGAGGATAGTATCACGCTGGGTGCCGCACAACCTCACCGATGCTCAGAAGCAGGCCCGGGTGGAATGGTGCCGTGATATCCTTAACAAATTTGAAGCAGGCTCGTCTCGGCGTGTTTACGACATCGTTACAGGTGATGAGTCCTGGATTTATCAATACGACCCAGAAACCAAGCGCCAGTCGACTGTTTGGGTGTTTCAAAATGAGCCAACGCCTACCAAAGTGAAGCGATCTAGAAGCGGGGGTAAGATTTTGATCGCTAGCTTTTTTAATTTGACTGGCCACTTGGTATCAATTCCCTTACGGGATCAAAGAAGCATTAATGCCGAATGGTATACTACCAAATGTTTGCCAGAAGTTTTCTCTGTTATAAGCAACAAGCGACCAAACACAGGGCTCCGCGGGCTACTGCTCCACCACGACAATGCACCTGCGCACACCGCACTCAAAACGAGGGACTTCCTGGACAGCACGCCAGTCAAACTCCTGGGTCACCCTCCTTACAGCCCTGATCTAGCACCGTGTGACTTCTTTTTATTCCCAAAAATAAAAAATCAGCTCAAAGGGATACAATTTTCGTCGCCGGACGATGCGCTGGCTGCGTTCGAGCAGGCTGTAAACGAGGTGTCTGCGGCGGACTGGAAAAAGTGTTTTGAAAACTGGTTTAGGCGCATGAATCTTTGTATAGAGGCTGGTGGAAAGTACTTTGAAAAGATTTGATAAAAATATATGTACGTATAGAACAATTTTTTTTAGTTTCGCAAAACTTTCTGAGTGTCCCACGTATTAGGTGTTTTTAGGTACACGATATTTTTTATTACAAAGGCGTTTTTTTTTTTTAAGTTTGAAAATAGAACAAGAACCGCGTGCTGGCGAATTGGCGTGAATGAAAATTAGATACTGTTGAATTAATTTGTGTATTGTTTCGCAAATGACAGAAAAGTACTGTAAGTCTCAGTCAATAACGGCCTCATTTAGTTAAAAAGGACTCGGCTAGCGCCTCGTCCTTTTAAAATCACTTCGGAGATACTCGGCTTCGCCTCGTCCTTCCAATATTACTCGGCCGTCAATTGCTTTATTTCAGGCCTTGACAGTAATGTAGGTACTATTGTAAGTCTTGGAGATGTATATTGGCTTTTACTTTTACCTTTAAACGGTTTTGTGTTACTTGTGAAGAGATTTGTGTACGGAATAATAGATAAAACGATATTGTATAGAACTATTATTTTGTAGACAAAACCTTTGTCTACAGTGGTCATGCTACGCTTGCAGGTTTTCTATTGGACCACGGGTTTGGTGAAATCATGACAAGAACCCTTACTGGGCACTGCAAGCTGAATAAACACCTTCACTGGATGGGCCTCAGTGATACCACAGCAGTTTGCAGGTTTTGTCGTGAAAAGGATGAGATGCCCATCCATATCCTATGCGAGTGTGATGCTTTGCACCACATGAGAAGCCAGTATCTTGGAGGCCACGTCATCTCAACGCAGGAGATCAAATCCTCCTGCCTCAAAGTCATAGTCGACTTCATGATTGACTTGCAGCTTGGGGAAGTGCTGTAATGCTGCAAGAGGCATCACAATAGATCTTACCAGGTCGCAGTGGCTTAGGTGGCGCTCAAGACCCCTACCTCTTTTCTGAAAATAACGGATTTTGGTGTTTTACCGTATTTACCGTTCGCTGTGTGAGACAAACTAGACATATTACATTTATTGATGACATACAGACGTAAGTTTACCATATAAAAAGTACATTGTGAACTCAAATAAATAATATGATTAATAGAATATTTAATTACAAGAAGCTTTATACTAGGTAATAGTTAGCGAATGACTGACCTTTTTTTTGGTCGCTTTGAACTTAATAAACAGAAGATACTTCAATATATCAAAAATATAAGTTAATTACTATATCCTCAAGCCTGACTTTCTACTTCATAGAGTTGAACAATGTTATATTAGATCTCATTCCTTTAAGCTTAGAAGGATCTTTTATGAAATTGGAACCAGAGTATTAAATATTAAATCCCTCGAGTGTCCTGAAAGCCTGTAAAAGGTTTTTGACGCATAAAAACTCTTAGTAGCTTTATTCCCAAGGTTTTAAAGAAAATTGATAATGAAGAGTATTAAGTATAGTTATTTTGAACTAAATATTCATTTTTTATCAAAGGAATTTTCATGGATCGCGAAATGATATAACTTATTATTTTGGAAAACAAAAAAATACCGAAACATCGATTTTTTTTTGTTAAAACAGATTAGCTGTCCACGAAGCAGATACAAATTTTAAACAATAGCCGTGAATTAAATGTGATGCACGAGACAATGAAAGGGTTAAAATGAATAATTAAATTAAATGTTTCAACACTTAACTTTAAACTCAATAGAAAAAAAAATCCTATCGGAAATTTTCTTCAAAACTATTCATCAAACATAGAATCAATTCGATTTACTATCAGTCCCATCTCGGAAATTCGTCGCATCAGAATCCCGTTTGGTATGTAACCAAAGCAAAAACAAATCAAATACTACTTCCGAATCAGATCCACAGCCACCTCGCCTTATGTCTGAAGTGTGGTTGAAACAAAAACGAAGTTGAAGTGTAGTGCAGCTCGAGATTGCGGTTTGAAGATTTTTATTTCATAAAATATACAAAAAAGTACAAGAGAGTTTTTAACACCATGCTTATTGTCTCTCTCGCTCTCAAGTACTGAATTCCGTACAGAGTGCTCCCGAGGCTCCCAATTTGCCCAGTAATGTTAACATGTGACATTGTCCAGATATAAAACGTGATAAAAATAAAACTACTACTAATGGGGATATTACATGGTTCTATTTTATTGCTTCAATTAAATTGAAATGTCTCAATCAGTATTCAAAGTCACATAGAAAACTTCGACACCGCAATAAATAAATAAATATTTTTGAGACATTTTTACACATCACCATCAAATCAATCACTTTCAATAGAATTGCTTCAATTTGGTTGAACCGTGTAATATCACTACTATATTTTGTCGTGTGTCACGGTAAGTGTTAAATAAAATATCATATACCTGGAGGGTCCGGTGGTAGTTTCGTAGCTTGATGTTGTGGTGCCCTGTATGTCCCACAGGGGGGCTTTTCAGCACTGGTTGAAACGCGGGCTACGGCACCATCGGTCCTGGTTAACAAGGAAGATATACAGTTGAACTTTGACACATACCAGGCCCCTCAGAAAGTATTGCGAAAAAAAGTTTTTATATATGGGAGACTGGCCAGTTATAATGTTTTTCGAAAATATGATTATTTATAAGTAAAAATAAGTAAGTTCCAATTTCAAAATTTCCCTCCACATTTTTTGCGAGTTAATTCAAAGTATTGTGTCTCACTGAAATATGGATCTGCGCCGGGAACATTTTAGAGCTATGATTTTATACGATTTCAAGTGTCGCCTGAAACCGGATGAATCGTACGATAGACTTCAAATGGCATTCATGGATGAAGGCCCTTCCAAGGCAACCGTGTATCGTTGGTATAACGAATTCAAGCGCGGTCGACCAACTTTGGGGGATGACGAAAGAAGCGGTCGCCCTTTGACGGCTGTTACCGAAGAAAACGTGCTAGCAGTGAAAAATTTAATCCAAGACAATAGGCGAATTACATATCAGGAGATTCAACACATATTGAAGATTGGATCGGGAAGCGTTCACGAGATTCTACACAGCCATCTTCGCGTGAGGAGGATAGTATCACGCTGGGTGCCGCACAACCTCACCGATGCTCAGAAGCAGGCCCGGGTGGAATGGTGCCGTGATATGCTTAACAAATTTTAAGCAGGCTCGTCTCGGCGTGTTTACGACATCGTTACAGGTGATGAGTCCTGGATTTATCAATACGACCCAGAAACCAAGCGCCAGTCGACTGTTTGGGTGTTTCAAAATGAGCCAACGCCTACCAAAGTGAAGCGATCTAGAAGCGGGGGTAAGATTTTGATCGCTAGCTTTTTTAATTTGACTGGCCACTTGGTATCAATTCCCTTACGGGATCAAAGAAGCATTAATGCCGAATGGTATACTACCAAATGTTTGCCAGAAGTTTTCTCTGTTATAAGCAACAAGCGACCAAACACAGGGCTCCGCGGGCTACTGCTCCACCACGACAATGCACCTGCGCACACCGCACTCAAAACGAGGGACTTCCTAGACAGCACGCCAGTCAAACTCCTGGGTCACCCTCCTTACAGCCCTGATCTAGCACCGTGTGACTTCTTTTTATTCCCAAAAATAAAAAATCAGCTCAAAGGGATACAATTTTCGTCGCCGGAAGATGCGCTGGCTGCGTTCGAGCAGGCTGTAAGCGAGGTGTCTGCGGCGGACTGGAATAAGTGTTTTGAAAACAGGTTTAGGCGCATGAATCTTTGTATAGAGGCTGGTGGAAAGTACTTTGAAAAGATTTGATAAAAATATATGTACGTATAGAACAATTTTTTTTAGTTTCGCAAAACTTTCTGAGTGTCCCACGTATTTTCTGGTAAAACCTTGGATATTTTCTTTTAACTAGCCGACGCCCGCGGCTTGGCTCCCGTGTTATGTCAATAAAAAGTATCCTATGTGCTAATCCGGAACATGGTTTATCTGTGTGCCAAACATCCAAATCCGTTTCAGCGTTATTGAAAGACAAACAAAAAAACATCCATACTTTCGCATTTATAATATAAGTAGGATCAATTTAAGCGTATTTTTTAATAGTTTAGTTTTTAGACGTTTTGCTAAGCTTTACATAAATCATACTATTACAATAAAAGTATAATAGAAAGCTGTGCATATTTACTACGATTCCATATTTGCATGTTTAATCAAAAATGTTACCTAACACAGAGATTCCATTAAATGGTAGACGTGATATAAAATAAAATTAATCAATGCTGAAATGTTGTGAAAGTTGATCAATTTGGTCGACTTGCTACTCAAAAAATATAACCATTTATTTTTGGCTTTGCCGTAGTTGGGTAAAAAATGTGATAGCAAGAAAGATTTCCAACACAAAACCTAATTTAAAATGTTCAAGTATAAGTAGAATGCGTGAATATCAAAACGGATTAGTGCATTTTGCTGACTGAATACGCAAAGTACGTAGGTACCGTACATCGAGCACACGCTTTGATTCATTCCACCTATCACATGTATAATTTACAAAATTCCGTTTTCATTATGGAAATGGATATTGATGATGCATTTGCGAAGTATGTGTGACGTTTAACAAACGGTATCTGGGTCACGTTTAGTTCCAATTCAACCGTTTATGAATATAGCCAGTGAATATTCATACAATGTAGAGGCTGAATTTATTACAAGTCGATCGTAAAACACGTTTACAGCCGCGCCTGTTGACTTACTAACTACTGCGGATTATTTTATGGCTCGTATATTTGCAGTGTTGCCATTGTTTTGTTAAGTTTTGATAATTACTGTGCAGTTTGTGTGCAACAAGGAGGACCATTAAGTCTTGTGTTGGCGGGGCAGGTTGCTTTTATTCCTTTGCATGTAAAATGCTTTACGGTTCATTTTTATGTTTCTTGCAGCGTATGACGTAATTAAGTACAACGTTGTTTTTTTTTTGTTTAATGTTCCACATAATGTTTCGTAAAGTTTCATAATAAACTTTGACATAATCAGAATATTGAAATACAACACACAATGTGGGCCGCCGAATCAATCATGATCAAAGCCTTCCTCAATTGTTAAAGTTGGATCATAATAGGCAGGGTTCCAACAAAGTTGCAAAACATTAAAACGAAAAGTACTTCACAACAATATCGGGAAGCGAATATATGACGCCACCAATTGATATTCAAATCAACCCCATTGTCCTACATGAGAAACAAATGCTTCACAGATTAAGGCAAAATAGTAGTCTGGAAAAGTCAACAAATTGTTTGATATATTTTTATATTTATTCCCAGATTAGTATACTTTTAAAAGTCAAATCTTTTATTTTTGATATTCACTTTAGAAATTACTGATAATTTTGAACAATATCCCTTTCTTTCCCTCATGACACTTTGTCGCTCACCTAGAACCCTGGATAATAGACGCGAATCAATGGCGCCTTAATCATTTCCACGTAAAGCCTGGCGCAAAACGAATCAGGCGCGTCAAAGGAATGAACAAACGTCATATCATACGTCGACTCTTGAAGACTGAGTGAGGAGGGTCGATGGAGCGACGCCGCTTATGTCAGCACTTTGTCACGCACAGGACGCGAACGCTAACGATCCATCTTTTTATTTTTACTAATATGATATTTTTGCGTATTCAGCTTAATGATTCGCAGACTAGACTTTGATGAAGCTATATTTAGTCGCGTTTGAAGTGTGGTAATATTTATTTTATATTAGGTATTTGTGTGGACTTATTTCTTATTATAAAATTTTTCTTCAATTCAGACATAAATTTAATTAAATGTCTGAATCTTCTTATTTATATTAATTTGTTATGAGTAAATCTTTACAGTAAATTATTAAACTGCTTTCATAATTTAATTTTTCTGGCCTGTTATAATAGGAATATTGTTACTTAGTACTTCATTAGTTGAATCATTCATCATCATTTCAGCCGCAAAACGTCCACTGCTGAACGTTTTTCGGCTGAAATGGGTGTCGCCAGCCAATGGACTAGGGTCAAGATGATAGGTAGAGGATACGAATTGTAGGTAAAGGAAACATTGCAATTTGTAAAGTTTTCATCATTTACTATAAAAAAATATCTAGATTAAAAAAGATCTAATCTTCTCGGGTTTTTTGAGAATTTTTCGACTATGTTATTATCAAAATCTTCTAGGTTCGACTCCCTAGGGGGAGTAATGACAGTTGCCCCCCCCCTGCTACCCTGGCGACGCCCGTGTATATAGCATAGTAAATGCAGCCAGTAACAACGCAGCACGCCATATTAGTTACAATGCTAATTCCCCAGCGGTGGCCGGAACTAGTCCATCTTTTTTGTGAGCATATAATCAAAATAATTTTATTTATTTATTATATTGGTGCGACCATTACTGCTAGATCATGAGAAATCGAAATAGGGATAATACTGTAAACTGTAATATATAATAATTTATGTTAGGTAAGTTTCAAGTTTAGTTTTGTTAACATTTCTTTTGAAGTTTCTGTTATGGTGTTACAAAGGATTGAGGATAAATATATAACTAAAATTATCAGACTCACCTTTTTCTTCTTAGCAGTATAGCGAGTATAGTAAGTGCAGCCAGTGACAGAGCAGCACACAGTGCTAGTAACAGCGCCAGTTCCCCCGCAGTAGCCGGGAATGGCGCGTCGACCTCTTCCGCCAGATGTCCGTCGGCCGCTTGCGTCGCGAATTCGAACACTTCGCGCGTCCACCCCGCCTCGTTTGATGCACGCGCCGCAACACGGTACCGAGAGCCGGGGGATAGACCTATGGATGAGTACAATCTGTTTTGTATTTTTTTTTGCAAATCAGTAAAAAAAAGGACAGAAGGCGTTTTTATAGTTTTCTATGGAAGAAACTGTGCATTTGATGGTACGGTCGACCGCACGACAGTGGAAACAGTTTGACATTGACAGCGCCTTTATTTTTTAAGCGGTAAGGGCTATTTTCTAATTCAAGTGTTACCACTGTCATGCAGTCGACTGTACTTAGATTCTCAAAACAAAACGAAAATCAATACTTTATTGAACTTTTCTGATATAATATTCTGTATATAAAGATTGTTCTGTTTAAAATAAAATAAAATATTTTGGTTTTATTTTTAACTTCTATTAGTAGGTACCTAATCGGTCGTTACAACTTCGGCATCTATAATTAAACAAAGTTCTGTTATAATGACCAAAAGCTTAATTAATCTTAATTATTCATCAATTTCAGCATACTTTATTAACTTATTTATCCCCTTGAGATACATTTATATTTATGGTTGCTGTTGCATGCAACGGGATTGCCCTACGATGAGGTCATGTTTAAAGGCTTATACAGGCGTGATGTTATGTTATGTTGTATGTTGTGTTGTGTTAAAGGCTTAATCTGGGTACTAGTCGGGCAATTCTGAAAAATGCATGTGGTTCGGTCGTTCACAATAAAAAATAGGTCCACATAATTCTTCAACCCCTGAATCACGTGCAACACCCCTGATGGTGCACCACCCCAAATCAACACTTAAGAGATAATCAACCTTAAATTTTTTTTTTTTTTTCAAAATATTCTTATAATAATAAACTTACCACCCAATATAACTTCTCCACCAACAGGTACATCTCTAGCGCCGGCCACGCCAGACCCTGCCCACTCCAGCTTCAAGGCCACCGGTCCACATCCCCCATCAGTCCACGCACTGGTATCAAACCTCGCATGGGTCGCATTTGCTCTGATCCACCTAGCATCTGGAGGGGCAGTAGGCGGACCTCCAGAAGTCCGCACTGCCAGTTCAGAACCTGGAGCTCCTCCGGCAGAACCGTATGCTCGGTATGCGGAACCACAGCGAAGTCCAGGTAACGTAACTGGACCGGGTGTAGCAATTTGTATTCGCCATTCGCCCTAAAATGTTCTTGAAATGTAAGGAATTGATACGGCACGTTTTAAGGGTCTCTCAATAAAGATGAGTATGTACAGAAGGGAACGATTTTAGGCAAAGTAATAAATGACATATTTAGTTATAAACATGACATTAATGTAACATCTCAAAAGTTTAGGTTTTTAGACTAATAATGCCATTCGGTTCGTCGATAAACAAGCTTTCTTACGGCCAAAACTAATATCCTATCTATCCACGATTTACCCTACTAGAGATGGAAATTTGACATAATTTGTATGGGGCTTATGTCAAATTTCTATCTCTAGTAAGGTAAATGATGGATAGATAAGATATTAATTTTGGCCGTTAGTCACTATCGGAATAACTCAAATAGAACCCTATACAGAGCCAAATGGTCGTATATTACTATTGCCCTGAGCAACATTCTTATCATTTGGAAAATATTTTATCAGTGGAACATTTCTTTAGAAAGCAAATAACTCCAAAATTACGTGTTGAAGGTCAATGTACACTTAATACAATTAAAAGTAAAGAAGCTCACTATTAACGAACAAAAATTCAATAATCGGTTTCATTTAGTTTTCATCACGATTTTATAATTTGGGAAATCCTAATTACATCATTATCTCGACAGTGCTATTTTTGAGATGTTCCAGTAATATCTCGAATCGACGATATTTTTAAACTACAAAAAGATTAAGGTCTTAATTTAGGCGCGTATTTTGATTTACATCAATGTATGAAATAGCAGTTCTTGTATCTAAATTCATACTTGAGCAGCGTTCTGGGATAAAGGCCTTATTTTGGCAAGTGAAGTATACCTGTATAAATATTTAGAACAAGGCAATGGGTTTTGTACTAACGTCAATACTGGGTGTCAGGGAAACGCTTCCGAAAACGAAGATAGGTGATAGTGCTGGTGATTACTGATACGAAACCACAAAAAAATACGATTCTTTTTTTAGATTTTTTTCATATTTTTTTTGCATTTTTCTTACATAACCAGCTTTGGGCAGTTAAATAAAACTGATTTGCAAAAAAACCCTATTTATTTACTTAATTTTTTATAGTTCGCAATGTAATTCAAATTAAATATCAGCTGGCGCTAGGGGTGAACGACATCCGCTCGCATACGCAGTCCGTGTCGTAGCGAGCGTAGGTAGGTTAGGTACGCGCGGCATTGATCCCGAGTTTTGTACGCTTTACATTGCGGGTTTGCAAAATACCAAATCACTAAAACAGTGAGTATAAGACTAATAGTTATTGGTATTCGATTGTGTTTAGGTAGTATAATAATAGCCTTTCAGTTTCGGGAACGTTTCCCTGACACGCAGTATTAATACAAGATGTTTATCTGTAACCGTGCTAAATTTTAAAGAAAAATTATAAATAATGTGCTTAGTCAACTAAAAACACTTAACGAATTCTACGGTTATATAATAACCAAATTTTCACTTAGAAACATAGCGAGGTTTTGAGAATAAATCGAACGATCGGCGGCATTGTCAACAAAAAGGGCAGAACATTTTTCCAATTTTTTTGGTGATTTTGTTTTTTTATTGCAAGCGACACTCGGGGGAAATTTGTTTATTTATAAAAACGAATTTAAAAAAGAAGTGTTTTTTTTTATATTGATCTTTTATTGATTCGTGTTCAGTATCAGTGGTATAGTCACCTCCTTAAATAGGGCACGGATACAGATCAACATTTGTAGATACAATTTCTACGTACCTCCGGTGAAGCTAATCTCCAATGTAAGCTGTAAGTCTTAGGGATGGCATGTCCTGGTGCCCTCGGTGCCGGCCTGAGCTCGAGCTCCAGATCCCTTGACCTCGCTTCTAATAGAGCCAACCCTGGTGGCACAGGAGGCCGTAGTACTATGACGCGCCAGGTCGCAGAATCCGAACCGTGAGGATTCTCCGCTACGCATGTATAGTTGTCAGCGTGGGATAGCTCTAAACCTGTTGTGAATTTTGCCATAGTGAATTACAAATATTAATTTAAATCGTTGTTTATTTAATTTTAAACTGAAATATTTGTTAATTCAGCATAGCTATGTTTCTGATTACCACAAAGGGTCTAAAAACAATAAAGCACCTATAAACTTGAAGAATACTTTAATGAATAGTAGACTTTATCATTGTCCTAGCTTTTCTTTTATATACTAAATATACAATAGGTCAGACTATGAAAAAGCTGATTGTATATAAAAAGGGGTATTTTGTAAACTTTGGAATCTAATAATAGTTAATTTCTCACTTCTTTAATGAAATATTACAATCCCTGAATAGTAGTTTATGAAACTGTTGCATAATAGGGGTTATTAAAACACGAGTGTGAGTTTAAAAACCGAGCCGTAGGCGAGGTTTTTAATAGTATCACACGAGTGTTTTAATACCTAATTATGTCAGTTTCATACACTATTTTATCTACACTCATACAATTTTAAATAAAATACCAAAGTCAAAATCTTAGTAACATTGTCGTTGTTTTTCTTGATTTCTCTGGTAAAAGATTGTTCGCCATTTACGTTGCTGCATCCAGAAATTCAGGCGGGGTCATATTCTCCTCAGTTCAGTATCACTGCTGTAGTCAGATATTTTTGCCCAGAATAAAACTTTCGACATACAAAACCATAATAATAACGTAAACAATAACAATAAATTTACAAGTAACGATGTCCAAATCCAGTAGGCCAGGCGCGCGGCCGCGCACGCGCGCTGGTGCGCGCCTACACAGATAATAAAATATAGTCTGGCGACAACATTATAATCGGAACTAATTTTCTATCCTTGTCAGGATTCCGTCAATCTCTGTTTTATCATACAAAAAATA
Source organism: Asteroscopus sphinx (assembly GCA_949699075.1). Classification (NCBI taxonomy): domain Eukaryota; kingdom Metazoa; phylum Arthropoda; class Insecta; order Lepidoptera; family Noctuidae; genus Asteroscopus; species Asteroscopus sphinx. Next base: position 19,515,990 of record OX453010.1, read on the forward strand.
TGCCTGTAAACACTTAAATATAATTAAAAGCAATATGACAATCAAAAGTTCTGCCAAAAACGCGATTTTAAACGATAAAAATTTTCAATGTATGACAAGTGGCGCCACCCTGAATTTTGTGTACTCATTGGTGCCAAACTGTACGACTGCTAAAAAAAAGGTTTGAAAACTCCGTGGTTAGGTCGAAGTGGCATTAAAAACTCCTTAGTTAGGCTGAAGTGTGCGGTTATGGAAAAAAAATTAAATTACCGCATTGTTTTGTTCAGCAAACTGTATCGTAATGAAACTTTTTAAATTCATAACAGGTGCATGTGCGTAAAGTATGTCATTATGACATTACTTTCGAGTTCATAATTCGAATTTTACGATACGAGTGTAGATAAAATATATTTCAATTCGAAGAACTTGATTTTGGTCGTAAATTGCACTTTTAAACGATTTGCACTTGAAAACATCGATATAAGCAGCAGTGCCTCCATTGAGTTGGAAAGGCCGGTTGCCTTCCCGTCGATGTCAGCTTAGAGAGTCCGCAGACTTACAATTACAAGTTGGCTGACTAAATCGCAGAGTATACTAATAGTATACTAATTTTGTTGGTTAAGATTGATCTCATTAAGTCACTAGTCTATTAGTATACTCTGCGATTTAGTCGACTAACTTAGAATCCGGTAGTTGACTACAGTCAAAAATTACCAAAAATGTTATATTATTTAAAAGAAGGTACAGAAAGGACCACATTGTAGAAAGAATAAACAAAATCCATAAAAAAATGGGAGAGACACGCTTTTTAAGTTTTTGGAAGGGGCATTTTCTGTCCTTGTCGTGCGAAACGGATATTGTTCAGAGAGATGTCAAGTTACTATGAAGGTTTTGAACAATGACGTCATTCTTCAATTGTGCTTTTTCTGTCTAGTGAACAAATTCAAATCGACAAACTTGGACATTTTATCAAATATTTTATTTTTTCACTGTTGCTTATTTTTCTTGAAAAAGTTTCGAGATTTCTAATAAAAACTAATAAAAAAATAATCACATTCCCTATTGTAAGTCTGCGGGCTCTCTTATTAGCTACTCTTTGAAAAGTGTGTGTGTTCTCACACATATAATAGTTTTAAGTAGAATATTTTTCTATTGGTTTCTAAGATGCAGTGACCGATTTTCCCAGAATACATAGCATGAGTAGCGCATCTTAATCGAGGAAGTCAAGTTGCATAGTTACGTCAAGAAAACGTAATTTATGTTAGAGCTGTTTGATACCGTTTAAACCCTGCCAACAAATATACAACTTTAATTGAATTCAGGATGCAGTTTCCCAATTCCATTTTCTCCTAATTACCTCTTATAAGCAGTGCGTCTCCATCAAGATGGAAAGGTGGTCTCGGATGAAGGGGGCTCCCTCCCCGCAACCAGCGCTTAGCGGGGGGTGGAGCGCCACCGACCACACAGCGGAGCGACAGCGATCCGCCCGCCGCGCCCAGCGACACGCCGCCAAATGACGAGATACGGGCAGGAGCTAGAGGATCATGGTTGTGGCACATGAATAAAAATCCATACAGAAGCCAACTGTCTACACAACAGAGCCTGCGCAAGCCGGTTCTTACCACAGCTCAGTGGAGCATACGTGAACCCGTCAGTGAACGTGATACACACATTGCCGCGCTATGTGTGAGTGTACCACAGCGGCCGCTTGTACATAGCTTGGATTCTGTATGGATTTTTATTCATGTGGTTATGGTATGGTTGTCCGATGTCAAAGATTGGGTAATGTGACGAAACGTAAGATAATAGAACCTACTTACTACCAAAGTAGGTTCTTTCGTCGTAGGACTAAACAGATGTTTTTTAAAACGATTTTTTTGTTTTCTTTTTGTACATCCACAAATGAAGTGGAACTCTTCTTAGCCGAATTCAATAGCACGGTAGCACCATCGTTAAAGTGCATTGTAGGAACAGAACAACTAGTAAAACCGTCTTAAAATATTAGTGTCCTTTGAGAATTCAGGGGGTTGATGATCTACTGGCAGTAAGAACCTAACCAACAACCTTTTAAAGTTCACTTTCTTTCCATACTGCAAAGAAAATTGTCTTTTCTATATATATTTTTACCTTCTCTCATGCAATCATAAATCAAGTCGCAATAATATGAATATTCATTGCAATCCATTTTTGCATTCACCGTGGGTGTGTACCTAATCGAAATGCATGTGGGTTGCATATAATTGAAGCATAAATTATGGAAACGACATAAATTATACGTTTAATGGCGAGAGAACAAATAATAACTCTAGTTCAATACAAAACACTATAGCATCCAACACACTAAACAAGAAACATCTTTTTTTTACCCATTTCTAAAAGGCTATGATCATGACCCTTCTTCAAAACCGTAATAGCACGCACGCAGAAAAGTTCTTCCATTTACGTTTAAATGCTGGAAGTATGTAAGGAGAGCCAAACGGACCTGAAGAAAGTAGACGGGGTGGATACGGAAGGAAGGCGTAGGACCAGTGTCGCTGCGTAGGGCCGAGTGTTTTGAAGCAAAATGGGACAGGTGTATATTCAGCAGTAGACTGTTATAGGCCGAGTTGAAAATGGAAGGAACTAATCTTACTTACCCAGTGAGCTAGTTTGGGAAGCCACAGCAGGTGAGGGTGGACCTTCCCCGGCGGCAGTGGCAGCGCGGACCCAAGCCTCGTAGGTCCGGCCAGCGCGAAGCCCACGCATTGTACGCATGCATTCAGTGGTTGTACCCTCGATTTCGGCGCATGCATTCACTCGGGTTACATTGGGTTCTTGCGACCTTATAGTAAATATTAGATTATTTAAAGCTCTGAAGAAGCAAAATGGTTCAAAAACAGAATTATAACATACTAAGTTCTCTTGTAAATCACCACACATACAGTACGTCTTCAGAGTGTTATTAAACTATAGTCCAAAAAGTATGTATCGTTTAACAAATTCTGTTTACTTTCCTTGTAACCTGTCCAATATTCGATATTCTGGTCGTTTCATACACAAAATTAGACGCGATTGAAAGGTACTCTAATCTTGCAAGGAAAGGCTATCCACCAAACTTAGCCCGTCCGCCCAAAAACACAAAACACAAACTAGTTACCAGAACAAACTAGCTGGAGTAGTGGTTGGATACAGCTCAATTCAAGCGGTATTTAACTTTGATTGCCAACAACTTTGCTTATTCCCCCGCCAGGTGGGGCACTGTTGTAATTATTTATTAATTCGCGCTTGTAGAGGTTAAACTACGTAATTGCTTTTGTTATGGCTTGAGGTTATAGATTTAGGCGAAAGTGAGGGCATAAAATATTGTAAGCTGCAATGTCAAAGTTATGGGCAAATCCTAGTTTTATGGATCTAAAACCGGACTTCGCAGTTCATCATCTTTCTACCAGTCGACGCAAAATGTTTTCTCCTTCCATACTCCTCTGTCAGCCGTCATCTCATCATTCACTCCCTTTTAATTTACAAAACTCTTCACTAAATCCATCTTTAGTCTTGAATATTGATGTTAAAAATTATCTTGAAATGTGAAGGATTTTTTATAAACTGTATTTCAGTCATTGAAAGTTCGCATAGAAACTATTATTTTCCAGTCGTTTAATTCAAACATGTAAGTATCAAAGGCATCTCGTTGCCTTGTTACCTGCTGCAACGCAATATCCCTTTCGCTTTGTCACTCATCTCGCTGAGCTCGTCCTGCCGTATAATCTCATTAACGCTCCGCTCTGGAGCTGTGACGTATCTACGTGAACCCATCGCACATTTCCGATTTATCGGTCACTAGGATAGTTAAGTCAGTATAAATGATGAATGGGAAATGTCCGCATTGATATTTAAAATCAGTCAAAAATACGCATCCTACTTAATGTTATGAATGCGAAAATTTATTGAGTTTATTGGTTTGTCTTTCTTTCACACAGTAACGAGGGGTTGACGTAATTTTTTAGATAAAGATAGTATTGACCAGTGAGTGAGGTGAATAAAGTACATTGGTATTATACATTTAGGTAGATAGTATTCAGTAGGCATAAAATCCTGAATATGTGACGACAGTATAACATAGTTGAATTTATCAGCCAGCAATAACTAAGCAGAAAACTGCTAATGGCTGAATAGTGTATGGGAGTCTCAACGAGGAATGATGCGTAAGTGTGCCTGGTCTACCCTGAATTTTTCACTATAAAATTAAGTTTAAATTATTCTCGTGGCAATAATATAAAACTTTTTAACAAAAAATTTAACCGACGAAAATAGTAACTGAAAAGCGAATTACTATTCTCCAAACTAAACTAATCTAAATAACTAATTATGAGTCGGCGTCAGACAAACAAGCAAAGTGCGTGCGAGTTGCAAGTGGTCGAGCGGGGAACGCATTTTTGGAAAGTTATTTTTTATCGTTGTTTTATTTTGGCGCCGACTCATAATTAGTTATTTACATTAGTTTAGTTCGGAGAATAGTAATTAAGACTAAAAAGCTTCATTTAATTTTTCGCTTTTCAGTTACTGTTTTCGTCGGTGCAATTTTTTATTTATTTATTTAATTTTTTATGCACAACAGGGTACAACAGGGTATAAAAGGGCCTTTGTAGGCGGTCTTAACGCCATAGGCGTTCTCTACCATACCAGACAACCTTAGGGTAATTTTTTGTTAAAGTGTTTTATTTAATTTTTTTTTGTGGCTAAAATCTAACTCCAGGTCTTCATTATGTTGTAGTATGTCTAGAACTACATTTACCAGGCCCCTCAGAAAGTATTGCGAAAAAAAGTTTTTATATATGGGAGACTGGCCAGTTATAATGTTTTTCGAAAATATGATTATTTATAAGTAAAAATAAGTAAGTTCCAATTTCAAAATTTCCCTCCACATTTTTTGCGAGTTAATTCAAAGTATTGTGTCTCACTGAAATATGGATCTGCGCCGGGAACATTTTAGAGCTATGATTTTATACGATTTCAAGTGTCGCCTGAAACCGGATGAATCGTACGATAGACTTCAAATGGCATTCATGGATGAAGGTCCTTCCAAGGCAACCGTCTATCGTTGGTATAACGAATTCAAGCGCGGTCGACCAACTTTGGGGGATGACGAAAGAAGCGGTCGCCCTTTGACGGCTGTTACCGAAGAAAACGTGCTAGCAGTGAAAAATTTAATCCAAGACAATAGGCGAATTACATATCAGGAGATTCAACACATATTGAAGATTGGATCGGGAAGCGTTCACGAGATTCTACACAGCCATCTTCGCGTGAGGAGGATAGTATCACGCTGGGTGCCGCACAACCTCACCGATGCTCAGAAGCAGGCCCGGGTGGAATGGTGCCGTGATATGCTTAACAAATTTGAAGCAGGCTCGTCTCGGCGTGTTTACGACATCGTTACAGGTGATGAGTCCTGGATTTATCAATACGACCCAGAAACCAAGCGCCAGTCGACTGTTTGGGTGTTTCAAAATGAGCCAACGCCTACCAAAGTGAAGCGATCTAGAAGCGGGTGTAAGATTTTGATCGCTAGCTTTTTTAATTTGACTGGCCACTTGGTATCAATTCCCTTACGGGATCAAAGAAGCATTAATGCCGAATGGTATACTACCAAATGTTTGCCAGAAGTTTTCTCTGTTATAAGCAACAAGCGACCAAACACAGGGCTCCGCGGGCTACTGCTCCACCACGACAATGCACCTGCGCACACCGCACTCAAAACGAGGGACTTCCTGGACAGCACGCCAGTCAAACTCCTGGGTCACCCTCCTTACAGCCCTGATCTAGCACCGTGTGACTTCTTTTTATTCCCAAAAATAAAAAATCAGCTCAAAGGGATACAATTTTCGTCGCCGGAAGATGCGCTGGCTGCGTTCGAGCAGGCTGTAAACGAGGTGTCTGCGGCGGACTGGAAAAAGTGTTTTGAAAACTGGTTTAGGCGCATGAATCTTTGTATAGAGGCTGGTGGAAAGTACTTTGAAAAGATTTGATAAAAATATATGTACGTATAGAACAATTTTTTTTAGTTTCGCAAAACTTTCTGAGTGTCCCACGTATGTGTACCAAGTTTCAACAGAATCGGTTAACAGGTAAGAATTCAGTGGGTGAACAAACACTCATCCCCTGTTTTCCTACCCTTTGGGGTGGATATTGATTTTCTAATTTAAATGGGACCAACTTCGAGATATACCCTATTCATTAAAAAAAGAACCATCAAAATTGGACGTCTCTGTAAAAAGTTATGCGTGGTCGTACACTAAAAATAAATAAAAAATATACACGTCGAATTGTGAACCTCCTCCTTTTTTTCGTCGGTTAAAAACAAGTTTAACCGAATTATATCGCGTATATTATTTAGATTGGTTTACGCTGCAAAGCTTTCGAAACGTCAGGAAACCAATCTAAATAATATACGCGATATAATCCGGTTATACTTGTTTTATTATAATTTAAACAGATCGTTTCCAAGAAGGAAACAATAAGATCAAAAACGACTACTACTATCTAATTTGAAATAATATTCCTTTGTTAGATGTCAAATTAAGTGAGTTAATAGTACTTTGTTCACCTTTTATTTTTTTTCTGCCTAAAATACGGTACAGAAACAAAAATAATTTAATATTTATAACAGACTGTAAGACTTACCCGGACAGATCTTTGACGTAAAGCGTGTAATGCGTCAGTTTCCCGTTAGGTTCAGGCGGCGGCAGCCAGGAGGCTCTCAGCGAGCGCTCGCCAAGAGCTATCAGCTTCATGCCTCCCGGAGCGCTGGGCACTGAGTAACAATGAAACATTAATGGCAGACTAACGCGTGAAATTTATCATCCGTATGCGTACAAAGGAATATTGGATAAAAAAAACAATATTAGTGATTTATTGGTAATTATATCAATTTGTAAGCGTCAAGAAACATTTTGAAGCGAAGCTTCGTTGTGCGCTCGCCCGCCGGGGAGTAAACCGAGAAAAAACATCCGTGAGTGCACGTTTTATCCGCGCTTGCAAATGCTTCAAAGCTTTGCTTCTGTCGGGCGTCCTCCGACGCCAGTACCTACATCTTAAAAAAAGATTTTAACTATAATAAAAATTAGGTAACAGTTGAAACACATCAAACGTCTTAACTGCCAAATCCATATTGTTGGCTCTTCTTTGTTGTTAATTTTCTTTTAATAGAAGGTAGGTGAAAAGAAAGAAGAAGGTAGGTGTAGGTGAAAAGAATTCCCATGGAGAATTAACTTACCATCTTCATCAGTCCTACATACTTGGGGGGCCGACAGAGGGCCATCCCCTGCGGCGTTGTGCGCTCGCACCCGTATCTCGTATTCGGCATAAGGAGTCAAACGTGACACTGTTGCTTCTTCATCCTGTTAGAAAAAATCGTATGCACTTTTGAAGGATTTTGCCTAAAACCATCTGAGACAACTGTAGTTGTTGCTGTACAATCTGATACAACTTGGGAGAGGCCTATGTCCAGCAGTGGACTGCGATTAGGCTGAGTTGATTAAATCTCTGATACAAACATTATTTTTGGTGTTTCATTAACTCAGTACGAACCCTTAATGAAGAATATTTTCTGATATTTAAGTATACCTAATAAAATTGTATTTTACAAATATTTTACTTCGAAGTTTTAGGTTGACATGATTTTTACAACATAATTTACGATTGTTCTTGGCCTGTACAATGTGTTATTGAAATAACTTTTACTATGGGACCAAACCAGAAATTGCGAAAAAAAACAGCTGTTGTCTACATTTATGTTGGCATAACTCGACAAAATGTAGACAACAGCAGATGTTTTCTTCTTATAATGATGAGTAAAATGACCTCTTTAGAGGTTTCAGTTATTTCAATTCACACAACAGTAAGCCTCAAGACGCCGCTTAAACAAAGTTTTGCATGAGAATGCAGTCGTAAAATGTTGGCGGGGACCGTGGGGCGAATGGCGCGTTATGATTGGTCGGCTCAAAAAATCGGTGGTATGATTCCGTATGATTGGTGCCGCTCGCTGACGGACTGACGTCCTGATTTGCAGCGGAGCGTATGATATGAAGTTCTACTGCATATGCGTTGTGACCGTGTCCGGCTAATCGGCGTCTAGAGGATTACTGGTCTGTGTTTTAATTACATGTTGTATAGTTAAAAATCTGACCTGTATCCTCAAATACGCGTCTTGTGTGGGCAGCATAGGGTCAGCATCCCGGCGAGTATACTGCAGCGTGTAGTGGGTTATGAGCCCTCCTCTACTATCCACCGCCGGTGGTCGCCAGGATACGCGGAGCGATGTGGAACCACTAGATATGCAGGCCACTCCTTCTGGACTACCAGTTGGTGCTGTTAAAAAATAACTGACAGTAAAACTACTCTCTAACCTCACAAGGTCCAGTAACCAACAAAGTAGAGAGATGATGTCTCAAAAACAGCCAATAGGATTTCGTTAGATTACGTCGAAGCTAAGCAGAGAGATGCGAAAATAACGCAGTAATATAACATGCCTGTATTCCCCGAAGGGAATCCAATGACACCTCCGTATAACATTTGGCCAGTTATGTTATAAGTCTCATGTAATGGAGGGCGAGCCTATTCCCATTAACCAGGCACAATCCAGACTCCTAATGTAAACACCCAATAACCTTTTGCCCGATCAGCTGCCGAATTGCGTAACTCACTCGCGATCGCAATCATCTGGATTTCAATGTTTATTGCTCTGTGTTTTGACAATCCGTCATATTGACTCCTACGTACCACGCAATGAATATTGCTGTAATTTCAAAATGAAAGCTGATGTCAATATGAATGCATTACACAATTACCCCACTGAGAATCGCATCCTGGACCCAACGCTAAATCAAAATGTTATTTTTCGTTTCCATTACTCTGGTGTTACTTAATTGTTTTTTTACCATTACCACTCGAAAAAGGGCATTTTATTCATCGATAACAGTGAATAAAACTCTCTTTTACTCACAAGTGAGTAAAACATTTTGAATTTGGAACAAGCACGAATTATGTACGAGAAATGAATAAAACGTACTGAACGGTACGTACTGGCTGGCTGAATGGAGATGTCAAATTTAACTTAAGAAAATAAAAATACTACAGGTTGAACGAGGGACTTATTGAAGGAGAATGTTTAGTACTTGATTCTCGTTCCAAATATGTTTAAAATTGTATCTTAAAACTTAAAATATTTTTTAATCGATTTCATCAATTTCTGTGGACACTTCCGCGCTTACAAATCAAAGTTTTATGCAGTGAGGTGTGCACCTAGCACGGTAGTGTCCATCGGTGGCTATTTTCACCCTTTTCGCCTTTTACAAGACAGCAGACCCCTAAACAGTCAGAGCTTGCGCGAGCATTTTGTCTACTATACCTACGCGTGATTTGTCGTAGAATATTTTTTTCATCTTTTTTTCTTTATGTGTACGCACATTCTACCATATTCTTGAATATGTCTCGCATTCACCCGGTCATGCTATATACCACTATTTATTTTCTCGCAGTCAATGGTAAAAAGTAGAGTACACAACTCGTGAAAAAAAATTTCATCTCGGGCCGGGTATCCCTCGCTCCGCTCAGGATTCTATTTTTGAACCACTCGCTTCGCTCGTGGCTCAATCTTAAAATCCTTCGCTGCTCGGGATCCAATTAAATTCCCTCTCTTTTCACTTGTTGTACCAGGCCCCTCAGAAAGTATTGCGAAAAAAAGTTTTTATATATGGGAGACTGGCCAGTTATAATGTTTTTCGAAAATATGATTATTTATAAGTAAAAATAAGTAAGTTCCAATTTCAAAATTTCCCTCCACATTTTTTGCGAGTTAATTCAAAGTATTGTGTCTCACTGAAATATGGATCTGCGCCGGGAACATTTTAGAGCTATGATTTTATACGATTTCAAGTGTCGCCTGAAACCGGATGAATCGTACGATAGACTTCAAATGGCATTCATGGATGAAGGCTCTTCCAAGGCAACCGTGTATCGTTGGTATATCGAATTCAAGCGCGGTCGACCAACTTTGGGGGATGACGAAAGAAGCGGTCGCCCTTTGACGGCTGTTACCGAAGAAAACGTGCTAGCAGTGAAAAATTTAATCCAAGACAATAGGCGAATTACATATCAGGAGATTCAACACATATTGAAGATTGGATCGGGAAGCGTTCACGAGATTCTACACAGCCATCTTCGCGTGAGGAGGATAGTATCACGCTGGGTGCCGCACAACCTCACCGATGCTCAGAAGCAGGCCCGGGTGGAATGGTGCCGTGATATGCTTAACAAATTTGAAGCAGGCTCGTCTCGGCGTGTTTACGACATCGTTACAGGTGATGAGTCCTGGATTTATCAATACGACCCAGAAACCAAGCGCCAGTCGACTGTTTGGGTGTTTCAAAATGAGCCAACGCCTACCAAAGTGAAGCGATCTAGAAGCGGGGGTAAGATTTTGATCGCTAGCTTTTTTAATTTGACTGGCCACTTGGTATCAATTCCCTTACGGGATCAAAGAAGCATTAATGCCGAATGGTATACTACCAAATGTTTGCCAGAAGTTTTCTCTGTTATAAGCAACAAGCGACCAAACACAGGGCTCCGCGGGCTACTGCTCCACCACGACAATGCACCTGCGCACACCGCACTCAAAACGAGGGACTTCCTGGACAGCACGCCAGTCAAACTCCTGGGTCACCCTCCTTACAGCCCTGATCTAGCACCGTGTGACTTCTTTTTATTCCCAAAAATAAAAAATCAGCTCAAAGGGATACAATTTTCGTCGCCGGAAGATGCGCTGGCTGCGTTCGAGCAGGCTGTAAACGAGGTGTCTGCGGCGGACTGGAAAAAGTGTTTTGAAAACTGGTTTAGGCGCATGAATCTTTGTATAGAGGCTGGTGGAAAGTACTTTGAAAAGATTTGATAAAAATATATGTACGTATAGAACAATTTTTTTTAGTTTCGCAAAACTTTCTGAGTGTCCCACGTATAATCTACTAATCTTTTATCATAATATCTAATATTTTATAAATAACTTACTTCTGTTTCTTTATTGGTTAACAAAATTCTAAAGCCATTTTGAAACTTTGAGGAATCATCAGTTTTCGTGTTGACTGTACATTACTATACACACAATCAGACTTGAATGACTTTTGTAATAAAACTTCAGGAAATATGATATAACATTCCCATTACAACGAAGTTACCGATCAACTTGTTGAGTTTATAAAGATGACTTTTTTGTTTTATTTGGATGTTATTATAACTAACATGATGATGGATAACTAACCGGTTGATATGATAACCGGCTCAGTTTCAAGCTTAATTTCTAAAAAGCAAATTCTGCCAAAAGTAAATGTTTCGTGGTAGGCGGTCATGCGTTCAAGCGATCCGCGTTCGGGTTCTGTTGTATATTATTACGTCACATACACAGGTCTACACAGCAGGCATTTTGACTGCGTCGGTCATCTAGAACACAGTAAATATATAGCTAAAGCAGTGCCGAAACTACGTCCAAACGCTCAAAACGATGCCCTCACACAGATGCACGGCTCAAAAAGTTTTTTTTTTTTTTTTTTTTTTTTTTTCGAATGGGCTCTCGCAGGTGGGACCGAAGTCCCATTCCTGCTTAACCGGACTTAGTTGGCGGAGAGTCCCATGTGGGACTCCATTCGCCGAAAGTTTTTTTCCCTAAATACTTACAAACTAAATGCGCGGTATTATTAATACCGCGCAAGCGGGCGCCCCCCAAGGGGGGGGCTCGAACCTCGCTGGGGCATTGCAGGGGGACCCCGCCGTTCCTATGTCCCCCTAGCAGCCGTTGCTGCATCGAATTGGTTACCTCGAAAGTAGCGGACTTTCGGTCTATCGGGTGACGTGCTAAAACGTCGTTAAGCGGCAGGCCTCGCCGGCGAAGCTAAGACCTACCTAAAACCTAAACAGTGGCTACGCAATAGCCTGCTCCTAGGAACTACTCTAGAGCATAGGGCCGGTCTCGCGTGACGAGATTATCTCCGGTTGCTTACACCGTGAGGGCGTCCCCAGGGGGGAGCTCGGACCTCGACTCAGGGTGCAGCAGGGGGACCCCGCCACTGATCCCCCCAGCAGCCGGTGCTGCGTCGGCATGTGTTTCTGTTTCTCGAGAGTCGGACTCTCGGATTCTGTGTGTGTGTCGCGTCGGTCCTCGCCGGCGGGGACGATATTTTGGACGACGGCGTCGGAGTGTGCTCAGCAAGACCGCTAAGCGGGTTTTTGTACTGACAGCACTGCGAGGTCCGCTTAGAGCCTTGTTGAAGCGTTCGTCTGTATGAGTGCGACGTATTGAGCGTTTGTACGTAAGTTTCTTTACTGCTTTAGCTATATATTTACTGTGACTAGAACGTGAGCAATTGAACGCTCGAACGCACGAACGCGGAACGTTTGAACGCTTGACCGCTTTCTTATTAATGAGATCTTCTTTAAAAAACTTAATTTAATGACCTTAACTTGCATGTATATTTTTGAAGTGTCTATATTTGTTAGAAAACATAGTGCTTTCTTTAAATTCACAGGTGACACTTACACAAAATACAGACCAAGAGATCCAACAAAAATAGTAATTCCATTTTGTAGAACAACTTTAAATAAAAAAAACTGTTATCACATGTGTATATCAGTCTTTAATAAATTGCCAAGAAATTTAAGGGAGCTCCCATTCAAATACTTCAGAATTAAGTTACGCAAATGGTTGGTAGATAAATGTTTCTACACGATTCAAGAGTTTATGCAAAATAATGTGTCGTAAGTTTGTAGTGATAATGTACAATTTTCAGAATTAATGTAATGTTTTAATAATAATGTTTACCAATAATAATAATGCAAAGTATTAATAACGAATAATAATTATAATGTATAATAATAAAATAATAATGTAAGTTTAATTATGAACTTTAATAATACTGTGTAATAATATGGGCATGGGCAATATAATGGGCACAATAATAATAATTTACAATAATAATAAAATAGTTCAATTGGTTTCATCTATACTGGATTTTTGCATGCTTAATACAAGCAGAATATAGCAATGTTCCTAAACCACCAATTTTTATATCTGGTACCACCTGTATTCTACGCAAATAAATGATTCTTTCTTTCTTTCTTTCTTTCTTTCTCAAAGATAAGGTTCCCAAAGGCCTGTTCAAAAACTTCTTCTAATTATTGCTTGTATTAATAATTAATATAATACTCAAGAGTTAATACTCGAATAGCTTTTTCATCTCTTCCACACGGTTACAAAGCAATTTCTTAATAACAATCTTCTAAGATTAATTACCCAAAAGGTTGTTGAACACACATGTGACTTAATTATTAAGAGCATTAATTAAGCCTTTTCACGTTGAGACAGTTTTAATTATAGGATTTTAGTTCATTAAGAAGAAACAACATTAATAAAACAAGTGTGTTATTAGTTAAAGGAATTAGAATTTTGTCTAGTGCAATATTTTTTTCTATTTGTCTTACTGATTAGAAATATTACGAACAACCCGAAAAAAAATCAATGATTATAAGTCCTTTCCCTATAAATGAAAAAATCACCCATACTAAAACCATTCAGATCGATTGCAACAGATGGACCAGCGGACGTTCTTTTAGCCTCCCAGACATGGCGCCTTAAAACGAATTCAAATTTTAGCATGAAGAAATAAAAACGAAACAAACGCAGAATACAAAAGTGCCATCAATTTGTTCTGAATCGTTTGACCTAGATCGAGAAGGCCACAGTCCAATTAAGCCATTTTGCATTTTGATGGGAAAATTTACGATCGTCGCTTCACGTCGATAGCGCCCAGTTATTTACTACTACGACAAAACTTGCCTTGTCGAAGTTTCAACTCCGATACACTTCTGCGGCTGACTATTCGGAACATCAAAGTAATCGATCTTTTTAATTCGTGAAGTTTAAGGATTTTATTTCGCTTTGAAGGTGATTACGAACAAGAATAATCGTTGGAAACTTTGTTTGTGCTTTTGTTTCGTGATGGATTTTTCGATAATTTCTTTTGTCGTGATAATTTGCTTCAACAAAGAAATTTCTTACAATACCAAACTCTGCCCCTCACTCAACCTGAGTATTTTTTGTTTTATGACTATTTATATATATAACAAAACATTACTATAAAAATTAATATTAAAAATCTTTATTATTCAGAGTGTGGTTCAACTTAGCTATCTTACTTAGATATTATAACAGTATTGTTTTGTTTGCACATAGGTATTTAAGATAGAGAAATAACTGTGTGACAGACACCGGCGCCTTCTCCTACAGCTTAAAGCAATCAATTTTTGCAGTTAGATACAAATAATAACTTTATGTAAATAAAACTTACGTGATTCAAGCGTGTGTCTATAATGCGGTGGCGATAGCGGTCCAGTACCAGCTGCATTATAAGCCCTCACAGTGATTCCATATCTGCTCGCTGCCTTCAATCCCCTCAGGGTAGTACTGGTGGCATCTGCACTGGCTCCACTCTCAGACCCGGGACTGTCACTCAATGTTCCTTTGCCTTCTTCAGATACTTCCCACCAACGAATGGTGAAGCCTAGTAAGGTGCCATGCCACGTCTCCCGCGGCGGCGGCTAGAAGTAATTTGTAACTTTAAAGTAAAATAAATGTAACGGTGCGCGTCGAAACATGCTATATCTGAAGCCTTCAAAAGAACAGCCAACCCAATTGTTTACGTATTTTAAGGCATCGTCCTAAAACAACGCGATTATACGATCATTGCAAATTCACGTGAATTTTGTTCGCGCATTTTGTTCGCGCATTTTGTTCTCGACATGAAATTGTCACCTGTTCGCCACCTGCATGTTTGATCGTGGGCTCACATAACCAGCCCATTACTGTCCCACTGCTGGGCACGGGCTTTTTCTCAGTACGAGAAGGCCTTAGTCCACCACGCTGGCCGAGTACGGGTTGGGGGGACTACACGAACATAATTCGCGCAAACTTGCGATGGTCACGTAGTTGCGTTGTATTAGAACAACGCCTAAGTGTCGAATAGGTGTCCTAATTGACATTAATGCGATGCCGCCATGTGACTAAAATGATTTATTACATAATTGCGCGAACTTAGTTCTTACGAATGCGCGAACTGATGCCAAACTGGTGTCCTAAACGATATTCGCGTGATCATCGCGACTTTAACGTCAATACAAGGTGACGAGAGGCACGATATGATCATCCTATTATGACACTCGATTCTTGTGATAGCGTGAACGTACGATGAACTAATCGCGTACTCGCGTGACAATCACGTAATCGCGTTGTATTAGGACGATACCTTAGGTAAGTACAACAACCAACAAGAAACAATTTTACACAAAAAAAGTCTACCATATTACCTAACGGGACTTTAAAGTTCATGGAGTTATTGAAGGTTCTATACCTATACCCATAACAACCGTTTAAAAATTATATGTCAACTTCCCGGTCACAGACAACTTTTATTTGAACTACATATATGTTATTTTTTCTAACATAAACGTTAGACCATCCTATACAGTTTCACGCCTATGATCCCCAGTAGTAGCTACAATTCACGGAAATGCCTTTTCATGGAATAGGGTGAACTTGGGCACAATTCCAATTATGTAATACAATAAAACGTGGCATGACCTGGAGATTGAACCCAGGCCGCGCTAATCTGCAGCTGCTCTTGCAACGTAATGACGGCCTGTATGTTATCTTTATCTAGTAATTAAAGTTTCAGTACCGGATCTTAGCAGAACCGTAGCTACCACTTAGATACCGTAAGCTTATACGTGAATATATCTAACGTAGATTTTATATCCAAACTTCATGAAGTACGTTATTCGTATAACCGAGTAATTGTAGATAATTAACAAAAAAGTTCCTTTCATTTTTCATATCCCTTTTTCGTGAAAATACGGTAAATTACCAGAGGAGGGCAGCAGCGTTCTCTGAGTATTTAACCAACCAACTGCGATCGCCAACCCGCCTGCCAAGCGTGGCGATTGTGGCATATCCCCCCCTTAATTGGGGGAGGCCTATGTCCAGTAGTGGACGTCTTTCGGCTGAAATGATGATGACGGTAAATTAAATATCGTTTTCCTAAACAACATATTTATATCAGAAATGCGTGGTCATATTTGAAGAGCTTATTTAGGAAATGCTATCGAACAACTTTTACTATGAGGCCAACCCTAAAATCGCAAAAATAAATCAGTTGTTCCATACAATTCGTCGAGCGACATGGGTGAATTTGTAGGGATCAGCAGATTTTTTGCGATTTTACAGTTGGTCCCATAATAAAAGTTGTGCTATGATATGTCCTGAATGAGCTCTCAAAATATGACCACGAATTTCTGATACACGTTTTACAAAAAAACGAAAGTTGCCCATAATAAAATACGAAATAACTCTTTGAGACGTAAGATAAATGATGAAAAAATTATGAATGCTAAAAACACATTCCTACTTACCATAGCACCTAAGGATAAAGGGCGTTTACAAACAAAAGTACTTATGTATGCGTACCTGCCAAGTGATATGAAGTTCTCGAGCCCTAAGTGCCCGCACGGTAATGTCGCGAGGTGCTCCTCCGGGCGCTGGCAAAAAAAACACACTGTTAGAAACGACACCCGCCAAAAAAACTTCAGCACATTGACGGCATCATTATCAAACAGAAACCAACTTTACACTCCATCACATAGAGTCAAAAATTCTTTGAGATAAAGGACCGTTTTTATACTGTGAACAAAGTAGGAGCATATTCTCATACATCCACACGCATTTACGAAGCTTCCTGCGGAAATTGCACAGCACTGTTTTTTAATGGGCGGGAAAGCTCTTCAAGTTGCTCTTACTTCGAACCATCCTTCAGGAATATATTAATGGTGTATCCGCGCAGTGTGTTTACTCTGTAAGGAAGTTTTGGAACTAGTTTGGTATTGTAGAGTTACTTAAGGAGTACAAATCGAAGTGTGTAATTTATGTAACTATAGGACATGATTTCAACTAAATTAATAACAGTCGGTAACAGTTACCAGTAGGCCTGGTAGTAACCTTTGTTTACTGAACTTGCGGTTACGCGAAACAAGAAAAGTCCCAACTCACTGAATCGAAGCACTAGGTATATTAATTAATATAATAGCAATATATTTTATACAACGTGTAAAAATAGTAGATTCTAGAAGGGAGCAAAATATATGGCGCTTTTTTTAATTCAAGAGTGAAGCGAAGTATTCTAGAGTGGAATCCCGAGTACAGCGAAGTATTCTAGAGTAGAATCCCGAGTACAGCGAGGGATTCTATAGTAGAATCCTGAACGTAACGAGAGATTCAAAGTACGTCGTCCGATCCAATAATTTTGCGGCCGAGTGATACACTTTGCTTTTCATCCCCCTCTGTTCGAAAAATAAACAAGTGCCGGCTTTTAGGTACACCTTATGAATACATTTATTGTGTATCACATTTCTTGTGTCTGTTCTAGCACCATGTTATACTTTCACTACTAAATGATTTTTTATTTTTCATTATTTGCTATGCAGTTTTAACAATCCGTAAACATGACAGTAGAGGACGCGGCGGCGTAACGTAGTGATTATGCGTATTATCTTTGCGGGCGTAGTTCCCGCGGTTTTCATAATTTAATTCAGCCGGCGTATCGTCCATCGTACCGGCCAGGAACTTTATTTATAAAATATTTGCATTCGACCTATTTGGTTGCGGAACACTAAGGAATAATATTCATGTTCCAAATCCAAAACTCATCAATGCCCGCTACAAAAGTCTCACAGAAAATACCAAAAACGTAGTTTTTCGAGTAGGTGGGATGAAAAATACTTTCACTCAGCCGCAAAATATTTTTTTCCTCAGACGACGTACCAGTACGTAAAAATATTATTTTTCTTCTTTCTGTTATAATCTACTATTTCATATTTAGGCTGCATTTAAGTACCTACATACAATCTATGGTTTTTACCATAAAAGTTCAGATGCTTATTAAAACCGTGTGGAAAGTCAAACTCCATGCATAGGTACATAAAGATTATTTTAAACAACGTTTAACACGATTTTGTAAACATTTAAATCGATTGTAAAACGTTTTGTAGTTAGACGAAGTCTTTGTGCAGTTATTTTGTTGAATGCAGCATATACCGAGCGGTCCATACAGTGGAAGACTGCATAGCTTGGAAAGGCGTCGTATGTGGTCGCGATCTCAGCAGTGAGGGAACGACGAAGAAGAAGTTGTTGAATGAAATTTTTATAAAAATGTGAAGAAAAAAATGAAAGAAATGTACGCTAGTAATATATAAGTCTATTAAGAAATGTGAATGTGTGCTGTGAATATGAAATTTGGTGTATCTCTACCTATTCACCTACATCATCATTACCCCCTATAAATATAAACAGTAAAGCTATGAAACGTAAGGTAACGTGTTATTCATCATCTTATATTTCACGTAAATTTGGACGTTACCTTCCTCCCGGGTAGTGAAATGCAGCGGCGTCGTGTAAGGCGAAGCGCCGACGTCATTGAAGGCGGCCATGCGCAGCGCGTATCGTGTGTCGGGGGAGAGTCCGGCCACGGACGCGCCCGCACGACCCGGCCCTTCCGATCTACGTCACATGTTTTGAGAAGTGTTAAAAGCGTTTACGCCTCACGGCTTTTCATAAAAACATTCAAGTCCTTAATCTTCGAAATAATTAAATTTTAATGAAGATACTTACAAACCACATAATAACGATTATCTTTTTTCTAAGTAGACATTAAAAAAAAAATCTTCACTAACTTTTTAGACCTATGTATTCTTCTTTTGCTTGTAAAGTTTCATTAAAATATGTTTAATCATTTCGAAAATTAGGGACTTGAAAGTTTGTATCAAACATAAAGGTATTATACTGACGTAAGTATAGAAATGTCTTTGGTATCAAAAGCTTTGAGAAGTAAATGCTCTCATAGGTTTGTTATGGAAAGTAAGTGAAAGCGTAAATATAGGTACGAATTCTGAGTAAGGTGATCCGAAAAAGGACGCAGTAGAAAGGAATATTTCCTACAATCACGGTAAAAAATGTAAGTGTATTTTTGCAAAGTGGCATTAGCAATGAGAAACCTATGCTGCTATATAAAAACGTAGGTAAGTATAAATCTAAGGATATAAATTGTGGAAAGAAAAATTCCACAATTGAAGGGAGTTCACGGTAGCATAGCGGATAAAGCACTGGTGTATCGCGTGTGTTACAAACTCGTGGATCAGCCAACCCAGAGACAAGTTACTTATCAGCGGAAGGAACGAATGAAGTCACCATGTCTTGTATTTATTATTTATTTAAAGCCATTTAATCAGACCATTTTTGAGTGTACATAATACATATTCTTGCATGCATAAGAAAATTGTAATTGAAACTTTTACTTAATCTATTAATTAATTATTGTTTATTTGACACCGATGCTTTGGTCTGTGTGCCTTTTGGCAAAGGCCTCCTCCATGTCTTGTATTTAGAGTACTTTTAATTCATCGTATTTATATCCAGTCAATTAAATTATTTAATAAATCTAGTCGCTAGCCAACGTGATCATATTATATAATATTAGCTTAATTATCGATTTACTTAACAATGTATCGATTTGAGAATTAATAACTATTTTATCATGTTGGCAACACTGATTCCTAGAAATTATAAAATAACGTGTAACTGTCATTTCGCCGGCTGTTCTGATTGCAACATTGAATAAACAACAAGTCTTGAGGTTGGCGGGAAAATTCGTAAAGATCATGTTGTGGATTTTTTATCATTTTCCAAAATTTGTGTTTCTTCGAGTGTTAATGTGTAATAATGGTGGATTATTAAATGTTAAGTGCTCGTTAACGTGTACAAGTGTGGATAAATGGTACAAAGTTGAAAAACATGACTTTCGTATTATCTCATCATCCCCTCAGAAACCTAGTAAAGTTTCCATCACTTTACTAGGATACAAGTATAATATGTTCAATGATTACGACTGAAGGACATGTATCCATGGTCATGAATAAACAAAAAAAAATAAAAAAAAAAAAAAACAAGTCTTGACGCTTCGTATTACTGCATTCTTTACCTACACCCAGGTTCACGAGAACTCGCACACCAAGGTTCACTTCCAGCAACCCCTTCGTTACACGTGTTCGAATCCTGCTCGTGAGCGAATTTTTCTTTTCACTTTTATACCTATCTTTAGATTTCGCATCTAACGTTAACCCATGCGTTAATGTGATAAAAAAGTAGGTATAAATCTCTTTGAAAAAAAACCCTAAAGATCCGGAAGGAGTAGGTATAGTCCTAAACTCAGAAGATTCAGGCTTAAATTTAATAAGATAGCTTTTGGATCGGATTCCTGTGTGTTGCATTGGATCTCTTATGCTGTTTTATAAACTTGAAATACATTTATTTTGAGATTGAACATTTTTTTAATAAGAATTATCAAAACTTTACCAAAATGAATACCTAACCAAAGTTAACACTAATAGATTATAATGAGCAGTGTAAAAATCACGTAATTAGGAGGTAAAACATACCTTTTTTTGTTACCCTAGAACAAAGACAGATCCCTTGTTTACCTCTCTACGTCTAATTTACACTGGCTCGGTTTTTTTAAATAAATTTAATTAACCGGCTTTACGAGCATGACCTTTGATGAAAACCTTGGATTTATCGGATTTTATTTTTATAATACTAAATTAAAATTTCCTTTTAATAGGTACAGTTTCGCACAAGTATATACACGCTGAAATTGGAATCGCTTATTTCCCGAAAGGGGGTCATTATACTCATCATTGTGAATAACTTTTACTATGGGACCAACCCTGAAATCACGAAAAAAATATCAGGTGGTCCCTACATTTTATTGATTTAAGTGAACACAAATGTAGGGACAAACTGATATTTTTTTCGCGATTTCAGCATTGGTCCCATAGTAAAAGTTATTCATAATGATGAGTACAATGAACCCTCTTCGGGAATTAAGCGACTCAAATTTCAGCGTGTATAAATACTTTTAATAATTTATGATCAGGAATTTAAACTAAAACAACTTAAGTAGTCTTCGTCAACATCGTTAGTACTAAAACCTGAAATTTTACGTCGCAAAATTTACGGAAACATTAATTGGTTGGACTTGATTTTTTCGAGAGTATCAAAGTTATACAAAGCGTTATAAAATTTCAGAGCTCCCTGTTGGCCTAAAAGCTATTAAACTTTTATTCCAAAGCAACTGTTACACCGAAACTTGAAGCCGTTTCTATATTAGAATTCGATTTTCTGGGTCTAGTTTTTTCGAATACTTTGGTAAGCAGAATTAATCCAGAAAAAAGTATTAGAGCAGCTTAGTATGGGCGACTGCACGTCAGTAGTAACAGTTCGACATTGACAGCACCTTTATTTCGTAAGCAGTAAGGGTGGTTTTCTAATTCATGTGTTACCACTGTCATGCAGTCGACTGTACAATGTACATCATTTGTCTATTCTTTTATGAATTTGTATTTAAAAAGAGTGTAGTTTTACATATTCAAGTGAATGAGCTGGAGCTGTAATCTCTTTATAACTGAAATTCAGTGCCAAATAAAACAGTAGATATATCAATCAATCCAAGTTAATATACCTTAATAATTAACTTAGTCTCCAAAGTTCGAGACTAAGTTCTAAACTAAGGTAGATATCTAATGGTACCTAATAAAGTTACCCAACACGTCATGTTGTATCTAGATGGATAATTCGTGACTACACCGACACCATTTGTAGATATCACTTCAATCTAACGACTTAGAAACATCGAAACAGGGTACTACATTATTAATAAGCGAATGCAAACTTACGCGACGTGTAGTAGATCTGAATTAGCCAATGTGAGATTGAGGACGTCAGGCGTGTCCCAGTTGTCGAGCAGCGCGGGCAGCGGCGCGTCGAGCGGAGCGTGCGACAGGTCGCGTGTCAGGGCGCGGTACTGCAGCGAGTAGTGCGACACAAGCGCACCGCGGGCGACACGCCATGTGACACGGGCCTTTCGCGACCATACTTCCGAAACGCGGACTTCATCTGGTACGCTTGGACGCTCTATGTGAAAAAAAAACGTTTGTCTAGAAGCATTAAGGTCATAAAAACATTACATTATGGTAACTAAACATAGGTAAAAAAAAACAGCTGATCCCTGAATTCGTAATAAACAGAATATAGGGAACAGCATATTTTTTTCGCGATTTTAAGGTTCCATAGTAAAAATTGTTCAAAATGATGAGTACAATGACCCCTTAAGGGGAATGTAGCAGCCAAGTGGCGCCACCATCAGTAAAAAAATTATTACTCTCCGAATACATCATTTATCGAAAATTCGTTGTAACTATTCTTCTTCTTCTATCGTGTCGACATGAGCTACATAATGATAACAGCTCATGCCGTGGGGAAAAGATTAGCCAGTCAGCAGGCTGGTAGCGGGGCTGACAGCCCAGGGTGCGCCGGACAATCAATTAAATATCGTCACTCGTGGAGGCTCTTTTAATGCACCCCGGTTTAATGTTGTAACTATTGAAGTACAGGTACTGTAGTTTAATCAGACACTATTAACTCTGTAAAATATAGTTTTTTGATAAATGATATATTCAGCGAGTGATATTTTTTTACTGATGGGGCGCCACTTGGTTGCTACATTACCCTTAAGAGGTTTAGTATAATCTAAGAATATGGTTGTTTATAAGTTTAACGAATAGTACGCCAGATTTATTATAATTGTTAGATCATTATCCTATTTGAAGTTTGCGGCTTGAGAACATTAGTTCCTACAAATGTTATCAAGCCGCAAAAGTTAAGATTAGAGCATACTTTGTGCTAGCCTACGTAGGAACAGATTATACTTAGCGATAATATATTCTTATATTCTGATTAGTCTTTAGATTTATTTTCATAAATTGCATTATGGTATACCTACGTAAAATCAAATAATGTAAAATAACTTACAGAAATTATAAAACTAATAAATCACACTTACCACCTAGAGAGCAACATTTTTAACCCCTGCTATATTTATTTACGCAATGTATAACCATAACCGAAACATCACGTGTAATAAATTACACGTTTGTAAGGGTAGAAGCGAGCAGCACAGAATAAAAGCAGAAGGCTCATGGTGTAACTTTCGTAGTATACGTTTATTTTATTTATTATATGCAAACGTTTGTTAATGTTATGTTGCTCTATTTCATTCGACATCTAAAGGCTTCTGCACGGTGCAATAGAATATACAATTGGTTGCTACAATCTGCTGTGACTGCTGTGAGCCAACAAATTGTGTGTCAGATTTTACTGTGAGTTGAAACCTTAAATAGACGAGAACACACAAAAAAAACCTAAATCTTAATTTTCCGTAAAGGCCCGTAATGTAGAACCTCGAAATAATCATGATCACAGCACTGAGGTATACCTCAGTGGTGTGATTTTATTTCATTCGGATTTCACCGAAAATTTCTGGTAAATATTATCAACCTTATGTTTAGGTATTACATAATAGACAGCTTTCCCTAAACTACGTGTCGCGTATCAGAAATGTCAGCTTGAAAGTATGCCGCCAAAATAAGCCCCTTGAGTCAAGGTGAAGGAAGGGTCAAGGGCCTTGAATCTTCCTTCCTGTTGCCCGTTGTCGTCGTAAAGGTGACCTAAGAGCGTGCAGCTCTTCTGTTTAGCTTTACCTTTCCCAACTATACAACATGTAACCAAAATCCTGTTGTTCCTGTTAGCTACGTTATCAGAATATATTTACATACGTAAGGACACAACTCATTTGGAAAAACTCTTCAATAAAAATAATAGAATTAAATAATTATTAAAAGTGATTATAACACTTTCAATTTAAAAATTATTAATAATGATTTAACATTAAATTAAATTATTTGTATTGATATAATCACTGAGTGAGTGAGTTTTAAGTGATATAATCACTTTAAATTCACAATTAATAATGATTTAACATTTATTTTTATTATTTTTACTAAAGAGAGTTTTTCCAAATGAGTTGTGTTAACTTGTGTGCTTACGCATGAATATTGATTCCGATAACGTACCTCACAGGAACAACCGGGTTTTAGTTACATATTGTATAACGATCTGCTTCGAGCGTGCAGCTATCTTTACAATTTTAGTATCGTTTTTTGGATCTGTGTAATTGACACCTCCCTAACGAAGGAATTATTTCAAAAACGTTTGTCACCCTTTTGCTTTTTGCTTCTTTGAATGCTGTCATCATCCTCCGAGCCTTTTCCCAATTATATTGGGGTCGGCTTCCAGTCTAGCCAGTTGCGGCTGAACATCAGTATTTTACACGGAGCGACTGCCATCAGACCCCCGCAACCCAGTTACTGGGTAATACTGACATTCGGAGGTTAGACCAGTTGTCAGACTTTCAGGCTTCTGACTACCCGTAACGACTGCCATAGATATTCGTATGACAACCGGGACCGACAGCTTAACGTGCTCTCCGAGGCTCTTTGAATGCTGTATATTTTGCAATTTATTCTTGTTTAGACTAGTCCTATTCTTTATCAAGTGGTCCTTCTATATATTGTTATTATATGAGCTGTAACAGTGGGGCCACGTATTCAGTATTATCGCGGGCACACATTACGCTTTATGGCCCTCGACGCGAGTGCATGACGACCGCTGGTCGGTACAGAACAACGGCACGGTTGAAACGACTACGACTACATAGGTAGGTACTGTTGTTTAAATTAATGCTGTTTACATGTTTAATAGTGGTGGAAGTGCGAGTTGAAATAATATAAGTAAAGTACATTTTATGTAAATAATGTATGTTGCTTGTCTTGTGTACAATAAAGAGTATTTGTATTGTATTGTAAAGGAACGTTATTATGTAAATCGCTAGGTATTAGTAATTATACCATGGGATTATTTGGAGAAGACACAAAATGGAGACGCTAAAAGGTGCTACTCTTAGCAAAGAGATAATTTGGTGAAAGTTTGTTTTGTATACCACGTTTTACATAATGAAAGTGAGTTAATATTTCATTGTAATCCAATTTTGAACTATGTTTAAAATTCAAGTCTCTAGCTCATCGAAAAGTTTGTTTAAAAGCGATTGCAAAATTGTACTGAACAGACAGGAATGAAAGCGAGTTAATAAAAACGTGGCAAAATAATAAACATTTATAGCATAAAATCAGGAATTACATTAAGTATATAAAATCAAATCAAATTTTTGTTAAATGGTGAACCATACTAACAAGTAAAACGTAAATAAAATTGTTTACTATAGGATAAATTTTGAACTATTTACAAAACACAATTTCCTTCGATTTTCCACCAAATTCAAATTCAAAATTATCTGTTTGTCAAACATAGGTTAATATACAAGACATGGTATTAATTTATAAATAATTCAGTATCACTTTGCCTTGCCTTAATAAAAATTTGAAAACATAAAAGCGTATTTAAATGTTTTATTTATTCCACATAGCATTTCTATGCAGGATTTGTTCCTTATTTTGTTAAATTGATGCAATAATACTCACAAAAAAGATTGGGTTACTTTTTTGAATCTAAAAATGCAGTTTTTGTTTTCTCCTAATTCAAACTCACGATTCCTTTGACAACTTTTCTCTATACCGTAGTTTCAGATTTGACCCTCCAGTTCTATTTTCAAAACTCATTCTGTACAGTTTTGTTGCTTCAAAAAACCTACCGTGGTTAAAGTAAGTAAATAAATCGCGGCAGGAAGAATTTATACAATATGGACCCCACAATTGAGCTGCATACGAAAGCCCCAGATTATAATAATAATAATAATGAAATTCTTTATTCGGACAACTAGATCCATTACATAATTTTATTGTTAGTAGGAACTTAAAACTATATTAGTATTTAATAACTACAAGTGACTTATACCTCACTATGATTTGTTTAAAAGTTTCGTGCGAAATATAAATTCGACGAAAAGGCTTTCGAAAATGAAAATCTGTAATACACAGTTCGCCAATAGCAAATATGCATAAAATACCTGGAAATTGTAAAAACGCATTGAAAGGAATGATTTCATATGTCCGAGTTTTATGAAACGTAATGTAATAATTTATATTCTAATAAGGACTAATTAATTCTATAAACAGTAATGTTCAACCAATTTAGTGCTAATTTTGCATTCAAAAGTACGGATTGACATTAGTCCAATGCCAATCGTTCGGAATTATTTTCAAGAGTAGCCCTAAACATGTCGCGGCATCGTCCAGTAAGCATTGCGAAAACAAATATCCTTCAGGTGCAGGTGCATGGTGCGTGCGAGAGCGCTGGTTTGTACACGTAGGAGCACGGTTTTGATGACTTCACTATGATTGTTCGCAGCACTTCGTCTATATTTTTTACCATGTCTGTGCCTCCAGTTTATTACATTTGATAGACCTACCGGTATTCTTATTTCATTTTATAATTATCTAGAAATGAAATGTTACCTTTAACGAACAGTCGGTAGACCAGCTCGTCGCTTCCGTACAAGTTGCGCGCCAGACATCGGTATTCGCCGGCGTGTTCAGGTCCCGCGTGGGGTATTGTCACTTCTGATGTCATCGCCCCACCACTTGTCTCCCTATTTTCAACTCCACCGGTACCACTGTCAAAAGAAATTAGAAGTTTTAATTTTAATATTATTCTGAAATATGTGTTTCTGGTGGCCGTTGGGGTATTCTTGAATGAGACCGCTAATCAACAAATATAAGGTAGGATGCCTTCAGGCCCGGTGGAGCGTTGATATTGGGAGGTGGCTGGTATCAGCTAGAAAATAGCATCTCAAAAATGACGTTTTACTTAGCAACCACAAGGAAATTTATAATTTTTCCGGGACAATGATTTTATTGCGAAAATATCTATATTTTTTACTAAGTTTAACGCGGCTGGCGGTAGGTGTGATTCGCGAGAAAACGTAACGTCACGTAAGATTTTTGCGTTATGAGCAGCCGCACACCGCACGATCTCTCTTCCTTTCTCTTTTTCTAGTGTGTCTGTGTGTGTCCACTAACCGACAACGTTTTTTAATTTAAAAAAATGGAATCTTTGAATGATACCTAATGCGTTGAAATTTTTTTAACGGTGATTAAAAAGTCAACCTGTATAGGCTAAAGATTATGATTATGATGCGTTTTTGTAAGTCACTCGCACCACATATGAATAATAGAAGCGCATACGCGATTGATTTAAACGAGATTATATTATTATTAGATTATTATTATTATTAGATATTTGTGTGATGAACATAAGTGTTTGTGTTGGTCTGGGTGTTTATTATGTATCATAAGTATGTATTTACAAAAAAAATAGTATATATGTATTATATCCATTGTCTAGTACCCATAGCACAAGCTCTGCTTAGTTTGGGACTAGATGGTGTTGTGTAAAAATGTCCCAAAAATATTTATTTTATTTATTTGATGAAAGAGAATAAAGATTGATAAAAATATTGCAATCTCAACCTATGAATGAGCTATTTATTGGCCTGATTCATGCAAAAACATAACAGTTTTGAAAAATTTAATATTTTATTCATTTCGGCCGTAGGTCATGGATAGGTGCAGAGTTGAAAGTTGAGATCAAAGTGAGTTTCTAACATGATTATTATATGTACTAGAAGATAGGTCGATAAATAATTTGGTACCCATCATATTCAGGTACTATTTAAATAATGATATTTTCTGGGTTATTTTACGTTAACGTAAATTTAATATTGTTGCTAAGAAACCGCCACTGAAACTGATTTATAAATTAATATCTGACTGAACGCGATATCAGACTTCAATATCAAAACAGGAAATTAAATTGTCAAGTCTTCACACAAAATGATCAAGTTATGAGATTCACGATAACTTTAATCAATCAAGTAATTGTAACTTTAGATTGAAAATGTACATGACAACCATCAAGCTGTCAACTGCAAAAAGTTTGACAGAGGCACAGATAGGTACTTAATCTGTGGCCAGAGGTGTACGGCGGCCCCAACGATTTAAGAAGCTACACCTACAATATAATTGCGCAATATTAATATTGCACAATTATTATTGTATCGTCCCGATCTTCATTTGTCTTTCAATCTCACCCCTACACGGTCAATATCATTGCGCAATTGCAAATATTGCGCAATTATATTGTAGGTGTATTATGGGCCGCGATTCAGATATTTTGTTGACTTGCAATGAATTTATCTACGATGGGAGTTAAGGTGGTAACAGACAGCAGCCCTAATAAGGCACGAGAGGTACTGTGGCAACAAAAACACCCTCCCCCTGCTGACTACATTGAGCCTGCAGAAGAGCTCCCAGCTGGCCACCAACTACCATGGCCCATCTGGAAAACCTTGAATCGACTCCGAAGCCAGATGGGCTGCTGATAGGTCAAATTTAGTTAGATGGGGATACACAGACGAGTCACAATGTGACTGTGGAGTCAACCTACAGACGATGCCTCACCTCTTAACCTGCTCACTGTGCAATTCCACCTGCACAATCAAAGACCTATGCGAGGCTACTGAGAGTGCTGTTGACGTGGCTACATTTTGGTCCAAAATTATATAATAAACTCGAATCATCGACACGAAGAAGAAGAAGACTGGTCAAATTTCTTTGTCCCAAAAATATTCATTTATTTTATACAACACTTGATGAAAATCATCCAATTTATTTGATCAAAGTCACATTGGACAAAGAAATTTGACGAGTGGCATACCACCCTTAGGACCGCATGCGGAACATTTTCTATGTATGTTTAAAATTACTTTTTTCAGTACTACGACTTATGTGAAACGACTTATGTGTGTTAGTGTGTGTATGTGCCGTTCGTTAAAAAAATCAGTCGACCGACTACTAGATTGAACTACAGTATAGATCAACGCGCATTCTATCATTAGATCTCATGTACCAGGAATGGGCCGAATATTCGTTTATGTTTGGTATTTGGCATTTTCGGCAGGTTTACCAAACATTCGTATTCGGTCGATTATTCAAAGACAAAGACAAAGACAAAGACATTTATTGCTCAAACTGTGTACATAAATGTAGGTGTTTATCAAAGTTTGGTATTAACAGCTTACCCAAACGGGTGTAGCAATAGTAGGTACAAACTATGAGGTCTGACACTACAATAACATATTTAAATATTTAACTTATTACTATCAGTTTATACCAAAATATTCATTTATAGTATAAAATACTTTTTGAATTAACCACTTTTTTAAAACTCTCTTAAATGACTTACCATCTAGTTTTTTTATGTCTACAGGTAAATGGTTAAATACTCGTATAGCTGTGATCTATGAACTTTTGTAATAGATTATATTATTTATATTTGGCAAATTTAGATCATATTTATATTGACTACGTACATTTGGTTTAGAGTTACACGTTTGATTAAAGAAATGAATATTATTTTTGACAAATAAACACAGCTCCAATATGTAAATACCAGTTAAGGTGAGGAAACCCTTTTCTTGAAAAACAGATCTCAGCGATTCGATGTTTTGCATGTTATAAATAATACGTAGACATTTTTTTTGGAGAATAAATGTAGACTGTATCATGCAAGAATTTCCCCAGTATATGACTCCGTAAGTTAAAAGAGGGTACACATAGCCAAAATATGCAGATTTTGCTGTACATTCTGAAGTTGATTCAACAAGTATCGATAGAGCGTAACAGTAGCTTGAGATTTTTTTATTAATTTTTTCTATATGGCCTTTCCAGTTTAAGTGATGATCTATTTTAACGCCGAGAAAGTTAATTTGATCAACCTCTTCGATATTTGTGTTAGATTCGTATATATATAGTGGTAATGGATTATTTTTATAATTTCGAAATTGCATAAGCTTTGTTTTTGAAAGATTTACTTTTAGATTAATAGATTTTAGCCAGCTAGATACCGTTTTTAAAGTGTCATTTATCTCAGTTCTGTATTCGGATTCATTTAAATTATCGTTACATATAAAAATTGTTGCGTCATCAGCGTACATAACGCATAAATGATTAATTATGTCGGGAAGGTTATTCACGTAAATTAAAAACAAAAGTGGGCCCAGTATGCTTCCTTGTGGAACACCTAATAATACCTTTCGGCAATATTTTCGGCAGAAATGCCGAAAATTCTACCAAATAATTTTGCATTAAAAAGTTGCCTCTGTGCTTGTATGAAGTAAGTAACACTGTATTCATATCTTATCATTTATTCTGTCCACCTAAAGAGATAAACACAGTTTTAACGATTTTGCACAGAAAAATTAACGCATGAGTCAGTGTTTTATCGCTAACTAGAATATTCGGTTCGGTAAACTTTTAACCGAGCATTCGGCCGATTATTCGTATTCAGTAACACACATTCGGCCCATCATCTATATGAACATTAACTATTGTAAAACATAACCATATTTTTTCAAGATTTAGATAATTTAATTAAGTCAATTGTCTCTCAATCTGTACCATGTAACCGAGAGGCCTGGCCATGACAGGGGGTCATACAGGTTGTCCTAGTTCAGGGTCCAGGGTTACACTACTGTTATGTTCTTTTGAAGTCTTAATAAACATTATATTATTATTTTGAAGAACCAGCTGAAAATTAGTATCGTGCACACATGCGCAGATTTTTTTTCACGATTTCAGAGTTGGTATAGTGCAAGTGGTGCACAATGGTGCTTATTTAAAAAAAAAAATTGAAAACGGTGGTGTATATTTAGTAATGATGTGTATACTTCCTATTGATATATTTCTGTGTCATGTTTTCTCATATTTTATCCTGTAGGTATTTTTTTATTTATTACCTAGTTGTAGTAGTAGTATCTTATTTTATGTGTGTGTCAAAATAAGTGGTTTCAATGGTTTACAATCAAATGTACTTACTGTAATGACAGAGGCCTGGAGTCATGCGTCCAATGCACGTGTATTTCCGGTTCCCCTCTGACAGTGCATGAGAGTCTTGCGGTAGTTCCTCTCACCACCCATCTAGTTTCACCACTACCGCTTCTACTCAGTCTTGGAGGTTCTGTTATGAGGAAGAACTTGGTTGCGTGATTTGTGGAACTTTTACTTATTTATTTTAGTTTTGAAGGCCAACAGCATTTTACAATAAAAACTATATGTGGCAGAAAGCCAATAATAGGTAAGGCTTTTAAAAATGACAAATAGTTTTGTTAATTAATGGAATCCGTTATGTCTGTAATCCGGTTTAATGAACACTAAATTTGAATAAAACTATCCGAATAAAGCTGCATCGATTATTTCTTTCCAGTAACGTTAACAATAAAGAAACATGAAAAAAGTAGTCTAGTATTAATCTAGAGCAGACCCCGGGAGCTATTAACAAAATAAAACAAGATTAATGACAACTAAAAACAGATAAAGCTGTTGACCCTATTTTTAACGATTGACCCCTTTTTACTCCCAGAATGAGTTTTGTTTAACGCTCACATCAGACTAGTCTCTCTCCAGTTTCATTCAATGCTTGGCCTTTTCAAAGTTTGGGTAATTTTTGGGTTTAGCTAAGGGTAGACTTACCTCTAACATCAAGATAAAAAGAATGATGCAAAAAAGAATGCTGCACTCTCGCCGTGCATCGGTACCAGCCTTCATGTTCAGGACTAGCGGCTCTTAGCCACACAGTTCCATCTATAAGTATTGACCCTCCACTGGTGTCTGTCGCCTCTGATTGACCCCACAGCACATGACGCCAGTTATCGCCATCTGTGTTCAAAACAAAGAGTAAGAATAAAAAGGAGTGTGCTTTAGAGCACACGACTGAAGTAAAACTTCACTAACATATGTATATCTCCCTCAATACTATTTCAATGAGAACAAAGGAATGGCGGCGCGGCGCGCGTCTGATCTGCCGGTGCTGTGTCGTGGCCGGCCGTCGCGCACGCCTTACCCCGCGTCCCGCACTACCCCCTCCGTTCGCCATACTTTTCATAACGCATTCACCAGCTTACCCCCAAGTCAAGCGTGCCTAAAGAAGTTTTACTTCAAAAACTACAGTATTGACTTACCCTGGCTGTGAACAAATGCTCTGCGTTTTGTGGATCGATTCACACGTAACACCGCGCAAGCACATTCAAACGTGAAACAGAACACTGCGCTGTACCATGTGTGTGCCTAGTGCTAAATGTATACGTGATCAGTAACTAATGCTTAGTACTTGTCACTTACACTAATAGCCAGCGTGTAAACGATTGAATTCGTGATTAGCATTAGTTCAAGTGCCAGTGAATAAGTAGAAGGCGATCCTATTTACTTAGCGAAAAGCAGCGCTAATGACAAGTAGGTACCAATTTTTGTAAACTTAGCATCATCATCATCATCATCATTTCAGCCAAAAGACGTCCACTGCTGGATAAAGGCCTCCCCCAAAGGGGGGGGCTATGCCATAATCAACACGCTTTTCAGGCGGGTTGGCGATCGCAGTTAGCTGTCGCAGTTCCGTGTGGTGCCGGACGTAAACAAAAGCACCTCCCTCTCTCTTCTGATGGGTGTCGTAAAAGGCGATTAAGAGATTCACCAGAGGATGGGCAGCAGCGTTCTTTGAGCATTTGAACTTAGCATAATAATTATGTATAATGTTGCTGGTGTATAACTAAAGACCGCCTTTGTACCCAGTTGTGCATAAAGAATTAAATAAATAAATAAACTACTGCCTTTAATTATATCATAAGACCAAAATTTTACATAAATCTTCCCAAAAATACATAATCTATTTACCTGTAGGTAATCAAAACGTATAATTTGAGCGTTATACACCAAACATGAAATTACGCCATCACAGCAATCGGATTACTGTCTATATAAATCGAATTGCTAATTAATGAAATTACTAGTAATGACGTGGTGAGCTCCATTCGCGGCGATGTGACGTCATTAGCGGTTACGAGAATTCAACAATAATCGAGAGCATCAAACCTAGGGTGAAATATACTATAGTAGAATTTCCGAATTGAACGCATGCAGAAGTATAAGTGCGATCACTATCATACATCTATGGTTCAGCCGATACAGGAATAAGAGCCCTTGTGCACAGAACCCGATCCGAATTCGAAAACGTATATACGGACCGAAGTAACTGTACCTAAACCAATTTGTTCGTTCCTCATGCACTGTATTCCATGCGACCCTTTATTATAGATTCTCCATCAAGTTTTCTTGACCCCATTTTTTGGGGGTTTCATTATTAGCTTATCCAACATCATTCCACCAATAATTATCACAACTGTCTAAACGTAACCTGAGCTGCCGATCAATAAAAATTCAGGTAAAGTGTTATGTTTCACATCGCAATACGCAGCCAAGATTGCCAAATACAAAAAAAAAATACAAAAAAAGCATCCTACTATCCTATCCTATCATACTTCCTACTAATATTATACAGGGTGTCAGGGAAACGCTTCCGAAAACGAAGATAGGTGACAGTGCTGGTGATTACTGATACGAAACCACGAAAAAAAATGCGATTCTTTTTTTAGATTTTTTCATATATTTTTTTTGCATTATTCATTATGTATGAGTTTTATTTAACTGCCCAAAGCTGATTATGTATGAAAAATGCAAAGAAATATATATGACAAAATCTAAAAATAGAATGGAATTTTTTTTTCGTGGTTTCGTATCAGTAATCACCAGCACCTATCTTCGTTTTCGGAAGCGTTCCCCTTACACCCGGTATATGTGAAAGTTTGTGAAGATGTATGAATATTTGGATGTTTGGATGTTTGTTACTCAATCACGCTTATAGGCCGAACACACAGATAGAGCATAACTCGGATTAACATAATTATATACTACTTTTTATCCCAGGAAGATAAACAGTTCCCGAGTTATGCGCGATAAACGACATCCACGCGGACGACCACTGAGTATATTTAAGTAATAAATATAACGTAAAGGCTTTTAAGTCATTCAAAGGGCAATGGATAGGGTTATTCTCGGAGTGGCCCTGCGTGATCGAATCAGAAATGTGATGCTCGAAGAGCTTCCAAACTTAAGTGGCAGTAGGCGAGGCACATTGCTCGCAGAACAGATGGCCGATGGGGGGGCAGTAAAGTTCTGGAGTGGCGACCGCGTACTGGAAGGCGCAGCGTGGGTAAGCGCCCCACAATGTGGACCGACGACCTTGTGAAGGTCACAGGAATCCGCTGGATGCGGAAAGCGCAGGACCAGTCGTTGTGGCGATGCTTGGGGGAGGCCTATCTCCAGCAGTGGACGTCTTTTGGCTGAAATGATGATGATGATGAAAGGCTTTTAATAATGTAGTTCTTTGCCGGTTCTTCTCCATAGGACCCACCATTAGGAACCGTGCAACTGGAATCGACTTTTCGAATGCCCCTGTAATTAGGCCTATTTGAGATAAAAACAAACTTGAATATTATAACTTTCGTGAGTTCATGAGCTCCTGACACGGCGAATTTCAACGACATATTATGCAGGAAACAGAGATAAAGATAGAGGTACACTTGTTCGACAAAACCTTACCTGTAGAGTATTCCCATGATATCCTAGGCGTGGGCTGTCCTTTAGCAGAGCATGGTAGAAGCAGTGCCGCTCCCGCCGAAACCGAGGTGTTCTGCGCCCGCCATACCCATGTCGGCGATTCTGTGCGGAGAGACTGCTTTATATGTTACGCTGGCCCTCTTAACAGTATAGAAGTGGAAAATAAGAACAAAGAAGTAGGGAAGAAGACAGTAATAATAGATAACTCTAACTGATGTAATCAATTTATAGTAATGAAAATTTTTGAATGATAAGGAAAACAGATATCATAATCACTAAACTGTTTTCCTAGGTTTTTGCCATAACATATGCTATATTGTAAATGGAAACATAATGCAAATATTCTCAAACAAAATTAAATCCTCTAAAGAAAAAAACTTTTCCATTTTTTGCGGTGTTATCTGGTTCTTCGCCAATTTCTTTAACGCAGTTATAAATCATTTATCTGACGACATAAATCTACGTGAGTAAATTTATTTTTGAAGTAGATTATAGACAAAGTCGTCAATTAAGTTCACAAAAACTTGAATGCTTTCACAAACTAGGTTACATGCTACAGACAGACCAGAGTAAACTTAGAGGTAAGACAATAAATACCTTTGACAATCAGTGAAGCGCTATGGCTAACTGTTCCGAAGTCGTTAGTAGCTCTGCAGCTGTACTCGCCGCTGTGTGCTGAAGCCAGGTCTTGTATTATTAGCAGAGAAAAGAAGTCCATGTTCTTTTGTTCGACCTGACGACAAATCACTTATGTATAACACAGCTTTATTTTTGTAAAAGTAAACTGAGTAAAGTCTATGTCAATCCAATTAAATAGAAAGGTAAACAAACGTAGTCAGTCAATTTGTCAGGCATAGAGAGTTTAGTGATGTCCAATTGTAGAGCCAATTACAAATTAATTAATAACTGAATGATTCGATTTGATTAATAGAAACATGTGCATTTTTTGGAACCTTTCTGAACATTATAAGTTGTTTTTCTTGTAGCAGGCTATCGAGTGAATATCCAAAAACAATTTTAAAATGATAATCAAACGAATATTGTTGGAAAAAAAGGTCAGCTTTCAAGTTGAAACTTTCAAAATACGGATGAACGTGTTACTAATTCCATTTAGATAGTGATTGTGTGATAAGTTTACCGAAATTGGGTGTGTTTATTTAATTGGATTGACATAGACTACACATTCTCCTAAACGCTTAATTAAATTACAAGCCAATTAGTTATTGGTATTCTTTGGATTCTGAGATTTCTTAATGAAATATGATTTTTAGGACTTAACTATTTAAAGGTCATGCATGATACGATGAGAAGCACCCTTTAAGTCAATCAAAAGCAGGAATCATGAACAGTTTACTTACCTTGAGCATGGATGGTATTGGCAAATTATCTTTATGCCAGGTGAATTGTATTGGTTTATCTCCAGATATTAAACTACAAGTCGCTTGAGTGCTGCCTCCCACTTCAAGTTCTTCGGGAAATTGAAATGGTGCTATTTTTGGTGGTTCTGTTAACAAAAACCTAAGCATTAAAATATTGCCATATTTGAGAATTTCCAGTACATTAGTGAAAACCTTACTATGGACGTCAAGTCGTACGGTTCTTCGGGCTAGCTCCCCACTTTCTGCCCTCACTTCACAAGTATAAGTCCCTGCGGCTGCACTTCTCACTGCATTCAGTCTTAAAACTCCTCGTTCATCATTTGTTTCCAATATACTTTCTACTATAGTCCCGTCTTCTCGTTTCCATAGTACTTCTCTGAAATTGTTGTGATTTATTTTGGGAACACTACGTTTTAAAAATGTCAATCTGATCATTTTAGCTGGGGCAAATAGGCTTTTTTTATGTATAAGCTGCATATAATTAGAACACACACACATATTTATTAAGTACTCACTTAATGGGGTATCCCGAATATGGGCAGTGTATCGTCACATCCGTGTCAGTCTTTACATGTAACGCTGGTAAATATCTGATATTTGGTGGACCTGTATAAGATAAAATTATTAGCTCTCATCGTTCAACATTACGTAGAGAAACTCTACTGGAACGTAACACCTACCATAAACATTCAGTCTTGCTTGATGCGCATGAGATCCTTGAGAGTTGGTCGCATTGCAACCATACCTACCACCTTCGTCTGCAGATCTGATCGTCACACTCAAAGTAGAAACTATAGTCCCTTCTTCGCTTCCTGGAATTGCTTCTGCCCTTGTATTAACGCTGTACCTGCAAAGAGTACCGTAGACGGTGGAAAGTAAATTCTAGACTTCAATTAGAATTAAAAGTACTGTTAGGAGTCAGCAGAGAAAAAAATGGCAACACTGCGTTCACCCCTCCAAACACGGCCATCATCGTCAGCGTTCACTTAGCTGCAGATTTTTGAAGCAGTTTGACGTCCTATAACCTAACATGTATTTTTCCTTTGTGATATTATAGAAGTACTTATTAACCACTAACTAAACACAGTGCTCTCATGGTAGGTTCGAGAGTTTTAATTAATGTGACTATTATTTAGCATACCCACTTGACCCTTGCCCAGCAGACATTAGTTCTAACTATGGTCACTTCTACCTAATTTAATTCTATAAATGTGGCCGTCTGCAACAGTACTTTATTCAAGTTCTTGAAGGTAGCCACCAACACGCACCAGATCAGCGAAGTAGACCAAAACATTTCAAATACCACCAAAACCAAAAATACGGTGATAGTATTTTAGCACAAAATCGTTGAAAACGAAGTCATAACCTAGACTTACTTGTCAGGTGCAGCCGGCAGTGGTCTGTCATCTAAAGTCCACAGTACACGAGGCGAGGGCACTCCTGTAGCCGCACACCTTATGACTATGCTCTGTCCTATCCTTGTAACTGCTCCGCTGAACGTTGACACTAACCGTGGCGGCCTGTCTGAAACCCGGTTTGAAGATAAATAGATGCACAGCTTATTTGTATCTGAAGTATGAGTCGCAGTAAGGTAGCCAAAGCTATATTAGGCTGAATAATAGACAAAAATACTTTGAAGGAGCTACGGTAGCTTTTTTGCGCCATTTTTTTAATCCAGTGATTATATAACGTATTTTCGTTTGTTTCTTTTTAAACAGCGTAGGAGTAAGGCGACTTGCGAAGTGGGTAGCGAAATGCTGGAAAATTCTTGAAACATTTGCAAAGTATGTGGAGATAATGAACAAAATAATACAAATACATTTTTATATTAAGTACAATTTTTTTACGTTTTACAAAAACACCCATCCTGGAACAAAGGCCATACAAATACTTTTTTCATTCATGAATCTAACCGAGACATGATACGGAGTAGGTAAGCGCTCAGCCACTGTGCTGATCGTGCCCTCTTGATTTTTCTTTTTTAATGAAACTTTGGCTATATTACTGCGACATAAGTAATGTGCTATTGTTACCAGCAATGAATAACTCGGCACCAGCAACAGCAGAGTCTGAATGATCGTGCGCAGTGCACTGATACAGGCCTGCGTGGTGCGACCGGACTGGACCAACTGCTAGGCGAGACTGAGGCGCGTGCAGTGGTCTGCCTTCATGCTGCCAACTCAATGTAACACCGCCTCCTCGCCCCCCAGATACTGAGCAGTTCAGGTGGCCGGACCCGCCTGTGCCTATCATCTACAATAAGCAATCACTCAGCTTTAAATAATGAATTGCAATAAAAATGTTGTTTATTAAGCAGCTTTATGACCAAAGTTTTCGAAGTATAATATAAGCATCGGAAACATACATTCTAAAAGTACTTGAAATAAACTTACCAATGGATTTGGTGTCACAGTGACAGTCAGAGGTTCATACACGACAAGTTTGACCAGCACTCTTGAAGGTGACTCCGGGTTGGCTGAGCAAGCGTATCGTGAAGCATGATGCGCCCGCGCTGATGAGATGACGAGTGATCCCCCGCGTACTGTTCCCTCCCCTGACACTGCCGCCCAAGTGCCAGTAGCTTCCTGCCGCTGCCAACTGATCATTTAATTTTACTATATGTTAAGCTTTATGAAATCACCTAAATCAATATATGTTAGCAGTGAAAGTAGAAATCAAGAACATTTTATTAAAACTTAACATTTTTATCAGTGTCAAGTAGTACCGACTACTTTAAAAAGTTTAAGTGGCAATAGATTGGTTATCTGCCCCTTGCGCTAAAAGCAAAATTTTCGAGCTATATGTGTCACCGGTATACACACATAGAGCAGAGACTATGGCTTTTACCGAACTGTTTGCAGAAAAGGTCAGAGTAGCGCAAAAATGAATTGAGAAAGCAATAAATGCTTGGAATTACCTTACGTGACCGTAAAACGAACGAATGGATAATTCGCTCCAAGACAAAAGTCAAAGAAGTAGTGTCCAAAATAGCTAGACGTAAGTAGAGATGAGTGAGACGTATTGCTCGAATGGACAAAGAACGATGGACGATGCTGGAGTGGCTACCACGACAACAAATTAGACCGCGGGGACGGCCACCCAAACGTTGGGTGGATGACTTCCGGCGATACGCAGATCTGGATTGAATAGCAAGGGCTCAAGACCACCGGGAGTAGATTAATTTGGAGAAGGCCTCCACCCAATGGTTGTTAATGGATGTTATAAGGCCGCAATGATGACGATGAAATTGACAGACAGACTGATTTGATGGAAAGTGATTACCATTGCCTATTTACACCAACAACACGAAAAGGATTGCCAATCTTGGAGCCAACGTTGGAACGCCTCACGTTCCCGAAGTTTCATTGGCATTCATACCCTTCATCGAACTCTTTCACAAGGAGTCCTACTCTACTACGACTAAAAACTTTAATTGTCTATAACCTCTAAAAAAACTTACAATACATAGTTTTCCATAAAAATTAGTTCTCAGTGACCATAAAAATTAGGTAATAGAAATGTTATCTATGTTTTTTAACACCGGAACGCGTGTTGTCGGCTTGCCGCTACCAACACATAAATACGCAATTACACACCATGTTTCTAGCATTCAACGCAAAATAAATTAGGTCTAAAAATAAACAATGATAAGGGAGCGTTGTGGAGTGAAAGAAGATGTAGTGACAAAGATTGAGAAAGGTATGTTAAGATGGTTTAGACATATAGAGAGGATGGACGAGAGGAGATTGACGAAACAAGTATACGAAGCGAGTTTGGATGGAAGAGTTGGAAGGGGACGACCTCGGCGAACGTATCGCGATCAAATCGCGGACGTTCTCAAAAAATGCCAGGTTAAGAGTTCTCTTAACCGACGAGCATGCATGATGTTAATGGTCGTAAATGAAGTGAAAGTGGTGTGTCAGGATCGTAGCAGGTGGAAATCCATAGTCTCTGCCTACCCCGATGGGAAACAGGCGTGATAATATGTATGTATGTATGTAAAAATAAACAGGCTCACCCCCTATTACATGGGACTGTAACATAACTGGCGAAATGTGGGTGTACTATTACACCTCTGCCTACCCCTTCGGGGAAACACAGGCGGGATGTTATGTTATGTTGTTGTTGTGTGTTAAAAATAAACCGCTGTTAGATATGCTGCAAAATTCAATTTTAGTGACTCTGCGTCCAAAATAGCATTTATGATCAAGCAAAAGGTTCGCGCACTGGTGTCCTACGAGTCACTTGTACGCGGCGACAAGTTCACGCGCCTTTACTACTCCTATTACCTTATTATTAAGATTTCTATGTCTGTGACAGACGGACGGACACGTGAGTGATCTTATGAGGGTACTGTTTTTTTTCTTTTAAGTTATGGAACCATAAAAATAACAATATTATGTCCGTTACATCAAAATAGAGAGATAACACAGTGATGGGTGATAACTTACCTAACAGCATGTCCACTGATATGTCTTAGAATGCACGGAAGTACAACAGTGTCTCCAGCGCGAGCCTCCACTGAATTTAGTTCGATGTTTTCCAGCCAGCTACTGTCTACACGAGAAAAAATCAACGGTGAACAGACAGATTGTTATTCTGCAAGTTTCCTTACATATTACATAAGCTTTTTTTAGCCATACAATAGATGTATGACATAATTAGCATTTTGCATCAAAGAAAACAAGTTAAATATTGAATAGATGGATCGTTATTCTGTAAGTTTCTGTACTAGTTACATAAGCCACTTTTAGACATACAATAGATGCAAGAGGTATGATATAGTTAGCATTTTGTATCAAAGAACCAAGTTAAATATTGATCAGACGGATAGTTATTCTGCAAGTTTTTGTACTAGTTAGAGTTGACATAAGCTACTTTTAGCCTTACAATTATCTAATTGTAAGGCTAAAAGTACTTCTTGCATCTGCAAGAAGTATGATATAATTGGCATCTAGCATCAAAGATAACAGATAGGAACAGACAGATTGTTAATCTGCTAGTTTATTTACATATTACATAAGCTACTTTTAGCTATACAATAGATGCAAGATGTATAGTATAATTAGCATTATCTTGCATCAAACTATATATACAACGTGTATCAGAAATGCGTAGTTATATTTGAAGAGCTCATTCAGGGAATAGCATAGAACAACTTTTAGTACGGCAACAACCCTGCGTAAAACTTGACTAAAACAAACTACTGTTTCATATAAAAGTGCAATACCTCTCGACCAAAATGTAAGGAAGGCCTGATTTAAAATTGCAATTTTTGAGTTAACTCCGTACTAAAAGTTGTTCGATAGCATTCCCTGAATGAGCTGTCCAAATATGACGCCGCAATTCTGATACACGTTGCATTATGTGTGTCTAATGTTCTTATGCAATTTCATTAATTCGTATTCCAATGCACCTACAGCTATGCAATTACACCTAGACAACAACCTATACACCTATATTACAATTATTCCTATGCAATTACATCTAGGCTACCGAGCAATTTCCACAGAATCAGTATTAAGACATTCCAAATGCATAAATGAGACTGACCATCTGTGGTGAGTTTCAAAGGCGGACTAGGAGTGTCGAGAGCCACGCATGAATATTCTGCCTGTATGTCCGCTTGAGTCAGGTCTAGGCCGAGCAGGAGACCACTGGCCCCTGATACCCAACGAGGTTCTAAAACAAGGAGTAATGTTTATTCATTAGTAAGAATCAATTAGAATATCTTGCTTTGATAATGATTGTTTGTAAAACTTAACATTAAGGAAATAAAGACGTTCGCTACACATTAGAAATTTATAGAAGTAACAGCGTCACAAACATTTTAAAATTTAATGCGACATTTTTGCAATGTTCATTTATATTTGGGCTGTGAAGAATATAAAGATGCAAGACAAGCGAAAGCGGTTGTTCTCGTTCAGTAATCTAAACAATTCTTAATATAGTCTGCTTGTGCCTTTATTCCTTTAATTGTGTATTTTGCTTTTTAAATCTTACCACCGCTCAAGTACCCAGATGACAAAGGTAGTCCATCATGCAGCCACGTGATGTCCACTAAGCCGACTTGAGGTGATAGTTCACATCTTAGCACCACGGAACCACCGATCTTCGCCGGAGTCAGCTGACGAGCGGTGTGGGACAGCACATTGTCCTCCACTACACAAACAAAATATTTTACGATTTTTCTATCATTAGTTAATAATATATTTGGGAGTAAATAAAACAAATTAAATACCTACGAACATATTTAATAAAATATTTCCCTATGTATGTATAACGTAGCGAAGCTTGTTTGTAAAAATAAGAAAATCAAAATAAGACCGTGCCTCGTTCTGAAATTTAAAGTCGGCCAAACATTTTGTAAGCCGTAGTAACGGCTAATACTACGAAACTTTGTAACTAAAACGTAGTAAAGGAATGAATACAAAACGGACCTTCGCATTCATGATACTTTTACATTTGGAATATTAAAAATTTTCTTTTATTTATGACTTGGAGTCTGCTTTAAATTAGACAAAAATGTAACGACAAAAGTTTTTAATTTACCAGCCTTTAAAGTATCTACCTTTCTGTGTTTCCTATTGCATACTTCTACGTTAAACGTAATAGGATATTTCATTTAATTCAGTTAAAAGACATTATAAAAGTTCGCGTTCATTTTAATAATGCGTAACTTGAGACTTACACAACTTGTCAAAAGAAATAATGAAATAAAAATGAGAAGGAATAATAAATAAAGGAATAATTGCGTCCGACATGGCTTTGTTTGCGTAGCCATCGTAGGCTCGACTCCGTCAATTTCGAGCTATATTTAAGTTTCGCTTTTTGTGTTTTTTTTTGTTGTCTTTTTTGCATTTAGCAAGGAAATATGTAATTGAATTTATCGGAAAAAATAATAAATATGGAAAGTGAAATAGTATCTTTATACCATTCGACAAATAAAATGTGATGAGGTCATAGCTACCACTTTGTTTTTTAGGGTTCCATACCCGAAGGGTGCCAAACGGGACCCTATTACTCTCACTACGCTGTCCGTCCGTCCATCCGTCCGTCCGTTCCTCCGTCTGTCTGTCACAGGGCTGTATCTTTTGAACGGTAATAGGTAACCGATTGAAATTTTCTCAGAATATGTGTTGCTATGAGGTGTATCACGACAAATACTAAAAACAAAAAAACCAAAGGGGGTCCCCATACAAGAAACCTCAAAAAACATGCATTTTTTTCAACGTTTTTGTTCCTGCTCTATCTTCAAAACGGTAATATATACCAACGTCAAACTTGGTCAGATTATAGTGCATACTATGTAGTTTAGCAACAAATACTAAAAATAAGACAAACAGACATATGGGGTGGTACCTGCGTAAGAAAGACATGCAAAAATTCATATTTCGCGCATCGTGCGTTGATGTCTTTTGATAAACTCTC
This sequence comes from Asteroscopus sphinx, assembly GCA_949699075.1. NCBI lineage: Eukaryota > Metazoa > Arthropoda > Insecta > Lepidoptera > Noctuidae > Asteroscopus > Asteroscopus sphinx. The sequence continues at coordinate 19,559,318 of OX453010.1, forward strand.
GTAAATATAATCAGTTTTTATGGGGTATCAGGTCATTGAGAGGTACGGAACCCTTACTGGGCGAGTCTAACTCGCACTTGGCCAGTTTTTATATATATATATTTTTTACTAACGTCTATTGACGAACAAGAAAAACAATCTAGACAAATAAATTACTTGTCTGAAGTTTTTGAAAGTAAAGTTTATCTTCGATTATCTCGTTATGTAAATTCGACAACGTCGACAACAGTTTCGGCGAGATTAATTTATCGCTGAAATGTAAGACATCGCGAAACTGAAACAAGGTAAGTAAATATCACAACATCAAAGTGTCGAATACTTTCTTCAAAACTCATTTGAATGAGAATAAGCTTCTACTGCGCCCCCATTTGTTGCCTTTCAATTTTCCCTTTGTAGTCCGCTTCATTGTCGGAGAAAATATTAAAATATGTTAAGTAAAATCTGAAAGTTGAGTGCTAGTTTATAAGTTCGAAAGAGATGTTCTTACTTCCACTTACGATCGACGGTTGTGGAACTCGTTAACGAGGCTAGGGTTTCGACATTAGATAACTCCGGTTTCGTATCGTATTGTGCTTCTTAACGAAGTTGATCGAGTTAACGAGCTCACTGGAGCATTTGTTTGTTGAGCTGTCTTCAGTGACAGTCTCAGCTGATTAATGTGCCTTTAAATATGTTCCGTGTGGTGCTGGACATAAAGAATTGCACCACCCTTATCTCTTCTCATGGGTGTCGTAAAAGGCGACTAAGGGATTCTCCAGAGGATGGGCAGCAGCGTTCTCTGAGCATTTAACCAACCAACTGCGATCGCCAACCCGCCTGCTAAGTGATTATGGCCTTAATTGAGGGAGGCCTATGATGTCCAGCAGTGGACGTCTTTCGGCTGAAATGATGATGATGATAAAATATGACGAGAAACAATCAAGTATAAAAATCGACTGTTGTATTTCTCTGGAGTATACATGCCTTACTTACATAACTCTTGTGCCGAATTAATTTTCCAAATATTGTGTCAGAACATCCCTTGTGTACGAATGCTTATTATTACCACTTAAATTAAAAAGGTACATCGGCCAAAACATTTCATTTCTTTCTTTTTTGTCAATACAAACGAAAGTATAAAAGCTAGGCTTATAGAAACAAAATTATTTTCAATAACAGACCGTCGGCTTCGTTATAACAAGGTTATTTTTCCGACATAATGTCGCTCAATCTTTAATTAAAACTTTTCTCGTCCCTTGGTGGAAAAAGTAATTGGAGTGAAAAATATTCATCTTTTCAAATACCTAATATTAAGGTCTGAAAGCAACTGAAACAGAAAGTGGGTGTTATGAATAGCAAATTAGTATTGAGTTGGTGTAGGTACTAGATACATAAATGTGGTTTTGAACATAGTTTGGTAAAATAAACCGAAGCTCGGTTCGGATTTCAGCCTTTCGTAGTAGTTACACGGTATCTTAGCATTAACTTACAATACCGTAATTAATACGTTCGCAGTCTTAACCACACAACTACAAATTAATCTCTCCTATAATAGGTTGTCGTAACAGGTGAAGTTAGAGATTGAGTTTATTAGGAAGATGAGCAGTAACCTACTTCGTTCTTTTACAATTAACAACAAGGGAGAATTTCTAAGAATACATTTATTTTGTAAAGATCTTTAAATTATCTATATACAAAACTAAAGAAATGTGCTGTTTGATAGTGGTAATGGTTACAATAAACTAATAATATTGAATTAAATTATAATCTAAATGTGTGAAAAAATACAACGAAAGTAAAATTTGACTATCAACATAGATAGATAGAATATTCTTTATTGTACACCATAAATATAACATAAAATGTAATTAAGACAAAAGTTGTATAAATAAAGACATAATTACGAACTACCAAATTAAATTAGTTGATAAATAACCCACTTTTGTTTCGTCCCTAGAAAGTACCTCCAACTTTCCGACATTCCGTTTTCTTAATGAATGTTACGAAACTAAGTTTGGAGATGTTTTTCTTTTTCAGTCCTCAAGGGCGTGGTGAGGTAAGATTTAACAAGGTTTTAAACAGAATACAGCCTGTGCTCAGTGCTTATCTATTCACCTAATCGTACTTTCAGTCGTGTTCGAGCTTTCGTTGTGGATACTCCGGAAACAAAGGAAAAGTTACATTGCTGCGAACTCACTCTAATGTCATTTTTAATCCCTTAATTAAAAGTTTTTCCGTGTAAAAAAAACTCTGCGAGCCGTGGGCTGTTTTTCATTTTATTTCATATTTCCCGCGCTGTAACGGAAAGTTAATTGGCCCAACTCGACTCGAAGTTGTAATTTGTTTAGCCCTCTTGCCGTACATCTGTTTATTACACAAGTCTGTTGTTTACAGTTTTTATAATTTCCATTATGGCCTCGCCGTGATTGAGATAGAAGCTGTAAGATAGATATGTACCTACCGACAAGCGATGATCAAAATAATAGGTAAATATTTTGGGTTCGTATTATTTATTCATTACAAATTTTGCTTTACGAGGTCAAACCTTCGAATAAATCTCTTTGTTTGAATAAATAACCTTTGTTGGGCCCGAAATTGGCTAATTTTGATTTAAAACAATTATTAAGTAGTATCAAGTATATTTGTAATCAGCTTAGATCACGGGTGGAAAATATGCCCATTTATTTTTCTAAGCACAGCTAACCAGCCATGACACAATAAACTGCTCAGCAATAAAGGATTTGGCGTTATACTATTATATAAACGTAAAAAAAAAACCCTCAGTTTAAACTGACTTCTTTAAGATATACATTTTCAGAATGAAGAAAACGTATATTAGCTGAAGAGAAGATTTTCGACTTTAGTCATAATATACTAGCTTATACCCGCGGCTTCGCCTTTGTGGATGTCGTTTATCGCGCATCCCTCGGGAACTGTTATTCTTCCCGGGATAAAAAATAGCCTATATGTTAATCCGGGTTATTTTCTATCTGTATGCAAAATTTTATTAAAATCCATATAGTAGTTTTCGCGTGAAAGAGTAACAAACATCCATACATCCTCACAAACTTTCACGTTTATAATATTAATCATAATCACAATCTGCCGTTCTAAACAACTCGGTTAGCAACTCTATATTGAGCTCCTATGCATTCCATTACGTTTCGTAAACAGTTATTATTCTAGTGGTAAAGTATAAACTTACCAGGTTGTAGCATAACAGGTCTTGAAAGCACCGTGCCTGCCCGGTTGGAAGCTCGACATCTCAAAAGTGCGCCAGCGCCGCTGCCCGCGTCCATCAGTGATCGTCTCGCTCCCACTACTAGTCTGCCATCGCTTAACACATGCCTGGTAAAAAAAAAAAATATTATTTAAATTGTTCAAATTCTACTAAGCACCTTAAAACCAGCTGAAAATTTATCACAGCCACGGCCAGCCTACGTGAGACCCACGCATTCAAATTGTCTACCGAAGTTACGGACAACGTTTTCAAACAATCATCCGCTTTCGGGAGTGAGGAAGTCAATGAGTATAAAAGCCACAAATTCACTCCAACATTGTTTACGAATTAAAAAATTAATATTTGTTTATATAGGTGACTTTTAAGTTTAAACTTCGTCAAGCGATAAAAAGTGGGGTAATCATATCCTTGGTCAATGGACACTTATATCGATATTTATTAAACCACATATTTGAAGTACAGTGCAAACTATCGAAAATATTTTCATCAGAACTATCTGAGATTTTAAAATTACATGCTTTTAGAATTACTGTAAGTTCCCCAGTGAAGGATGCCGTGCAGAGAATTTCTGATGCACGGAAACTCATTGAACCAATCTTCCTAGACCTGTAGGACCTATTCACAATCTGTTGATGATTTAATCATAATCCCTAATTTTTTTTATTTATTTGTTATAATGTAACATGATATAAAGATGATACCATATTAATCTAAATAATAAGGTAATAGAAATTTTATCTATTGTCTTTTACTACGGCAACTCATGTCGCCAGTTTTCCGCCATCAACACATAAATACGCAATCACGCCCACCATGTTTCTAGAATTAAATGCAAAATAAATTTAGCCTAAAAAAACTGCTGCTAGATATGGTGAAAAACACAATTTTAGTGACTCTGCGTCCAAAACAGCACTGATGATGACGCAAACTGTTCACGCACTGGTCCTAAAAGACACCTGAACGCAACGACAAGTTCACGCGCCTTTGCCACTTCTATTACCTTTATTTATTACCTCTGTGGTCTAGTGGTTCGAGTGTCGGACTGCTGATAACGAGGTCGTGGGTTCGATTCCCACAGAACACACATATTTGTGTGATAAACATCAGTGTTTGTGTTGGTCTGGGTGTTGCTTATGTATTATAAGTATGTATTTACAAAAAAAAAGTATATAAGTATTATATCCATTGTCTAGTACCCATAGCACAAGCTCTGCTTAGTTTGGGACTAGATGGTGCTGTGTAAAAATGTCCCAAAGATATTAATTTATTTTAGACTAGCTGTGCCCGCGACTCCGTCCGCGTGGATGTCGGAAAATAACATCGTGTCATAATTATGAACACAATATCTTCAAATATATACATATAAGCGCCTACACAGACGATTACACTATTTACCAACCATACTATATTTTGTTTTTACAACCAACCGGCTAAGGTGATGGAATTTCATGGAATTAGCCCTAAACTCCCTCATTCTGAGAAGACGCTCGTGCCCAGCAGTGGGAAGTAATTGGGCTGATTATGTTATTCTATAACACTAACCACATCTCTTCTTATGCTGAGAAGAGGCCCGTGTCCAGCAGTGGGACTGTAATGGGCTGGTAATGTTATGTTATTCTAGAATACTAATAATATCCAGTTCATTACCTCTTCTCATTTTGAGAAGAGGGCCATACCCAGTAGTGGGACAGTAATGGGTTGACTACGTTATGTTATTCTATATTTTCTAGTTTCTTAACTCTTCTCGTTCCGAGAAGAGGTCCGTGCCCAGCAGTGGGGCAGTAGGTAATGAGCTGATTATGTTATGATAATCTATTACACTAACAATATCCAGTTCCTTAACTCTTCTCATTCCAAGAAGAGGGCCATGCCCAGCAGCGGGACAGTGATGGGCTATGTTATGTTATTCTATATTTTCTATAATACTAATAGAATCCAGTTGTATTTTTAGGAACCTGCAATCTGCATCCAACCAACAATCATGACCTCTACTTTGTATGCAACTTAATACAATAGAGGGGTCAAGCTGTATCGCTGGATCTACTCAACCGATTCAGATAAAACATACCCTATATTTTAAGTTAGACTAATACCAATACAAATGCTAAGTTTCATTACGATCCGTTCAGCCGTTTTCACGTGATGAGGTAACAAACAGACAGACAGACAGACAGACATAAATTTTTTAAACGATTGATTCGTGTTCTATAGCTTATTTCTAGTCCCCCTAGCCGGTTTTCGCGAAAAAAAACTCAATGTACAGACTTTTCGACCTTTACAGTTTTATTATAGTATATAGATTTATATGGACGATGCCAGTAAATTTTCATAGTGACTATGAATAAACTAGTTTCAGGTTCACGCTATTCTAAAATATATATAAATAATAGCATAGTGCTGTTCTGGAGTGGTCGTTTATTAATCAAGAAACTGAAAGAAATTGTGACTGCTTATGCAAGCGCAAGCCAAAGAAGTTAATTGAAGGAAGGACTACTATGGTACTCAGACATTTTAATTAGAATTTTATTAAAAGTAGTGGCTACAGAGAGTATTAAAATAACCCAGTATTTAACTAAGTCTCAAATTATAACAAAGGTCAGCCACGCTAAGGGAGTATATTTAAACAGAAGAATTTTCAGACTTTTACTGTTTGATTCTAATTAAAATTTTAATAATCGGCGATTATATTGGGATGACCTAATTTAGGAGTTAGGAACTTATCTAAATTGCTAAGTGGAAGTTAATAAAGAACTTATTTATTATTTTTATTTTAAAAAATCGGTTTAATGTTTGAAAAAAAATAGGATTTCATTATAATAAAACAAGTTTAACCGGATTACATCGCGTATTTTATTTACATTGGTTTTTCTGACGTTTCGAAAGCTTTGCAGCGTTCGTGGTCTCAGGAAGACTAAGATGACAAGCGTCTTTACAGATATTTCTAAAAACATTATTTTAATCTACCGTACAATTTATTATTAATTAAAATCGTTTCGATGCACGCAGTAATCACTTTACAGCACGCAATGCTGTTTGGGACTTGATTATTTTTAGAACTGGGTTCCAAACAGGTGGTAGTTTTCACTACGTACGATTTTTTTTAACAGATATCATATGCTGGTATACCTACATAATATGCAGGACATATACAAAATGTTTTTTTGTACCACACGTATGCGTAATTTGTCACTCATATTCATGATGAACGATGATGAATAGGGAAAATGCATGACATGAGTTACTGTCGGCACGCGTCGCTACATTTAGATTAAATTCCAAACATTTGCCTACATGATTGACATTCGATTACGTGATACCTACTTCGAAGAAAATCGCTGTTATAATGGAAATCATAATATTATGTTTTATTAAAATTTACTAATTTATGGACTATTTGTATCGTACGGTCTAAGGTAAAATAATAATAACCATTCATGTCCATGGGTGGCGATGTTTGCTTACCACCAGGTGACCCGATTGCTCGTTTGTTATATAAAAAAAAATTAATCTATGATGTGGTCTCTTACGTGATCGACCTTGATTTGAGTTTTGCAATTTAGAGTTTTGCTGTTAATCGGTGCGAAGTTTATTTTACAAGGCTAAATAAGCATGAAAATAATCTATTGTATCCATCATAATATACGAAGATATACATAAGCCTTTGTTGATATCAATAAGAGAGTACTATAATAACCTACTATTTTACATTATTTTATTATAAACTAGCGGGCTTGACACGGGTGCATTTTTCTCTAAATATTTTCTTTGATACAAACCTTGTTCTGAAAAAAAAAACAACCAAATCGGTCTAGCTATTCTCAAGTGATAATCTTTCCCACATGCGGCAATTGATTTTTAACTAACTATAAAAAAAGGAGGAGGTTATGTATTCGGGGGGTTTTTTTGTTTTTGTTTTTTTTTCATGTATGTACACCGATTACTCCGAGATTTCTGGGCCGATTTTCGAGGTTGTTTTTTTATTTGGCAGAAGAAAAGCCCTCGCGGTGGTCCCATATAAATTTTATTAACTTAGGTTGAGTAGTTTTTTAACCAGCTTCAATTAATCAGTTTATTTTAGCTTCGCCTACCTAGATGATCTACTGATAGTTTCGTATTTCTGAGAATTCTTGGTCGATTTGCGTGTTTTTTTTAACGATAGTGATTGGACGTTTGAAAGAACATTGCCCAACAGTGGGACAGCATAGTTTAAAAAAAAAACTCAGATTGGTTTTATAAACATTTATGAATCAACCCTCGCAATTATAAACTAAAAAGTATGAAATAAAAAACTTTTTAACATAAAAAACCGACAAAAACCGAAAATTCTTGTATGTATTTCAAAATCTTTTCATAAACCAACATTTTGAAGGCGGCGCGTGATTTTCATGTATGTACGTTCACATAAACTGTTTTTATTATACTATAGATATGCGCTCGACTGTAAAATACATTTACATGACGCAAAGGGTCAATCACGCACCGCCTTCAAAATGTTGGTTTATGAAAAGGTATTGAAATACATACAAGGATTATTTTTTACTTTTTATTTTAGGTTTTTGAAGTCGGTTTTTTTGTTAAATTTAAATAAACTAGCCCGCGTGCCCGCGACTCCGTTCTCGTGGATATCGGAGTAGAGCATCATGTCGTGTTCATGAACACAATGACTCGCATGAAATCCTATTATAAAATTAATTGTTTGATTGATTGTTTGTTTGTGCGAGTATCACGCAAAAAGTACTTGCAACTTTTTCTTGTGTAGGTACAAGTTTATGATTAGACAAAAACTGGAATGCATTTTATGAAAAAAAAACACGATTCCTGTGGGATGAACTGAAGAACAACGGGAGTGAAGTCGCGGGCATTGTCTTATAGTATGAAAATAATATTACGAACAATTGAGAGCCTTTACTCTACCTTTGAACTTTCTAATATTACATCGCTACCTCAAAGATCCGAACCTATGCATATCTAAGTGGCCTACTTCAAAAAACTTGAAAGAATTACTTTCATCTTATGGTTTCATTCTCATTCATTTGTCACGATGTAATGGCCTCGTTTACGACACGTCAAAACTTTAACCGGTACCGAGCGGTATCGGTACGGAACAGCCTTCGCGAGATGGAACTTAGCTCGTATAAAAGTACGTTATGACGGTAATCGTCCTTCGTAAAGATGTTGATACAGCTATTTCGCTTGCTTGCTAAGCGAAGTTCTTAAGTTCTTACATCATATTTTCGCAGGTTTAAATCTTTTGCCTTCTCTTCCAGCTGATCTCAATTACGTATACATATGTACCTACGATCATGCTGCGCGGGAAACACAGACGCTGTACGCAGTATGCTTCAAGACGCTGCTTAAATAAAGTTTTGCAGTTGTAAAATGTTGGCGGGGACCGGGGGGCGGACGGCGTATTATGAATGGTCGGCTCAAAAGTTCGGTGGTATGATTCCATATGAATGGTGCCACTCGCTGACGGACTGACGTCCTGATTGGCGGCGGGGCGTATGATATGCAGTGCTACTGCATATGCGTGGTGACCGGGGGTGTCCGGCTAGTCGGCGTCTTATTGAAAACAGGAAATTTTACTAAAAGAAGACTTCTTTTTATTTTTAAAGCAAGTAATACTGCATTCAAGGATTTTTCATAAGAGTCTTCCCTAAGCCGGAAATCGAACTAGCATGAACGGAAAAAATATCACTCTGTATTTTTATGCTGCCAATTAATAACAAAACACCTTATTTTATTTGCTGTCAGCTCTTAATTTATGAACTTCCGTTAATTTAAGATGCTTTACCGCACTTCTTGGCTCTGTACCTGTATTTGTTCTGTGTTCTTGAATTTTTTGGTTATTTTGTGCGTCACTTTTGAAGCAATATTTTTTTTTCTTTCTTTTCTTTTTCTTTCTTTGGTTTATGGAGGAATTCGATCCTCTTTATTGATCTTATCGATAACAAATTACTATCAACGGAAGTCATAAAATACAGGATGGTACTTCTTCGGCATATGCCCTCTCCTGCGGATGGGAAGAGAGGTTATTGCCCCTCGAACCCTCTCCGCCTCCTCCTTAACGAGCATTACATCCTCGCAGAAGGAGACGACGCCTTCCCAAGCGCTCTCGCTCCCGACCATAGACAGAACCACGGCCGGAAGCGAGAGGTCGCTGCCGCCTACTGCAGTAATGAGGTCACGGCGCTGCGCGGCCCAAGCTGGGCACTCCGCCAGTGTGAGCGACGGGACAACCTGTATACGGTTGAATTTACACCCAATCAGTCCTTTCTCAAGTTTATTATTTCTCAAAATAATTATTATTCTTATTGTACACCAAAATAAAAAAGTATTACATTAGAAATAGAAATAATTATAAATATAATCGTAGCGTAATTCTTAATATACAGATGGTTAGTAATGTCTACGTCTTCAAACATACAAGTCTTCAGTATTCAGTCGATCTCTGGTAACTTCATTTACGGGAGTTTCAAACTTCATGGTAACTTAATTTGAGACTCGTTGTAACGATAGGCCGTAAAACTGGTGTAATGTACGAGAACGAATTACTTTACTGACTCGCAGTCGCGTTGACTCAATCATAATAATTAAACTTAGGCACATACTGTATGTAGGCTATTTGAAGTGTGTTTTTGGGAAAAGAATAGGTATTTTTAGAAATAAATAATCTTGTAGTGTGCTGTAAGAGATTACTACATCATATTCAAGAATGAAAAAAAGAAGTAAACAAAGTACTACCTACTCACTTTACTACTTACTTTAATTTAATAACTAATAATATTTAATAACTTTTACTTATTATTTAACTTTAGTTATCGATTTATTAACAAAAAGAATTATTTCGAAGAGGGAAGTCATCATCATCATCATCATTTCAGCTGAAAGACGTCCACTGCTGGACATAGGCCTCCCCCAAAAGGGGGGGATATGCCATAATCACCACGCTTGGCAGGCGGGTTGGCGATCGCAGTTGAATGGTTAAATCCTCCGAGAACGCTGCTGCCCATTCTCTGGTGAATCCCTTAGTCGCCTTTTACGACACCCATGAAAAGATATAGGGAAGAAGAAGGGTATAAAGATTGTGTTGATAAGATGCGAATTGATACCTATTGTTTCTCTGAAAAGATAATACAATGATCAATCCGTTTGGTCAGTGAACTAACAATATGAATTTTCTGAAAAGACAGCTTTGGACTGTAATAGACGCTGATAAACATAACATTATTTATTTATACTGTGATTCAAAAACTATACGCCTAAAAACACCTCAAGAACAACATAACCAGCTCGTTACTGTCCCACTGCTGGGCACGGGCCTCTTCTCAGAATGAGAAGGATGAGGATGAGGGAAAACAAACCTGTTATTAATTTATTTTTCTCCCACTTGCTCGGAATTTGTTTTTTTTTTTTTTTTTTTTTTAAGTATACATCATTCGGGTCTTTTCCTTATGCAACGAAAAAGCAGCAATATCCAACACGACAATAATAGAAATTGCTGGACAGTTTTTATTTTTTATATTATGCTAGCGAAGTTTTTAAGTACTTACATAAATTAGGCGTTTTTAGGTACAAAATATTCATCATTATAAAGGCTGGATGCAATTTTTTTTTTTTTTTTCAAATCTTTGAAAATTGAACAAGAACTGCGCGCGGACGAATTGGCGTGATTGAAAATTATATACTGTTGAGTTATTTTGTGTATTGTTTCCTCGCAAATGAGAGAAAAGTACTATACAAGTCTCGGCTGAAATAGCAAATAACGGCCTCGTTTAGTTAAAAGGCCTCGGCTAGTGCTTCGTCCTTTTAAAATCACTTCGGAAGTACTCGGCTTCGCCTTGTACTTCTAATATTACTCGGCCGTCAATTGTTCATTTCAGGCCTCGACAGTAATGTACTAATAATTAAAATTCAGGATACTCCTAAGAACAAAACGACGATATCTACGACGTTATAAAATATTGCCTCTCTTAAACTGCCACCATTTCTCCCTCTTTCAATCATCAAGCCAATAATATTCGAGCTTTATGTAAGTTTCTTCAGTAAACGTAAGTAATTGAATTACTTCACAGTTAATTTAACTGCTTGCACTTTCCGCTTCTTTGAGCAATGTTATAATGAACAAGTAAAACAGTAACAAATAAACACATATTATGTGAAAAAAAAAGTATCTTTACGCAATGTTAGTCTAACTATGCAAAAATAGTGCTACTTCGAATTTCGTATTCACAAAAAATACAGATGGAACATTACGTATCGTACGTGCTCATAACTATGAAGGGTCCCCATTATATTCAATCTTTTGCCGTCATCAGCCGTCGTCCTGACAGGTTATCTTCAGACGTCTCGATATTCGATCATTGCCAATTTTCCGCTGACATAAACATCCTATACAACTTTGTACCTTCATATTGATATGGAAATCTAATTTTCTACTCCAATGTTTTGGTATTTGGCCGTAGTTATGAGAGAGAACAATTTGGATTGAAAAGTATTGAGGGACACTGACCTGTGACACGAAAAGTTGTCATTATTTGCTAAGCTATGCATATTACGTAAAGAATTGCACCACCCTCTCTCTTCTCATGGGTGTCGTAAAAGGCGACTAAGGGATTCACCAGAGGATGGACAGCAGCGTTCTCTGAGTATTTAAACAACCAACTGCGATCGCCAACCCGCCTGCCAAGCGCATATCCCCCCCTTTGGGGCATATCCCCCCATTTGGGGGAGGCCTTTGTCCAGCAGTGGACGTCTTCCGGCTGAAATGATGATAATGATGCATATTACGGCACGGTATACTTGACAAGTTAAGTTAAACCTATAAGGGTCACCTGGGACAGGCACATTTGTTTATTGAGCTGATAAGTATATAATTGTAACTATCATAACAAACTCCAGCTGTAGAGCAGCTGAAAATTTGTTAAAAAGTGAGTGTAATCAATATTATGTAATGCTTGATTTATCGAACAGCTTTCAACTTGGTGGAAAAAAGCCCCGATATTTTAACGTCCCAACGCTACTAGTGCAAAATTTGAATTTAATTTCGTCGAACTTATGGCTTTGACTAAAGTCTTTACTATAATATAGAGCTCTATAGTAATTTGTTTCCGCAATTTTTGTACGCAAAAAAGTTTCATTATATGTGCAGACAAATACAATACCGGGAATGTTTGTGAGCTGTATGTTCTAAGAAGTTTCATTCGATGATTTTAAGTCTGGTGAGCGCGTGTACACTACGGTGAGCTATCTCCGCGAATAAACCTTAAAGTAAGTTCACAGGTGAGATGTCCAAAGTTTCTAACTCGGCGAGAATAAACAACGCCTTGTTACTGCTGACACGAGTTGGACGTGATACGTAACTAACCCAAACTACGTTTATTTTGCCGAACAGAATATAGAAAACAAACCGTATGTCTTCGTGGAGAACTGTATAAGGTTCAGTTTCGTTATACGCTACTTGGTGACGCCAACTTACCACTCTGTTTAGTATACGAAAACTTTATCTCCCACACGGTGTCAATAATATGAAAAAGATAAAATTATTCTGCTGTAAATTTTTGGTTGATCAAGGGACCAGCCTTTGAAACCAAACGTAATATCCCCAACGGTATCAAGGGACCAAAAATAATCACATCGATAATGGAATGTCGAATCACGTTAAACGAGATCCCTCTTGTCTAGCCACTATCAGCTCCGTAACAATTGATTCCATTAGCGTTCAAACAATGGGACTACCACCAAAGTATTAACAGATACTTTATAATAAAATAACCTCAGGCGAATGTTAAACGGAGCTTAAAATGAGTTCATTCATCCAGCGAGCTGATGGATTTTCCAAGATTTCATTTGAACAAATAGTTGTGCTACGATATAAGAATAATACATTGAAACAAGAGCGCTTGGTATCGTTGAAAAAATATGGTAGCAGGAGGACGTGCCGTGGCCATTTATCGCTGCTCGCTCGCTATAAGTCAACTGTCATCATAATCGTTTGTTTCATGCCCACTTTGCCGCTGGGAGTGGAGTGTATGGCAATTGAGAGTTACTTGCACGCAGCTTGCACGTAACGCTGAACCGCGTCTTGTTACATTTCTACAGGATAAGTTCTAATAATATGCAGTATTTTACTTGCGGACTGAGAACTGTATTAAAATTTAAATCAGTTCTTCAAGCGTTTTGTCATACTCATAACTTTAACACTTGTTAAGTATATTGTTAGTATTTCTTAGTTTCGGGGATGAGTAATGGTTAGAGCTCCGGAGCAACTGTACAGATATTGAACTATATTTACGGGACTTTTCGCGGACAATGAAATCAAAACGAAACAAACATTTTGACTAACCTCGACGTTTCGGCCAAGTTGCATTGGCCGTGGTCACGAGCAGACTGCCACTAACTGACTGCGACTGACTGCTGGTCAGTCTGCTCGTAACCACGGCCAATGCAACTTGGCCGAAACGTCGAGGTTAGTCAAAATGTTAGTTTCGTTTTGATTTAATTGTGCGCGAAAAGTCCCGTATAATTCAATTGAGTGAAATTCAACTGTACAGATTTTCGATTAGTCAAATTCTCAACTGGACGGCTTCTCAACGGATAGATTCTCAAGTGGGCAGATTCTCAAGAGGGCAGAATTTCATTCTCCTCGCCTTTTTTTTTTTGTTAGGGTTGGCTTCCAGTCTAACTAGATGCGGCTGGATTTAATATCAGTATTTTACACGGAGTGACTGCAATAAGTCCCTCGCAACCCATTTACTAGGCATGACTGACATCCCAATATTAGACCAGTAGTCAGAATTTCGCGTTTCTAACTACCCGTAACGACTAGAATCAACTAGAATTAGAAATCTGTCATTTTGCGTGTTTGGCTTTTAGCGTTTCTGTCTTTTCAAGTTTATTTTATTTTGAGAGTCTGGCTTTCTACGTTTCTGACATTTTGCGTGTCTGACTTTCTGCTTATCTGGCTTTTAGTGAAAAATTTTAGGTAGGTATCTGGTATTTTACGAATCTGTCATTTTGCGTACCTGGCATTATGCTTGCAAATCATATGAAGTAGTAGGTTAGTAGTAGGTACCTTTATATTCTCCAATCAAATTCGGTCAATAGTTAAACAATTAATTATTGTAAAATTAATTTACTATTGGACTACAGCTACAAGCTACATACGTGGGACACTCAGAAAGTTTTGCGAAACTAAAAAAAATTGTTCTATACGTACATATATTTTTATCAAATCTTTTCAAAGTACTTTCCACCAGCCTCTATACAAAGATTCATGCGCCTAAACCAGTTTTCAAAACACTTTTTCCAGTCCGCCGCAGACACCTCGTTTACAGCCTGCTCGAACGCAGCCAGCGCATCTTCCGGCGACGAAAATTGTATCCCTTTGAGCTGATTTTTTATTTTTGGGAATAAAAAGAAGTCACACGGTGCTAGATCAGGGCTGTAAGGAGGGTGACCCAGGAGTTTGACTGGCGTGCTGTCCAGGAAGTCCCTCGTTTTGAGTGCGGTGTGCGCAGGTGCATTGTCGTGGTGGAGCAGTAGCCCGCGGAGCCCTGTGTTTGGTCGCTTGTTGCTTATAACAGAGAAAACTTCTGGCAAACATTTGGTAGTATACCATTCGGCATTAATGCTTCTTTGATCCCGTAAGGGAATTGATACCAAGTGGCCAGTCAAATTAAAAAAGCTAGCGATCAAAATCTTACCCCCGCTTCTAGATCGCTTCACTTTGGTAGGCGTTGGCTCATTTTGAAACACCCAAACAGTCGACTGGCGCTTGGTTTCTGGGTCGTATTAATAAATCCAGGACTCATCACCTGTAACGATGTCGTAAACACGCCGAGACGAGCCTGCTTCAAATTTGTTAAGCATATCACGGCACCATTCCACCCGGGCCTGCTTCTGAGCATCGGTGAGGTTGTGCGGCACCCAGCGTGATACTATCCTCCTCACACGAAGATGGCTGTGTAGAATCTCGTGAACGCTTCCCGATCCAATCTTCAATATGTGTTGAATCTCCTGATATGTAATTCGCCTATTGTCTTGGATTAAATTTTTCACTGCTAGCACGTTTTCTTCGGTAACAGCCGTCAAAGGGCGACCGCTTCTTTCGTCATCCCCCAAAGTTGGTCGACCGCGCTTGAATTCGTTATACCAACGATACACGGTTGCCTTGGAAGGGCCTTCATCCATGAATGCCATTTGAAGTCTATCGTACGATTCATCCGGTTTCAGGCGACACTTGAAATCGTATAAAATCATAGCTCTAAAATGTTCCCGGCGCAGATCCATATTTCAGTGAGACACAATACTTTGAATTAACTCGCAAAAAATGTGGAGGGAAATTTTGAAATTGGAACTTACTTATTTTTACTTATAAATAATCATATTTTCGAAAAACATTATAACTGGCCAGTCTCCCATATATAAAAACTTTTTTTCGCAATACTTTCTGAGGGGCCTGGTAAGTAAACATGGCAATACAGAATAGAAGAATATAATCCCTTCGATGCAAAAGTTGCATACGCCTTCACAATAGGTTAAACTTGTAACACATTGCGAAGTCCGCCGTTTTATTCAATACTTTGTCGCTACTTTCGCCGAGCTCGTGAACGGGTGAACTTTTCCTACCTGGTTGTCGTAAAGTAACATATAGCATGTCATGTTCCTGCGAACTATCGAAATCGTGAGCTCACTTGTAAATTATTGCGATTCCTTTGTCAACAAAATGTTGGAAATACTCATTTATTTATCTAACGAACCAGAAGGTTATTAAAGTTTCTGTTAATACAATCCTGTTTAGGCAATTAACTAGTATTTTCATATAACTAAAGACTACATCAACATTCTGGTGCTGAGAATTTGGTATAACATTAAGTTAGCGAACACTGAAGACTTTAGTAATTGCACCCTCGGAGTGTATCGGAGATCGCCAAAGTTTTCAACTCAACACATAGGTACGTCTCTCCGACACGTCCTCGCCTCGCAACTTACCCTTAACGGGCTCTGATCGGAAACTCAGCCAATTTATTAGCGGCACCCTGCAGGGAAACTCGAATTAGTTACTCCACACATCATTTTGTGACTGTGTTGCTAGCGATAAAGTAGCCGGCTCTCCATATAAAACATTAATTGGGTATCGGCTTAGTTTTATTTGCTATTCCACAAAATGGACATAAAAATCGTATTAAATATATTGTAATGAGCGAACGTTGAAGAATTGATTTTTCGCCTCCAATTCTAGTTTATGATTCCATAAACAACAAAATTGTTCAAAGTGTTGAGAGAGTTGTTATGGGTTTATCGGCAAACACTACAGTATGACACAACTGCTTAATTTTTTACGAGAAACACCTAAGTATATTTTGTTATATATTAATATTGCAATTTAAAAAAAAATCTCTTATCGTCTAAGAAAATATTCAAACTTAAAAATATTTAACTACAACTTAGAAATATTATTGTGACAACCTTCTTCAAGATAAATATAAAACGCTGTACTAGATGTGTACTATTAGTCAAATTATAGTCAATTATAGTGCAATTATAACTATCCTATTATATTATCCTAAAACCCCCATTGAGGTCCGGTCCGGTGAGGTCCTGGGTTCGATTCCCGGGTCGGGCAAAGTGTTATTGGGTTTTTTCATTAGGAAATTCTCAGTAGCAGCCCGGAGTCTGGATTTGTGCCCGGTTAATGGTAATAGGCTCGCCCCCTATTACATGGGACTTACAACATAACTGGCGAAATGTGGGTGTACTATACACCTCTGCCTAACCCTTCGGGGAAATACAGGCGTGATGTTATGTTATGTTATGTTATGATGTTATGTAAAACCCCCATTTATCTCAAAGAACGGTTTATGTTCCTTCATGACACACATACTCGATACTTATGATCATCGGAAAACTTGAGACTTCAGATGCCAGCACATCCAACTATATTCTATGACAAATCCTTCACAGTCCAAGCTGCTCGTTTATGGAATGCGTTACCTGTGCCTATAAGACGTGCTCAGTCGCTAGCTTCTTTTAAAAAACTTGTAAAGGATCATTACGTCTCTGTATAAACTGTTATTTTAGTGCGATGTTGCTACACTGGTATATACACGTATTTTATTTCATTATTTATTCAAGAATATTATTTGTTGTTACATTTGTATATATTGTATATATTTGGTATATATTTATGGATATATATTAGAATTTATTTTATATATTTATACATGTAATATTTTCTATGCTGCCGTCCGATAACTAAAAGGCCGTTAAGTGACAATTTTGTCAAATTCGAGTTACATATACTACTAAAGAGAGCAAAATTTGCTCTTTTTCGTAGTATAGGTAACAAAATTTGACAAAATTGTCACTTAACGGCCTTTTAGTCATCGGACGGCAGTATGGTAGGTAAATATTTATTTATATATTATATTAAATATTAGTAAACTTTATGAAAGTGGACCACATACTGCCCCCATCTATTTTTCACGTCTTCCTTATCCATCCAAAGGTTGTCTGGAAGATATCGCTATTAGCGATAAGACCGCCAATTTACCCTTATTTTACATGTTAGTCCTAAGTTTAATAATATTATTGGTGTACAATAAAGAATATTCTATTTATTCTATCTATCTTATACATGCGAACAGCAGCCGTCCATATCCGTCATGTTTAGCCACAGATGAAGTACTTATTATCTGTGTGTTTAGCGGTCGAATATCATCATTTCAGCCGAAAGACGTCCACTACTGGACATAGGCCTCCCCCAATTAAGGGGGGGAATATAAACGTAGTGATTTATATTCTCTTTGGTCGAATAAATTACTATGAAAATACCTATCGTGTAATTTAACAATATAATGAATATTGCTGTAACTTCAAAATGAAAGCTGATGTCAATGTGAATGCATTACACAATTACCCCACTGGCTTGCAAATGGAGCTGTTTAAATAAAGAATAAACAAATAAAAATATTGACGGGTTAAAAATTAAATTCTTGTCGTTCGTCATTGCTTCTGGAATTTTATAGTTAATTGTTGATTTAATTTGACAAAATCAGTTGTTACTACTTTGTTTGAATTTCCACCCATTATTTGAGAAAAGTACCATAAAAGCCTTGGCTGCAACTAGGCATTGATGGACTCAAATATGTGTGACTCTACTTCGCCTCGGCCCACATTTTCACGTTCGTCCATCAATGCCTCTTTTGCCGGCTACAATCGCCAATCAATTACGATACATTTTAATCTAAATGCACTTTTACGATAACTATAAAGTATTGAGTAAAATGTTGAAAAACTTCCTCCGTAAAATTTAAAATGCCTTCGCAGCAAAGTTTGCGAAGTCTCCAGCACACTTACACAAGGCCTTATTAAAAATACAAAACTCGTCGAGTCGCTTGCCGTTAGTCATTAGACACTGTGAAGCAAAAACTTTGGGACACCCGGTGGTTGCTTAATTTAGATACATTTTTCTTGTGAAATTTCAGCTGAGATTAATTGACACAACTTTGTCATAAGCTTTTAAGGATGGATGTTTTATTTTGCGGAAGCATCGTGGCTTGCAAACTTTTAATTAAGTATAATGTATGTGTTTTGTTTTATAGCTAAATATGTTGAGGATTTGGAAGACTGTATAAGAGAGGTACCCAAAGTGGGGGTGCAGCCCCTGGGGGGGGGGGTGCGATGACATGTAAAACGGGCCGCTAGCGGAGTTAAAAAACGGACACAAGATAATTCTAAGAACTATGCAATACGGGCGATGGCGTGGGTGGCGCAGCATTTTCATTTTAATTAGTAGGGGAGCGTGATAGAATAAACTTCGGGAACCCCTTATATAAAGGATTGATGTCAACATTTTTATATTGTATATTGATGATATCATCCGTGATGGTACACGTAAAATCTGCTCACTGAATGTGTAGAACTTTGAGTCTACAAAGTTCTACACATTCCAAAAACAAGAAAGATCGTTTAATTAATATAATCTGTGAATTAATATTGTCGAAAATGTGCCAGTGTTGTCTCTACAAATACATCCTTATTAAATTCAGTTTTCTAGTAAAACTAACGAGTTTCCTAATTAATATCTAAGATAATTCGAGACAAAACATTCAACTAGTACGCGTACCTCACAGCGTAGTGAAGGAATTTGCCTGGGGTGCTCACAGTAAATATTAAGTTGCTCGCTCTCGTATCGCTTTCTTGTAAAATATAGGTGAAGTTAGTTTATTTAATGGAGCCGTCGTCGACTTTCGCCAGTACTTCACTAACACCCAATCCCGAAGCAATCTAAAGACCGATCAGGCGATCAGTTGCTCTAACTCCTAAGAACATTGAGCTCACCGTTAAACTAGATACAGAATACAGTTTAGATAATACAATGTATGAAACTTGAACTTTTCATTAAAGGTTTCTGTTATCTTATGTTGCAGTATAGGTGAATTTTGGTTTTGTTTGATAATAACTTGTTAAATTGTAGTTATAATAATGAACGAGAGATAATCTTCTGTGTCATTTCGTGGAATATGTTCTTTGGAGGTGAACATTATTTGTTTATCGGATAAGCATAAGTGCCCTGTTATTTTACTATTATTTTGAAGAAAAAAAACAGTTGTCAGTCGTAATAGGAAGGTACTTTTAGAACGTTCAGCTAAAAAAAGCCAATAAGCTTATTCCAAAAATAAGTCTAATAAGATTTTGTTTGTAAAATTTTCTTTACGAACATAACAAATACGGTACAATACTTTTAGAGTTTGTAATCCATGCAGAAAGTTAGGGTTGATGTATCAAATGAAAATATTAGGTATTGGTCAGCTTTTTATCTAACACCAAACTACTTGTTAATTGGGTATTCGTATTTTCAAATTTCAATAATAAATCGTGCATAGGTACGTCATAGCGTTAAAATACCCATTGCCGTATTAAAAATGTAATAATAGTCCAATGTTCAGCGAATTAGCTAATATGAAACAAAATGATAATTTATTTCAAAATGATTGGTAGTAATTATTTTATTATTTGAAAGCATTTTACGCATGCTAAGCGAATTCTAAAGATTTAAATTGTGGAAAGAAAAAATCGCTCACGAGCAGGATTCGAACCTGCGACTCCTGGCTCAGTACGCCAGTGCTTTAGCCACTAAGCTACCGTGAACACTGCTGATTGGTAGTACTGATTAAACGATATTGGTGAAATAGTTAAACTGAAAACTCTAAAGAGAATTTGTAGGGTTTCTCACATGGTCTCAGAACACTGTCTAAAAATCACATAAATGATTAGAAATAACATTTTTATTATTATTAGTTTTTAAACTAACATGGTCACTAACAATTGTATTACCATAAGTCCCGGGATATTTACCATGACAAATACCTACAAAAATAAAATTACTTTAGATTACCCGTGGCGCTTGTAACAGTGCCGAAATATCGGGCACTCATACAAAAAGATTTACATAATACATACCTCGTGCGATTTAATAATATTATCATCATCATCATTTCAGCCGAAACAAATCCACTGCTGGCCATAGGCCTCCCTCAAAAAGGGGGGATATGCCATAATCGCCACGCTTAGCAGGCGGGTTGGCGATCGCAGTTAGTTGGTTAAATACTCAGAGAACGCTGCTGCCCATCCTCTGGTGAAACCCTTAGTCGCCTTTTACGACACCGATGAGAAGATAAAGGGTGGTGCAATTCTTTATGCCGGCACCACACGCAACATAAATATAAATATAAACCAACTTTATTTATATAATAGCGAAGTGTTCTTAAGAGTCATTCAAATATTTTCATTGCTACGTCTACAATTTTCGTAGACAGGTGCTACGAAACTCGTAGCTTATGTCTACGACCTGTATTACCTGCGCCTGCGCCAGCGTCGGATGTATGATAAGTACAATAATAATTTAACCAAATTTTACCGATGGCGAAGCTAATAGCTCCGACCGTAGCCAGCGGCATGAGATCATTGGAAAAATTACTCTTCGATCAAACAACAATCTCGTTTTTATTAGGAGAATTTTTCCACCATAGGCAATGATATTTAAAAGTACAGATATGTTATTGCACTCGCAATCTGAAGACTCGAAAACGTCCTGATCAGGACGTTTTTCTATTAATCCGCGTCAAGTAAAACGCCGAGCGTGACCGGAGACAATAAATGTATTTACAGAAAGTGTTCCAATTATGACGCAAAAATACCTTGAAGTAACCAACTTACTTACTTTATACTAGTTTGTGTATTGTGCTGCCGCTGCGTACAGACCATTTTTTTCGTTTGTTTTGTTAGGGTATGACATATCTATACTTTTAAATGTCATTGACCATAGGTCATTTCTAGATTACTGTAAGCTGAAGTCATAGACCAGTAAGCCTCTAGACGCCGGTTACCTGGACACCCCCGGTCACAACGCATATGCTCTACCACTGCATATCATACGTCCCTCCGCCAATCGGAACGTCACTCAGTCAGCGAGCGGCACCAATCATAAGGAATCATACCACCGAACTTTTGAGCCGGCCAATCATAACGCGCCGTCCGCCCCCCTGACCCCACCAACGTTTTACGACTGCGTTCGAATACAAAACTTTGTTTATGCGGAGTCTTGAAGCTTACTGGTCTGTGGCTGAAGTATACAATTTAGCTCCTACCTTAATCCGGGTATAGTAGTGAGCAGTTGTCCTTCAGCGGTGACCCAGTGCACGTCCGGGGGCGGGTGTCCCGTGGCCCGGCACAGTGCGTGCGCGCCGCGCGTGGCGGGCCACAGCACGCGCGCTGGCGGCTCTGTGACGAACCGCGGCCGCTTGTCACTCGCGCTCACGGCTTCTATCACGGCCAGGGTGATCAACATCCATGGCAGCGTGTATTCTGGAAATATTATCCACCTTTAGCATTGTTCATAGGAACAATAAAAGGAGAAAGATTACAGAAGTTACACCAAAATTTTACACCATCTCTGCTGGTGAGTGTTGTAAAAGGCGACTAAGGGGTTTATTTATTTATTTATAGAAGTACAGTCACATCACGTACATTAAAATAATCACTATACTCTTAACTAATCTGTAGCTGGTCTGATGTACATGGCAATAACGGCGTACATAATAAGGGGTTCACCAGAGGATGGGCAGCAGCGTTCTCTGAGTATTTATTCAACCAACTGCGATCGCCAACCCGCTTGCCAAGCATGGCTAATGTGGCTATGTCCAGCAGTGGACGTATTTCAAATTATGATGATGATGACACTTAAATTGAAAACATATTCCACATAGTTTATAAGTCGGAATATGAACAAACTGGTGCGTATTTATTTGATGTTTCGTATCCTGAAGATCGAATGCCGTTGAATATGCGGAATAAAAACCGGCCAAGTGCGAGTCGGACTCACACAGCAAGGGTTCTGTACCACCCATCGACCTGATACTCGATAGAAACTGATTAATTTACGAGAGTTCATCAAAAGACATCAACGCATTGTGCGCGAAATGTGGATTTTTGCATTTCTTTCTTACGCAGGTACCACCACATATGTCTATGTTTGCCCTATTTTTAGTATTTGTTGCTAAACTACATAGTATGCACTATAATCAGACCAAGTTTGACGCTGGTATGTATTACCGTTTTGAAGATAGAGCAGGAACAAAAAAGTTGAAAAAATGCTTCGAGGTTTCTTGTATGGTTTGACCCCCTTTGGTTGTTTTAGACTTTTTTATTTTTAGTTTTTGTCGTGATACCTCTTACAGCAACACATATTCTGAGAAAATTTCAATCGGCTACCTATTACCGTTCAAAAGATACAGCCCTGTGACAGACAGACGGACGGACGGACAGTGTAGCAAGAATAATAGGGTCCCGTTTGGCACCCTTTGGGTATGGAACCCTAAAAACAAACGTAGCGAGAAGGATAACTGGTGAAATATATATTAATTCTAAAACTACACGGTTTTTTACATGCTTATAATTTAATAAGTCTAAATATTGAACTTCTTTCTAAGTAGTAGACACGCACTGTAGGCAACTTATTGTATTTATTAGTTTGTTTTATCTTTATATGTTAAATAATGAACATAAATACGCATAATAAAATACATATTACTTATTTACGTATAGTATAACACACAGTCACACATTACTCACATATATCACACATTCATTCAATCACAGCACAAAACAAATAAAACTATTATTTTATTTAATTCACAAGCATCGCCGGATGACACTCAGTAGTATGCGGCAGGCGGTTAGTTCCACGCTATTACATACGTATAGCTATATGCGCCGGCCGGCCGGCAGTCGATGCGCTTACGCAGCCCGCCAGTCCGGATTCGTACATCGGCCGCGGAGCCCGCGTTCGTATGCTCTGTCACTAATATAATTTTCTCCTTCTAATTTACTAAATATTAAGCGTAAGTGTGTACCTAATAAACTCTTAATTTGACTGTTTAAAGTGGTTGTTCATTCCCTACCTGTGTAATCACACCTGGACAACTACACGCACTAAATAACTTCTGTATTAAAGTTATTAAGTGTTATTAATTTCTCTTTTTCATTATTCTAGCTAATCATAAGATCTCAAAGAAATAGAAGAATATAATACAAATATGGCTTTTACGAATGTGACGCCTACTTGTATTTTTTGATTACTTGTAACAAGTCAGTGATTATAATGTGTATTAATTAAATTACAAAAAACCAGCCAAGTGTGAGTCCAAACTACATAGTATCTACAATCACACAAAATTTGACGCTTGTATATATAATATAAAACTAATATATAACTGGTTTATGTTCTACACTGTATCTGCCCAATGTATGTATTTTTTTTGTGGAAATAAATAAATAAATAATAAATATATCGTAAATATTGTACGGTAGATTAATTTTTTTTTTTTTGAAATATCTGTAAAGACGATTGTCATCTTAGTCTACCTGCGACCACGAAATGCTGCAAAGCTTTCGAAACGTCAGGGAAACCAATTTATATAATATACGCGATTTAATCCGGTTAAACTTTGTTTTATTATAAATATATCGTTTTAAAGACAGAGCAGGAACAAATGTCGAAATTATATTATTTTTTTCGAGGTTTCTTGTGTGGGGACCTCCTTTGGTTTTAGGCTTATTTTTAGTATTTGTCGTGAATTGATCGAAGCCATAGTAACACATATTCTTTGAAAATTTCAACTATATATCTATTACCGTTAAAAAGATACATCTCAGTGACAAACACACGGATGGACAGACGGACGACGTATGTAGAGTAATGGGGTCTTCTGGCACCCTTTGGGTACAAAACATTAAAAATTAGCAGTACGGTGTTCAAATATTAACAAAAGTATTGTGTATCTAGACTACTGCTCCACAGGTATTAGCTTTTTGTGTGAGAATTATCTGCTTACCTAAGGGCGCATTATATTTTTGTACTAAATTTCATCAAAATCTATAATTATGATGTATCTGAATAACAAATATCCAAACTTCATAACTTCAACATTGAGGTTTAATACTTTAATGCATGTTAAACTAATTAATCTGTTGCCTTCCTACGCTACATAAATCATAATTACAAACCATTCCAGAACGCATTACAGTTCTGTAAATGTTTGTTGCCAGAAAGTTAGTTTTAATTTCCTTTGCTTCGTTTTAACATTCTGCATTTATGACCGAACGAAGGCATAATCCATCAAAAGTGAGCGAAAACGAATCAACTCCGGATCGAACGCTGAGTTGCGTTTTAAAACTTTATAAAGGAGAGCTTTCTATAAAATGTTTGGAGTCAGCACTTTGACTGTAGTTGAGGAGCTCGTAGCTAAGTAGCAACCACTAGGATTATATGATATTTGGGGGCTAAACTACACTTGCCGCGCTCAGTCCGCAGATGGGTGACCATTTCGTTACACATCGAGACCCCTCCGTGCCTCGGAGGAGAGCACGTTAAGTTTTCGATCCCGGTTGCCATACACATATCTATGCCAGTCGTTACGGTTAGTCAGAAGCCCGAAAGTCTGACAACTAGTCTAACCTCCGAATATCGGTATTACCCAGTAACTGGGTTGCGGGGTCTGATGGCAGTCACTCCGTGTAAAATACTGATGTTCAGCTGAATCTGGTTAGACTGGAAGAAGACCCCAACATAGTTGGAAAAGGCTCGGAGGATGATCCCTTTTGACTGTAGTACATTTAATTTATATTTGGTCTAGTGATTGCAAGTGCGGTTGCCAAACAGGAATACCTGAGCTCAATTCCCAGGTGGAGTTAAGTGTTATTTAGTAATTAGTTTTTCCGTTAGGAAATTTTCAATAACAACCAATAGGACAGCCTCCAGATTTTTTAAAATCTTCCATTTAAATGACTCTACAGTATTGTTTCCAATAATAATTTAAGTTAATTCAATCATTGTCTGCAATAAATTACTTTTAGCGATAAGATTGCTAGTAATTGTACTGTAGTAAACTGCTTCTATAACATACAAACATGAACAGTCAATTCTGGTTCTTGATTCTGGTCCCTCTTCTCAGAATGAAAAGGATTCAGGCATTGTTGTCCCAGGCTATTATAAGGTTTAGCAGACTACTAACACCATCACAAACTTAATTGAGCACTCTCAGATATATGTGAGTTTCTTCACGATATTTTCCTTAACCGTTAAAGCAAGTGATAATCAAATTCTGATTCATATGCACTATACTGTACTGTATACTGTCCACATTTACTTTATATATTTTTTGTCTTGGTGTACAAGAATACTCAATAATCAATATCTTTAAAGATAAAGATATATTTATTTACAAGCCATTGTCTATATATACGTGGGACACTCAGAAAGTTTTGCGAAACTAAAAAAAATTGTTCTATACGTACATATATTTTTATCAAATCTTTTCAAAGTACTTTCCACCAGCCTCTATACAAAGATTCATGCGCCTAAACCAGTTTTCAAAACACTTTTTCCAGTCCGCCGCAGACACCTCGTTTACAGCCTGCTCGAACGCAGCCAGCGCATCTTCCGGCGACGAAAATTGTATCCCTTTGAGCTGATTTTTTATTTTTGGGAATAAAAAGAAGTCACACGGTGCTAGATCAGGGCTGTAAGGAGGGTGACCCAGGAGTTTGACTGGCGTGCTGTCCAGGAAGTCCCTCGTTTTGAGTGCGGTGTGCGCAGGTGCATTGTCGTGGTGGGCAGTAGCCCGCGGAGCCCTGTGTTTGGTCGCTTGTTGCTTATAACAGAGAAAACTTCTGGCAAACATTTGGTAGTATACCATTCGGCATTAATGCTTCTTTGATCCCGTAAGGGAATTGATACCAAGTGGCCAGTCAAATTAAAAAAGCTAGCGATCAAAATCTTACCCCCGCTTCTAGATCGCTTCACTTTGGTAGGCGTTGGCTCATTTTGAAACACCCAAACAGTCGACTGGCGCTTGGTTTCTGGGTCGTATTGATAAATCCAGGACTCATCACCTGTAACGATGTCGTAAACACGCCGAGACGAGCCTGCTTCAAATTTGTTAAGCATATCACGGCACCATTCCACCCGGGCCTGCTTCTGAGCATCGGTGAGGTTGTGCGGCACCCAGCGTGATACTATCCTCCTCACGCGAAGATGGCTGTGTAGAATCTCGTGAACGCTTCCCGATCCAATCTTCAATATGTGTTGAATCTCCTGATATGTAATTCGCCTATTGTCTTGGATTAAATTTTTCACTGCTAGCACGTTTTCTTCGGTAACAGCCGTCAAAGGGCGACCGCTTCTTTCGTCATCCCCCAAAGTTGGTCGACCGCGCTTGAATTCGTTATACCAACGATACACGGTTGCCTTGGAAGGGCCTTCATCCATGAATGCCATTTGAAGTCTATCGTACGATTCATCCGGTTTCAGGCGACACTTGAAATCGTATAAAATCATAGCTCTAAAATGTTCCCGGCGCAGATCCATATTTCAGTGAGACACAATACTTTGAATTAACTCGCAAAAAATGTGGAGGGAAATTTTGAAATTGGAACTTACTTATTTTTACTTATAAATAATCATATTTTCGAAAAACATTATAACTGGCCAGTCTCCCATATATAAAAACTTTTTTTCGCAATACTTTCTGAGGGGCCTGGTATAGGTACTATAATAAAACTGTAAAGGTCGAAAAGTCTGTACATTGAGTTTTTTTTCACGAAAACCGGCTAGGGGGACTAGAAATAAGCTTTAGAACACGAATCAATCGTTTAAATTTTTTATGTCTGTCTGTCTGTTTGTTACCTCATCACGTGAAAACGGCTGAACGGATCGTAATGAAACTTAACATTTGTATTGGTATTAGTCTAACATAAAATATAGGGTATGTTTTATCTGAATCGGTTGAGTAGATAAAGCGATACAGCTTGACCCCTCTATTGTATTAATTTGCATACAAAGTAGAGGTCATGATTGTTGGTTGCTGCAGGTTGCAGGTTCCTAAAAGTACAACTGGATTCTATTAGTATTATAGAAAATATAGAATAACATAACATAGCCCATCACTGTCGCGCTGCTGGGCATGGCCCTCTTCTTGGAATGAGAAGAGTTAAGGAACTGGATATTGTTAGTGTAATAGATTATCATAACATAATCAGCTCATTACCTACTGCCCCACTGCTGGGCACGGACCTCTTCTCGGAACGAGAAGAGTTAAGAAACTAGAAAATATAGAATAACATAACGTAGTCAACACATTACTGTCCCACTACTGGGTATGGCCCTCTTCTCAAAATGAGAAGAGTTAATGAACTGGATATTATTAGTATTCTAGAATAACATAATATTACCAGCCCATTACAGTCCCACTGCTGGACACGGGCCTCTTCTCAGCATAAGAAGAAATGTGGTTAGTGTTATAGAATAACATAATCAGCCCAATTACTTCCCACTGCTTGGCACGAGCGTCTTCTCAGAATGAGGGAGTTTAGGGCTAATTCCATGAAATTCCATCACCTTAGCCAGTTGGTTGTAAAAACAAAATATAGTATGGTCGGTAAATAGTGTAATCGTCTGTGTAGGCGCTTATATGTATATATTTGAAGATATTGTGTTCATAATTATGACACGATGTTATTTTCTGATATCCACGCGGAAGGAGTCGCGGGCACAGCTAGTAGATAATAAATACATGATGATTTAATAACCAATCGACCAAATATGGGTGTGTACAAAAGTATACACAGTCTACCTTACCATAAAGGTACCAGGCGTGATAGTATGGTAATTTTTACTTTTTTAAAGATTTAGAGGCGCTGCCACTCATAGTGGGACATCACATAAATCAGGGCGCATGAACGTCTGTCGTGGGGATGACGATTTATTGACTGTGACACACTTGCTGGGAACATAGCTCAGCTTTTAAATTGAGATTATAGTTGGCACGCTGGTGTTCCGCCAAATTCCAACAAAGTTTAAAAATATTCTATGTAGTCGCAGGGTTATTGTAATCCTACGATTGTTCTGCCTAACAAAAGCAGTGTCAACGCCCTCGGTGCGCCTTGACACTACTTCAGGGTTATTTAACTTTATTTATCACTTCGTATTACATTATTATAACTTTAGCTTTAAATATCACTCTAGTACATATAAAGAATAGTAGCTTAATGCTATTTCAATTCGATTATCGTTTTAAACACTTTTCTAACTTTTATTCAAAGTACAGTTTTTATGGGATACCTTATTTAATACAGAATGAAAATTGACTTTCTGTATCCGTATAAAAATGTAAGTACAACAACCAGAGAGAGAGAGAGTTCATGCTATTCCTGGTGGATTTAAAATTATGTAAAACTGTTGCAGGGTAAGAAGCGAAAAGTTTTAGCACTCCCGAGATTTACTTCTGAAAATAGTTTAATAATATTCATGAAAAGGATACCTTTAATCATCATTCTGACCTAATATTATAATGGACTGGGCATGATGTCTATTACAAATGTTCAAACAACATATGTTTTTATTTACACTTTCGACCAGAAGTAAAATATAATTAGTCAATAAGTAACAGTATTAAAAGTTTAAACAAACCTTTCATCATTCCGCAATCACCGAACACCACAGTCCAAACTATCCATCTAAGTCATGGTCCCAAAACACAGTAATAAAACCCACATGCTTTTACATTACGCACTGCAGTTCCAAAGTCATTTTACTTTATAAAAACATAATTTTTATCCCGACATTTTCCCGGAGATCGTTAGAAGTTTTCCCTCCAAAAGTGTGAAGGGAACCGACACGTGCTTACTAGGCAGCGTTCGTACGCGGACTGGTCGTCGCTGGCGGCTGAATTACTGAAACTGAAAACCCGCTCTCGAGTTGACGACTGCTCCCAACTGATACGCTACTCTACCCAACTTAATAGAGACTTAAGTTTGATTTTATGTGAGAATTGGAACGTCCTTGCGGTCAATGGCGTGGAATAGTACCCATTCTGCCTTAATACTTTTGAATAATTATATTTAATAGTTTTGAGTTACGCAATTAGTTCTGAGTTAATGTTTTAGCACCAAATTGAGGTCGTGAAACTGAAATCACAGTGAAAGTGACATTCTGATCAATTTAGTCGTAAAATAGCAAATAATATTAGACTAATTACTGTTGTAACTTTTATATACCGCCGTTGCGTCGTCGTCGGCGTCATAAAAATCGGAAAACAAGGTAATAAATAAAATAAGCTGATTTATTGATTGCAGAATTTGCTATGAACAAAATTAAATAAAGTCATCGTACTATTCTAGGGATTCGACGTGCGAAATCAACATGTTTACTGTTAGTCAACAGACAAAAGGTTGAATTAAGCATTATTTATAATTTGAACTGGAGTTGAGATGCAAAGTATTCATTCTGTTGTATAGATTTGCTCAATACTTAAAGTTGTATATCAGCTTTAATACTTTTCGGATGCCATTAAATATCTTTTGTAAGACTTGGAGATGTATATTAGGCTTTTATCTTTAAATGGTTTTGTGTTACTTGGACTTGGATACTCAGCACGGGCGTTCAAACAATAGATTTTTTATTGTGTCCACTTTAGACTGCTTTATCAACTTTTCATCATTTCTTTAAAATCATTTTCACAAAAACTAAATGAGCTCAAAAACATCGGATGTTCGATTGTCCAGAAATCGGCAAAAAATTGCTTAATAAATTACAGCATTGCACGCTTGAATTATAACGTGGCCATATTAGCTGGCTTGCAGTAATCCTTCTCCGTATCATACAGGAGCATAATGGGGATGTAGATAGATAATTATATTAGGGATTGAAAACTCTTTATCCTACTAATATGAAAAATGCGAAACTATGGGTGTTTGTTTGTCCTTCAACCTCGCTGAAACGGCAAAACAGATTTGGATAAAATTTGGCACACAGCTATCTGTGATAAATCTATATCAGACAGATCTATATCTGTCTCATACTTTTGAAAGATACAACATGAAAGCGAAGTCACAGATGTTAACAGGTACATCATAATAATTAAAGACAAATTAAAATATTTCACAAAATGGGCAGTCTTCGTTTTCTTTCAGGCAACCTTCATGTTATAGTTGAACGATTTAGTTACCTACATACCTATATTTTTGGTAGGTACACACAACATGACTAGTTAGCCTTCAGTAGGTATACATCTCTGCCGCTTAAAACACAAAGGTATATTTTCCACGACCACTTTCAAAGCCATTCGAGGTTTGTCTTATTTCAGAGCGCCATTGAAATGGAAACATTTAATTGCAAACGGGCAGCGGGCACAGATGCATTCAAATCGCCTCATACTGGTTATTACCGGACCAAACCGCTTCGGGTTTGCAATGTGATTGTAAATGCGGAACACTATGACACAGAGGTATAAGAAAATATTGTTTCCAAAATAATAGAAAGAGCATTTTAAGGCTCCTAAAGCATTATATTATTTTCAATTAATAGATATCTTTTGTTTTATAGCTTGTATTTTTTTAAAGTAACTTTTAATTTAGTTTTTAATTTTGCTTTAACGGAGCGAGTAGCATTCTTGTTTAATGATTGAAGTGCTGTTACTTACATGAATATGTAAGGAAAGCCTTCAAGAATTAAGATCTTACATAACAAGGAAACTAGATCCTTTGGACCGCTATAAGTGGAAACATGGATCTACATCGCAGGCCCTTTAGAGAATTAAGCCTCTGATACACATGCCTGTAACTTCCACGCTTGCATACCAGTTCCTTGCATGTGTCAGCTACTTTCATGTGTAACATACACTGGCATTCCCGTACCTGGCAAACAAGTAGATTGCACAACATTTGATTTACTGGCATGCAATATGAGGGAGGGGACGTAGGGGGCTGTAAAACCGGCACGTGTACGTACACGCCAGCTACAGGCATGCCAGTGTAACCCAAATCCATGTTCTTATCGCTTTTTGTCTTATTAATTTAGCTAAACATTCTACTGCTAGCAACCATATGACACTATTTAATTCACTTCGAATGATTTCCGTTGATGCAAAAACTAGAAAATGTGCTGTCAAGACGTCGGTAGCGTGGCGTACTGGCTCATGTATAGTACTTGCAAGTTACAGGCACGCAAGTAAGCAAATTACATGCAAGTATACTTGCAAATGTATACAGTGTGCCAGTTACTTGCATATGCCGTTAGCTGGCATTCCTGTAGGTACTGTTCCATTTTACAGGCATGTGTATACCGGCCATTATTATTATCTAACATAAATTGGAACACCTATATCACGAACTTGACAGTGATGTATATGTGAATTTAATGTATTCTAATTCTGACAACTCGACTTGAAAATAACTGTATAAATATCTACAAGGAACTCATACAGGTTTGATATAAATAAAATAACTCATCTTTTATGAAAGATACTTATGAAAAAGGTCACAGGGAAAACACTGACAAAACTAGAAGAAAAGGACGACTTTCTTCAATAAACACTTCATTACAATATTCAAATGAGTCCGAAATAAACGGCTTCTATTAAAGCCTTTGGTACTAAAATAGATTAATTCTATTAAAAGTGTTGGAGGACGATGATCGCCCCTTGTCCCTCTTCGCGCATTAATTTATTGGACCCAAGTTAAACAAAAGATTACCTGTTTAATGCTCGAAAGTCTTATTGACATTAACGCGCCATTTAAGGCTTTGCATATTTAGTAGATCAAGTTTTTTATCAGTTACGTCACACCACAATAACCTAACGCAAAAATGTTAAAAGTAGGATTGTAGTTTATAGATAACAATTATGACGTCTTACCTGCTTATTGGTGAGGAGTTCAATTCTTACAAAACGTGTATTTATTTATTTATAGGTACACTTTAAACTAAAGAATAACTTTTTAACTTATGATCAAGAAAATTGTAAGTAGGTACTACCGTACCGTACATCCTTGTACATCGTACATCCTTATGATATTTCCCGCGAATATTTTACTACAGATTACTTTAAAACTCAACCACAGTTTTGTAACATTCTTCCTTTCAGCCAGTAACAAGCATTTAGAAAAGTTTGTATTATAAATAAATTCTATGTTTTAAGAAGTAAATATAAATTTTTGATAAATAAAATTAGTATTGTTATGTATACATAATTTGTTATGTGAATTAGAAATAGTGTCTTTAAATGACACTGGCTGTTTTAAAAATTAAAACTATTCACTGCACATAGCCTGCATACGTTTTTAGGGTTCCGTACCCGACCCTATTACTCTCGCTACGCAGTCCGTCCGTCCGTCCGTCCGTCCGTCCGTCCGTCCGTCCGTCCGTTCGTCCGTCCGTCCGTCCGTCCGTCCGTCCGTCCGTCCATCCGTCCGTCTGTCTGTCACAGGGCTGTATCTTTTGAACAGTAATAGGTAACCAGTTGAAATTTTCTCAGAAATTGTGTTGCTATGAGGTGTATCACGACAAATACAAAAAACAAAAAAAGTCCAAAAAAAAAAAAAAATTAGTTTGTATACCATATAAGAAACCTCAAAAAACATGAATTTTTTTCAACGTTTTTGTTCCTGCTCTATCTTCAAAACGGTAATATATACTAGCGTCAAACTTGGTAAGATTATAGTGTATATTATGTACTTTAGCAACAAATACTAAAAATAAGACAAACATAGACATATGTGGTGGTACCTGCGTAAGAAAGACGTGCAAAAATTCATATTTCGCGCATTGTGCGTTGATATCTTTTGATAAACTCTCGTAAATTAAATCAGTTTTTATGGGGTATCAGGTCATTCAGAGGTACGGAACCCTTACTGCGCGAGTCCGACTCGCACTTGGCCAGTTTTTCATTTTATTGTTGATGGCCAGTAACAATAAATAAATAATACAACTTGTTCTAACTTTTTATTTAATAATACAACTTGTTCTAACTTTTTATTTAATAATCTGTTATTTTTAACAGTTATTAATATAATCTAAGGATTTACTAGATCCGATAATATATTCCCCCCTTTTGGGGGAGGTCTATGTCCAGCAGTGGACGTCTTTCGGCTAAAATGATGATGATGATAAAATATTACCTACTTAATAGTCATAAGTCCTTTTGAGGGTTAAGTACCCAAAGGGTGCCAACGGGACCCTATTACTCTCGCTACGCTGTCCGTCCGTCCGTCTGTCTGTCACAGGGCTGTATTTTTGTAACGGTAATAGATAACCAGTTGAAATTTTGACAGAATATGTGTTACTATGGTGCCTATCATGACAAATACTAAAAATAAAAAAAAGTCTAAAACCAAAGGAGGTCCCCATACAAGAAACCTCGAAAGACATGCATATTTTTCAAGTTTTTGTTCCTGTTCTATCTTCAAAATGGTAATACATACCAGCGTCAAACTTAGTCTGATTATATATGACTATGTGTTTAGCAACAAATACTAAAAACAGGGCAGGAAACATAGACATATGTGGTGGTACTTACGTAAGAAAGAGATGCAAAAATTCACATTTCGCGTACGTCGTTGATGTCTTTTGATAAACTCTCGTAAAGTAAATCAGTTTCTATGGGGTCGATGGGTGGTACGGAACTTGGCCGGATTTTTAACATTTTGTCGCTGCCAAAAGGAACCAAAGTCACTGCCTGCTGACATCAATCCCTTCCCTGCGTCTAATAAGTAGGCATTACTGAGCCTCTGAAGATTATCGATTTCTTATTCTATCCATCGCAAAAGCCTCGATTTGCTTCAGAATGGCGGAAAAACTTGATAAGCAGAACATTAATTCTGCGAATGCGTTAGGTAGCCGTATTCACAGAAAAGATAGCATTTCAACTGTTGTATACTGCTGCTGTATACCGAACATGTAGCCAAAGAATCTTCTTTTATATTAACATTTTGCCGGTTATTGAAAACATTTATTTTCGTGCATTTTATATGTGATGTGAGTGTTTACAAAATTGATGAATGAACGATTGAATATGTGAATGTAAGGTGAATGTTTGACATGAAAAATATAAAGTAAGTTTCTTATAATCTTAGAAAATGTTACGGATTATTTTAAAGTAAATATTTTGTTATAGACATAGAAATTGAAATAGTAAGGTAGGTAATATTATTTAGTTTTATTTTCATTAAATACAATCGGTAATATTTACAATATAGATACAATACCAATATAATTATGTTAGCCTGATTATGTACCTAATGTTGACATTTTGTTATTTTAGTTATTTTTAAAATGTCTATTATGCACCCCAAGTACCAGGCCCCTCAGAAAGTATTGCGAAAAAAAGTTTTTATATATGGGAGACTGGCCAGTTATAATGTTTTTCGAAAATATGATTATTTATAAGTAAAAATAAGTAAGTTCCAATTTCAAAATTTCCCTCCACATTTTTTGCGAGTTAATTCAAAGTATTGTGTCTCACTGAAATATGGATCTGCGCCGGGAACATTTTAGAGCTATGATTTTATACGATTTCAAGTGTCGCCTGAAACCGGATGAATCGTACGATAGACTTCAAATGGCATTCATGGATGAAGGCCCTTCCAAGGCAACCGTGTATCGTTGGTATAACGAATTCAAGCGCGGTCGACCAACTTTGGGGGATGACGAAAGAAGCGGTCGCCCTTTGACGGCTGTTACCGAAGAAAACGTGCTAGCAGTGATAAATTTAATCCAAGACAATAGGCGAATTACATATCAGGAGATTCAACACATATTGAAGATTGGATCGGGAAGCGTTCACGAGATTCTACACAGCCATCTTCGCGTGAGGAGGATAGTATCACGCTGGGTGCCGCACAACCTCACCGATGCTCAGAAGTAGGCCCGGGTGGAATGGTGCCGTGATATGCTTAACAAATTTGAAGCAGGCTCGTCTCGGCGTGTTTACGACATCGTTACAGGTGATGAGTCCTGGATTTATCAATACGACCCAGAAACCAAGCGCCAGTCGACTGTTTGGGTGTTTCAAAATGAGCCAACGCCTACCAAAGTGAAGCGATCTAGAAGCGGGGGTAAGATTTTGATCGCTAGCTTTTTTAATTTGACTGGCCACTTGGTATCAATTCCCTTACGGGATCAAAGAAGCATTAATGCCGAATGGTATACTACCAAATGTTTGCCAGAAGTTTTCTCTGTTATAAGCAACAAGCGACCAAACACAGGGCTCCGCGGGCTACTGCTCCACCACGACAATGCACCTGCGCACACCGCACTCAAAACGAGGGACTTCCTGGACAGCACGCCAGTCAAAGTCCTGGGTCACCCTCCTTACAGCCCTGATCTAGCACCGTGTGACATCTTTTTATTCCCAAAAATAAAAAATCAGCTCAAAGGGATACAATTTTCGTCGCCGGAAGATGCGCTGGCTGCGTTCGAGCAGGCTGTAAACGAGGTGTCTGCGGCGGACTGGAAAAAGTGTTTTGAAAACTGGTTTAGGCGCATGAATCTTTGTATAGAGGCTGGTGGAAAGTATTTTGAAAAGATTTGATAAAAATATATGTACGTATAGAACAATTTTTTTTAGTTTCGCAAAACTTTCCGAGTGTCCCACGTATGTTAGAACACGAAAATTTTGTAACACCTAGTTATGTACCATATTCTAGCAAATAAATATATTGAATTGAATTGAATTGAATTAGGTTTTTTTTTTCATTAGGTTTTTTTTTATTGTTCCGTGTGGTGCCGGCCATAAAGAATTGTACCACCCTAATCTCTTCTCATGGGTGTCGTAAAAGGTGACTAAGGGATTCACCGGAGGATGGGCAGCAGCGTTCTCTGAGTATTTAACCAACCAACTGCGACCGCCACCAACCCGCCCGCCCTTTTAGAGGAGACCTATGTCCAGCTGTGGACGTCTGTAGGTTGAAATGATTATGATGATGATTTAGATTTCTATAGTTGTAGACTTACGAATTTTATTCGTCCGAGGTTGTAGATAAAGAAATGTATTTTTATACTACTACCATACAAACAAAACACAAAAAACTTGAACAAAATTATCAAACAGAGTAAATTCAATATCTCTCATATCTTCAAACAAACGGAGCAATATCATTAGACAAAGCATTCCGGCAACAGTCAATCACGTCTGATGAAGGGGTGGGGGGGTGGGGTGCTGGCCAGAAAACCTCCACGTGTGCCTGATGGCTGCTTGTCCTTCTGGACACGTCTGGAGGGATCGGCAGTTGTTTGGCCGATGCATCCTGGGCACGGGCAATAAAATCCTGCCGAGGGATTAACCTTCGGGGGATTTTATTGCCTGTGGCGAATATTCTGGCGCGGGAGGGGCCCGTTCTGGGCCAGTAGGGAGTTGCTCCACGTGTCCCTCTGATATCAGCAGAGGGCACAGTGGAGGAGCAGGGGCGGGCCCGGTGTGCACTCACCCTGCCACTGGGCAGGCAGCGGGGGGACTGTCCTTCCCTGCCCCCGTCGATCTCGTAACCCCAGGAGTGCCCGCTGAGTAGTGTTCTCGCGCCTCTTGGGACCGAGGGTCTTGGCTTCACCGCCCGGACCGCGAGGAAGAAAACCTCTATAAAAAATTACGGGAGGTAGGGCCTGCAAGCAGCAGACTCGGGGTAGTCTGCTGCCCGACCAGCAGCTGGCGTAGCTGGCACAGCCGGCGTAGTTGGCGCAGCTGGTAAAGGCCCATGAGGTGAGGTGGCGTGCAGTGTTCCGTGTGCGCCACCTAGGAGGGTGCGGCCGACGTTAGGCCGCACGGGGAGAAGGGGCTCGCCTGCTTGTGGCGGGCCAAGACCTGGTCGGGGGTGGTTGTGTGAATACTCACGGGTTCCCACGCCCCCGGCTAAGGTAGTTGAAGGAACACCGTGGTGGTTTTAGTCGGTAAGAGTCCGACACTGGCTCCGCCTACCCCGGGCGGAGTGCGTCCATGAGGATTTCCCCACGGCAAAAAAAATAAAAAAAAAAAAATAAAAAAAAAAAAAAAAAAAAATTAGGTTGGGGGGTGAATGTATGTCGGTATGAACATGAAATGAAAAGTTACAGAAGGTACTGATCTGATCTTTTTTTTGACTAGCATTCGATACCGTGGAATTTTAATACCCTAATATTATTCAATAAAACGAGTAGAGCTTCTGACTTTTTTCTTGTGCTACGAATATGCTACTATAAAGATGACGGGTATGTTATCATGTGTATCTTTATGAAGACATTATTGCTATTTTTCAAAATACAAAACAAAATTCGGTATGGCCCTCGGTTGAATAAATTAAAAAAATATTATGATTTAGTTTAAATTCAAACCCAAAATTTTTCACAAGCATATCCATCGTTATTTATTAACAATAATTTAAACGAAAATTTAATACATACAAACATATTATCACGCCTGTTTCTCATTGTGGTAGGCAGAGACTATGGATTTCCACCTACTACGATCCTGACACACCTCTTTCGCATCATCTACGTCCATTAATCTCGTCATGCATGCTCGTCGGTTTAAAGAACTCTTAACCGACGAGCATGCAAAAATATTATTCCTGCGAAAATTGATTTTGAAATTTAAAATTGGTACATCGAAATCACCCAAAGGCGTAAGTGTAAGCTAAATTCGATACCACGAGTAGAGCTCATGGTAGCTTACTGGTGTATTCATCAGGAGTTGCAAGTTCGAATCCTACTCGTGAGCGATTTTTTCTTTCCACAATTTATATCTTTTTGTACATCGACTTTTGGCATTGACTGTACATGTCCACTATGGGCCACCTAATATAAACCTCCTAAGGAAACTTTGTAATTAAAACTTATGACACCAAGTTAACCGAGTGAAGGCCTCATAATTGCTGGATTCAACTGGATAATCCTTATCTAAATGTATGTTTTTATGGTATAGGATGGCAAAACGAGCTAAAGGCGTACCTGGTAGTAAGCGATTACCTTTTTCCATAACAACTGCAATGCTACCTAAGTTGTTACCTTAACAGAATTGTATATCGCGTTCGCCAAATAGAGAACTAAAGATGTAAAGTCTCGTGTAAAGGCGCTCCCTCATCGCGAGCATTCGCAACAAATTTTATTGATTTGTTCCGGAGTATTTTTTTGTTACATTACACGCGAATGCTCGCTGTGAGGGATTCTTATTACAATTTCACCGGCCTTGCCCTTCGCACCGGAACACAGCAATCACTGTTTGGCAGCAAAAATAATTACGGAAGAAGTAATATCCTACTTACTACTACTTTGTGAAGATGTTTGGATGTTTGTAACTCAATCACGCTGAAAGGCCTGAACGAATTTGAATGGAATTTGGCATACAGATGGAACATAACCCGGATTAACATATAGGCTACTTTTTATCCCGAGAAGATGAACAGTTTCCGAGGGATGCACGATAAACGACAACCTCGCGGGCGAAGCCGCGGGCATAGGCTGGTAAGAAATGATAATATCGATAAACGTTCTTCCACTATCCAACCATAACCAAATTAAAATGTAGTGCATTCCCGTCCTCCTAACTATACCTACTAAAAAAAATCTAGGCTACCGCAGGTTTTGGCGGCAATATTCACGGAATACCGAGCAATCTCCGCAGACAGTGAATCTTTGGGCTGAGTCAGCAAAATCTGCTACCTACCACCTAGCCATCTCGATCGCTACCTTACGATCTACTTGCCATGCGGGCAAAAAGATTATTTTTGGCACCGTGAGTGGCGCAAATAATTCTGCCTTATCACTAACTTATTGTATCCTTTCTTGATGGATAGGATTTGTAAAAATAGTGGAAGATATGTTTATATTGCAGCTCATTGTCCTACATAACATAAACAAAACATCACGCCCCTGTAGTTCCCCGAAGGGGTAGGCAGAGGTTTATAGCACCCCACATTTTTCCAGTTATGCTGTAGTCCCATGTAATGGGGGGCGAACCTATTGCCAGCGTTACCCGGTAATTGAACCCAGGACCCCACGCTCAGCAGTCATTGTCCTATCAGGCTAATATGAGACAATGGGCTTTCCCAAAGGTTCTGTAGCATCATCTCAGTGCAATGCATGTTTTATAACCCCTAAAAAAAACCATTAAAAGAGCCTCCAAGAGTGACGATATTTAACTGATCGTCCGGCGCACCTTGGGCAGTCAGCCCCGCTACCAACCTGCTCTTTCAATCTTTTCCCCACGGCATGAGCTAGTATCATTATGTAGCTCATGTCGACACGATAGAAGAAGAACCCCTATAGACCAAACTCCGCTGAAAATTGAGTGATATAATTTTTGTATGGGAAATGGGGCCTGCAAGTGTGCCGTCCCGTATGTCCTCGTACTGATTAAGAACCCGACTAAATTATCGGCCGTTTAAAATTCGCAGGATTAAAGAATGACTAGCGAGACGCAGTAGATTTTCTATTGTTATGTTACCGCCGGCGGCCTTGCAACCGTTTGTTTAAGTGTCATTTTACTTTAATTTGTTGGCCTAAATTCTCCAAGCTGACAAAGTAAGATTGAGCCAACGATCATCAATTATTCTACCCCGTGGTACCTGCCGGCAATGTTTCAATGGAAAGAGAGCTCTGTCTAACAAACGTAGGGCTGCCATGCTGACCTGAATTACCACCAAAGACAAATACAAAGACTTCCAACACCCAGGAAATTTGGGCGAAACCAGGTTTTTCCCGCGGAAACCCTTAAAAACTAAAAAATAAATAAAATAATTTACCAACGCGGCGACCCCAAATAAATTGGGATAAGGGCAGGAGGATGATGACCAATGCGGCGAGCGTCCGGCATTCAATCGAAAACTTTTTGAGAACCCTGGACTCCCCGGGTGGGCACCCAATCTAGGACAAATATACGTCTAGATAGGCAATTTACATCAAAGCTAAGAGCCAATCCATTCACTGATATTCGCAAACAATGAGCTAAAGCTTCGACGGTACATGAATGACAAATATGTACGTACAAATTACAAATGATTTCAGCCAGCGTATGCAATTCTGTTTGCTAGTTAGGCACAATTTAGCCGAACGTGTGATGATTCGAACGTATTTGCCTGTGTTTTAGTATGGCACACGCGCCGACTGAATGGCACAGCGGCGTCAGCGGCACAGTTATGTTGTTAATTCCAAATGAATAGCAACATTCGCAAGCGATGTAATCCATCCGGGAATAGCATAATGATGGCACGTTTATGATTGTATGTAATATATAATGTACGTGCTAATATTATGTTTAAAGCTCCTTTCAAAATTTATATTTACTCCCCAGAAATTTTTGGTTTCCTAAAAGTACTTTAGTTGCAAATTTTAACATAAAGGGGCTCGTGGCTAAGTAGCAAGCGTGTGAATTGTACAATCTGCAAAGCTGCACTAGCCGCGGTCAGTCTGTGGATGGGTGACCGTTTCGTTACACATCGAGACCCCTTCGAGCCTCGGAGAGCACGTAAAGCCGTCGGTCCTGCGCCTGATCTCTCTCCAGTCGTGTCGAATTGCCGTCCTATCGGATTATGAGAGTGAGGGAATAGAGAGTGCACCTGTGTTTGCGCACAGACTTGTGCACTATAATATGTCCCGCGCAGATGGCTAGTCTCCATTGAGTTTGGCCGCCATGACCGAAATTCGGCCGGGAGGACATTATTATTATTAACATAAAACTGCTGAGAAGTATTAGCATTTTACACAGCACCACAGCGCAACTGACATCCATCTCTAACGCAATTACTAAATCAGGATTAAAATTATAACAACTGGTAATAACAATCAAAGAAACCTAATGAAATATTTGAGATCTTGAATATAATTTTTAGACCAACTTCCACAACAGAGATATCATTAAAAAATACTTCACCTAAATCTTTTATTGTAATACAATCCCAAGTTCACGACGTTCTTTTAAACCCTACTAAATTTCAGGCTCGTTAAAACTTCAACTCTCGAAAGATGCTATCAAAATTTCAGAAAGTCCCTTCCTTCATATTGTACTCCAAAAAAAAATAACAATAAACTGAAATGACCAAAAGTCCATTAAAGTTTATTATTTAACAGTCAAGTTGGTCGTCCGGGCGCTAAGTGCAGGTTTATGCAAAAGTTTCGCACCAAAACTGTAGTATCGTTATTCTTAACTTTGTAAGCAGCTGTGAGCGGCCACTGTATTCTTAAGCGACATAATTTACTTGCAAAGAAAATAAAGTTAAGAATAAAGTATTGATCAAAAATTTTCAGAAGGCATCTGTTTTGTGTATTAATTATTTTATGCATTTATTTCTTGACTAGCAACGTTATGCTAAGTAAAAAAGGAATTATTTTAAGCTTTTTGTATCTTCAGTCAATAGGGAAGGTCTTCTTCGTGTCGACGGTACAAAAAAGGAGAAGAAGAAGGGAAGGTGACAATTTTTTATTCATTATATTTTATTGACGTGGACACTGACAGTTGGGCTAGTCCACAAGTTCAAAGTCGCTCAGCGAGTTATGGAGCGAGCTATGCTTGGAGTTTCTTTGAAGGATAAAATCCGTAACGAGATTATCCGGAGAAGAACCGGAGTGACCGACATAGCTTGTAGGATCAGTAAGCTGAAGTGGCAGTGGGCTAGCCATGTCTGTCGAAGGACCGATGGCCGTTGGAGCAGACGAGTCCTAGAGTGGAGACCGTGAATCGGCAAACGCAGCGTAGGGCGCCCCTCTGCCAGGTTGACCGACGACCTAAAGAACGTGGCTGGGACTGGATGCGGAAGGCAGAGGACCGAGTGTTGTGGCGCAACTTGGGAGAGGCCTATGTCCAGCAGTGGACTGCGATAGGCTGAGTTGATGATATTTTATTAGAAATCTCGAAAAAAATACATGAAATATAAGCAACAACGACAAAACCAACAAAATATTTAATTAAATGACGATGTCAGAAGCGATTTAAATTTGTTCACTAGACAGAGACAGCACTATCAAAGTATGACGTCATTGTTCCAAATCCTTCATAGTAAAGCGTCTGCTACACGGTGACAAACCAGCCTCCCCACCAAGGTGACCTTGCTGGTTTCCAACCATGTAGACAGTAGTTTGTCACCAAATTTTGTTTGACAATGGCTGTCAGCGATCAACCTCCCACCAAGGTCACCTTGGTGGAGAGGCTGATTGATCTCTATCCGTTTAGCACCACAAGGAAAGAAAATGCTCCCTATGTATCTCTTTCGTTTTTATATCGATTGTAATTTTTTTCTAACAATGTTGTCGTTTCTTACCTTTTATTCAAAATCAAATCAAAATCAAAAATCATTTATTCGAAGTGGACTCGTTTCAGCTAGTTCTTTTCGAACGTCATACCATAGACAGACCCCAAAAAATCGCCCGTCCTTCTCCGCTTCCGCAGAAGAAGCGGCGCAACAAACTCCCAATATTAAATAATATACCATTGGTATTTTTTAACAGTACCGGATTGAAATACTCAATGAAAACTGGACTACTAGTATAATATATTGAGGTGCCCCTCAAAGCGAAACAAATGGGCAA
The DNA here is from genome assembly GCA_949699075.1 of Asteroscopus sphinx. NCBI lineage: Eukaryota > Metazoa > Arthropoda > Insecta > Lepidoptera > Noctuidae > Asteroscopus > Asteroscopus sphinx. The sequence goes on from OX453010.1 coordinate 19,602,424, forward strand.
CCCACTTTCACGTTCAGTGTTTGAGAAGTTTAGCTACCAGTTCTTCTTCTTCTATCGTGTCGACATGAGCTACATAATGATAACAGCTCATGCCGTGGGAAAAAGATTAGCCAGTCAGCAGGTTGGTAGCGGGGCTGACTGCACAGGGTGCGCCGGACGATCAATTAAATAGCGTCACTCGTGGAGGCTCTTTTAATGCACCAGATAAAGTCGGCTAATAGTATCATTAAAAGCTTAAACTTTTGTATAGAATATGTATTATGGTTCCAATGGCAGTAAAGTATTGCAGATTGCAAGCTAATTAGCTACATGCGCCGTAATGAGCGTTCACTCGGACTACTTTTATAGCTTCTGCGGTAGGATGAGAGAAAAGGCTGTGCGCTTTATTTTTTATTTAATTCTTAATTAAATCGAGACTGGTGTAATTTGGTTTCTTTTTTATTTATACTGCATTAAAAAAAATCACTTGAAACAAGGGAAAAAAAGAAAAATTTCAGCAGTGAATGTTTTAGGGGAATATTTTTCTGATATCGCTTTGCTGATTGGATTGATTGTGCAAACAAAATTGAATATTATTGTAATGATTACCACAAATTACGAGTTCCCTATAAAGAGCTGGTGGTGTCATAGGACGCCTGGCAGAAGCAAAGCCTCTGTGTATTATTTACAAGTGCGGATAGAACACGCGCGCGATTTAACGGTGACATTTTTTTTTCGGATTACTTCCCGACGGCCGAGCGCGCAACGACGCTGCAGTGCCCAGGTATACAACGTGTTATTGAAATAACTTGTTATTAAAATATTTGTTTCTCCCAGTTTTTAGGGTTCCGTACCCAAAGGGTGTCAAACGAGACCCTATTACTCTCGCTACGCCGCGCTATCCGTCCGTCCGTCTGTCTGTCCGTCTGTCTGTCACAGGGCTGTATCTTTTGAACGGTAATAGGTAGCCTGTTGGAATTTTCTCAGAATATGACCTCTATCACGACAAATACCAAAAATAAAAAAGTCTAAAACCAAAGGGAAATGTATATTTTTTAACGTTATTTTCCTGCTCTCTCTTCAAAACGGTAATACATACCAACGTCAAACTTGGTCTGATTATGGTGCATACTATGCAGTTAAGAAACAAATACTAAGGGCAAACAATATGTGGTGGTACCTGCGTAAGAAAGAGATGCATTAATTCATATTTCGCACACGGTGCGTTGATGTCTTTTGATGAGCTCTCGTAATTTAAATAAGTTTCTATGGCGTATCATGTGGATTGGTGGTACGGAACCCATACTGCGTGAGTTCGACTCGTACTTGGCCTGTTTTTAAAACTTCTCCTGCGAACACCCTCAATATATTTGAACTTCACTAAACTCAAAGCCCCAGCTTCGCATTGTCAATATCTAAATCAAACTCAGTAAAATCCGTGTATCCGAGTTGGAACGAACCCCCAACACTAACGAGATGTCGTATATTTTCATTTACTCCGGTGCCGTGTTCCAAAATTCACAGGTAGGTAAGTAAGGACCGGCTTCCGTCGATAATTGGCTTTTCTCTGCTTTGTTTAGTTCCAGGTGTATTCGTAGTAGTAAGACTGTAACTACTGGGTTGCCTCACAAAGTTAACTGTTGTGACATGATCTTGTAAGTTTCAATGTATACACACACTTAACTTTAAGACATTCTAAAAGTCGTTTTGTTGCTTGTACCTTAGAGTGACAGTGACAGCATGAGACTTAAGGACCACCTAAAATTGAGTTGCGTTTGAGTATTTGTGTGTTAGTTTGCTAGATTTACCCCCAAATACTCAGACTCTTAACTTTAAGACGTTCTTAAAAGTCGTTCGGTCGTTCTTATATACCTTAGAGTGACAGTGACAGCATGAGACTTAAGATACACTTAAAATTGAGTTGCGCTTGAGTATTTGGAGGTTATATCCTAATTTATGTGAATACTAAGAGAGTTGGTAAAATAATAATAATGATGTCCAATATGGAGTAATTATTATGTCTGGGAGCCAATGTACGTGGGACACTCAGAAAGTTTTGCGAAACTAAAAAAAATTGTTCTATACGTACATATATTTTTATCAAATCTTTTCAAAGTACTTTCCACCAGCCTCTATACAAAGATTCATTCGCCTAAACCAGTTTTCAAAACACTTTTTCCAGTCCGCCGCAGACACCTCGTTTACAGCCTGCTCGAACGCAGCCAGCGCATCTTCCGGCGACGAAAATTGTATCCCTTTGAGCGGATTTTTTATTTTTGGGAATAAAAAGAAGTCACACGGTGCTAGATCAGGGCTGTAAGGAGGGTGACCCAGGAGTTTGACTGGCGTGCTGTCCAGGAAGTCCCTCGTTTTGAGTGCGGTGTGCGCAGGTGCATTGTCGTGGTGGAGCAGTAGCCCGCGGAGCCCTGTGTTTGGTCGCTTGTTGCTTATAACAGAGAAAACTTCTGGCAAACATTTGGTAGTATACCATTCGGCATTAATGCTTCTTTGATCCCGTAAGGGAATTGATACCAAGTGGCCAGTCAAATTAAAAAAGCTAGCGATCAAAATCTTACCCCCGCTTCTAGATCGCTTCACTTTGGTAGGCGTTGGCTCATTTTGAAACACCCAAACAGTCGACTGGCGCTTGGTTTCTGGGTCGTATTGATAAATCCAGGACTCATCACCTGTAACGATGTCGTAAACACGCCGAGACGAGCCTGCTTCAAATTTGTTAAGGATATCACGGCACCATTCCACCCGGGCCTGCTTCTGAGCATCGGTGAGGTTGTGCGGCACCCAGCGTGATACTATCCTCCTCACGCGAAGATGGCTGTGTAGAATCTCGTGAACGCTTCCCGATCCAATCTTCAATATGTGTTGAATCTCCTGATATGTAATTCGCCTATTGTCTTGGATTAAATTTTTCACTGCTAGCACGTTTTCTTCGGTAACAGCCGTCAAAGGGCGACCGCTTCTTTCGTCATCCCCCAAAGTTGGTCGACCGCGCTTGAATTCGTTATACCAACGATACACGGTTGCCTTGGAAGGGCCTTCATCCATGAATGCCATTTGAAGTCTATCGTACGATTCATCCGGTTTCAGGCGACACTTGAAATCGTATAAAATCATAGCTCTAAAATGTTCCCGGCGCAGATCCATATTTCAGTGAGACACAATACTTTGAATTAACTCGCAAAAAATGTGGAGGGAAATTTTGAAATTGGAACTTACTTATTTTTACTTATAAATAATCATATTTTCGAAAAACATTATAACTGGCCAGTCTCCCATATATAAAAACTTTTTTTCGCAATACTTTCTGAGGGGCCTGGTATGTACGTCAAAGAATCACCTGTGATAGGTTGTCGTTTACCCTAATAATACTAATTCAAACCTCCTTTTAAGACTCGTGTTTTTGGTCCGCGCAAACAGGGCCTGATTAAGCCATGAAGAGGCCCCTAGGTAATGCAAATCTCGGGGCCCAACAATTTTCTTGATTTCTTCTAAAACAAGAGCATGTCGGGCCATGCTCAGTATTATAGGGTTCCTAATTACAAACGAATTAAATCGAATATTAATCATTGCTATTTTAGTTTTTGCAAACAGCGCCACCTAGCGCTGAATTTAAGAAGCTAAATTGAAGGAGTGGGTCAAATCAATATAACACAAAGTTACTTTTTGTGAGTTTTTTAATAGGTAGTAACTAAAGGAGCAGTATTTGCCACGATCATTTTTCTCTAAGGTCAATGACCTATGAACTAGAACGTCTTAAGTATTTTGCAGTTTTCTCACTATAACTCAAAAATTTATAATCACATTATACTCGAAATAATTTTAAAAGAGAGTTTTTATAAAGGTCTATCAATGTGGACGATTATAAGTTTCTACATTGCATAGCTTAGAAATGGCAGGGGGGGGGGGACACATTGCAAGCCACTTTGGCGGGCTGTATTTCGCAGATGGTATACCTGATAAAAAAGTTGTGTATGAAACATTACCTTCATTTTAGTAGACCTATTCAATGATACCCCACACAAGGGGGTGCAGCGAAAAAATTTTTATCATCCCCATTTCACATGTATGGGCGCCACTCCTAAAATACGTAATTAAGATTTTTTTATTCTTTTAGAATTGAGATCTATATCCAGACCATTTTTTAACAAAATTTCATTTACTTATGTTTGTAACTGTAGAAGTTATTAAGCAGTAAAGGATTAGGACAGACGGACAGACGGACAGACGGACGGACATGACGAAACTATAAGGGTTCCTTGTAGGACTTCGGAACCCTAAAAATGATGACCTTTCTGAGCTCTTCCTAAATTCCTTTTTGCTTTTTCTGGAACCTTAGCCACTGGACCCCTAAGTGACACGGAGCCTAGGCACACGCCTACTTTGCCTTTGGGCTGGTTTCAGAGCAGTGCACACGGGCCGTACGGACTGTCCGCCTGCGGGCCGGACAGACTCCACGTGAAGCTTGTTCCTTACGGAGCAATCCGCGTCACTTTAAAAACGATGTTCTATCCTTTAGTTCACTCATTCATTTGTTCCACTAGTTGTCTCCTCCACTCCGGAGCTACGTGCGAAAAAAAAAAACTTACTTCCTGACGCAGCAGTTCAATTTATAATCAACTTTTTTCAGGTTAAATCGACAGAATGTATCAGGAACTACAGAACTCTTCTTCTTCTTCGTCGTTTCGCTCTTGACAGAACTCTTAAGCATGCGTAAAAAACTCACTTTAAATTTTTATCTGCTGAAAATTTTCTGCTACGGGAAGTAGGCAGATAATTTTTACGTGACTTTTTTTCAGGTTAAATCGCCAGAACTATTCCTGAAAAGTATCAGGAACTATAGAACTCAGCTACATGCGAAGAGAAATCCTTTTTATTTTTGATCTGCTGGGAAATGCTCTGCTTAGGTGACGGGCATTGCGGACGGTCCGCCGGTAAATACTCTCTGATCTGAAACCAGCCTCACCTGGCTCTGCGTGTAAATATAGGTACTGCCACAAATTTCGAGCGTAAAAACTGCTATCGTTGGCCAATCTTACATAACAAGCTAAAATCAATTAGTTCCACCGTACAAAACTCTCACGTATAAGTCATTGTGACACCTGAAAGTTTCCTGTAATATTTCGTGTCGTAACTATGAACGCTCGTCATTCGCTGAGAGTGAGTTACCAAAACTAAGTTCTTTCAATGTGGAAGCAGTTTAACAAGTTTCGGCTTGCAATCATGTTCCATCATGTTCCATGTAAATTTGGAACTTCAGCAACTTTGTAACGTACAACACATTACCAAGTTGAGGGTAGTTGCACTTTTAACGGCTCCCAGGTAGGGTCTAGTATCTAGACGCGACTGATCTTGCTTTTAAAGGAAAAACACTTCGCTACTTAGTAGCCGCATCGATAGCAATCCTTTTAGCTCGCAACTAAGTACTTTGAATACTTAATAATGTCGTAGTGAGCATAAATCTTTACCCGCTCTGCATTGGAGTAGGTATTCAGTAACGGAATGCGCACAAATGCATTTGTGAATATAACATTCTTATTTGCTTTGGAGTCAATTTAAGACTTTTTATTAACTACCATTAAGTATGTAATATGTAAAAATTAAAACCAGCCAAGAGCATGTCGGGCCATGCTCAGTATTATAGGGTTCCTTACGTAGGTGTTACAAAGAAATCAAATCTAATATTAATCACGGCTATTTTAGTTTTTGCAATAGACGGCAGCATTGGCGACTCAGAGAGTGATGTCAGTAACCGCTAGATGGCGCTATACAGTGCCAAACGTAATAGATGGCACTTGACGGCAGCATTGGCGACCCAGAGAGTGTTGTTAGACGCCGCTAGATGGCGTCAAATTTAAGAAGTGTGTCGTCAACATAACACAAAGTTACTTTTTTTGATTTTTTTCAATTAGAAAGTAGCTAAAGGAGCATTATTTGCTATGATCATTTTTCTCTAAGGTCAATGACCTTTGAACTAGGACGCTTTAAGTATTTTTCAGTTTTCTCTCTATAACACAAAAATTTATAATCACAATATGCTCGAAATAATTTTAAAAGAGTTTATACAAAGGTCTATCAATGTGGAAGATTATAAGTTTCTACGTTGCATAGTTTAGAAATGGCAGGGGGGGGGACACATTGCAAGCCACTTTGGCAGGCTATATTTTGCAGATGGTACATCTGATAAAAAAGTGATGTATGAAACATTACCTTAATTTTAGTAGACCTATTCAAGGATACCCCACACTAGGGGGTGCAGCGAAAAAAAAAATTTCATCCCCATTTCACATGGGCACCACCCCTAAAATACGTAATCATGATTTTTTTATTCTTTTAAAATTGAGATCTATATTTAAACTATTTTTTAACAACATTTCATTTAGTTATGTTTATAACTGTAGAAGTTATTAAGCTGTAAAGGATTAGGACTGACGGACAGACGGAGAGACGGACAGACGGACAGACGGACAGACGGACGGACATTACGAAACTATAAGGGTTCCTTGTAGGACTACGGAACCCTAAAAAAAATGCACCCTTAGTTCGCAATAAATGTTTTGAGTTTGAGTTGGAGCTGAGATTTGCTGTTTTATTTCTATCGAAGAACAACGCTAGGCAACGTAACGTAACATCCCCAATTAACAACACTTTAAGAGACGATCACAAGTATTTTTTTAAATTATATATTTGGTTTCGAGATGATTTCTTACGTACTTGCGGTGCATTATGTAACAGTTCAATGTTTATTAAAATTAATTAAAACATTCATCAATTCATTATTTCAATTCAAAACAACAATACCAAGAAATCATGTACCTACAATTATTGCAAAACACCAGTAAGAATGTCAGAGTTGCATTTTCGCTAGCACGGTGTCGAATTCGTTGAGTGTCCGTGCTCAATTCTAGTGCATCTAAAGTTTTTGCGTTATAAAATAATTATACGTGCACGATATGAAAAATCCAAATAACCAACATTAAACTGTCTGAAAACACTTTTAAGAAAACACCGACTGTCACTGACTCACGATTGTTTCTGCATCTTCTAGTTTTCTGGTGTACTCGCCACTCTTCCTCGAACTGAAGCTCTTATGCGCTGCAAGGTATTCAGTCCTATTTCGTCCTGCATCCAGCGTCGGTGGCAATTTTTGTAAAATTTCAACGCGACGTAAATGGTCAAAACAGCTATCCCAGCGAGGATAATAAGCATCATGACGCTTAGGCGCTCCATGTGTCCTCCGATGTTCTTGAGAGCGGCGTCATTATTTCCGCCAGCCGCATTCTGACTCAAAAATACCTCCTCTTTCTCCACAGTTGACTGACACATTTTTGGTTCAAATAAAAAAATACTTTTGCAATAGCCCCTTAGCAGGCTTTTTAGGCAAGGGTCGCCATGTAATGTTGGGGTTCCTATAGGATTGGAAAGAAGTACACAACCACTTTGATGGAGCCCCATTTATTCAGTGAATCAATAATTATAAAAATAGTACGCGCTGAAGGAAAGTGCATCGTATGCATAACATTGAATATCGTTATAAAGGTGTGTATACAATGGATGTAATCCTCTAAAGGAGGATACACACTAATAACATACACTTCAAAATAAAAACCATATACCAAATTATAATTTTGCTCCTATTTTCTGAAGTTGTTTTTTTGTCGAACAATGGGGCACTGTCAGTAACTGGGGCTTTTACTATAGTTGTCTAGTACTTTTAACACAAGCATTTTTTTCAGCACCCCAGTATGTCATTTAAATAATCTGTAATTTTCGATGTGAAAAATGGCAACACAATAGGTATATTTACCAAAATGTTTAAAAACTACTTTTTAGACTTGTCCACTACAAACAAAATTAAACATCAGCAGAACACAGTTAATAAACCGAACACAGTTAATAAACCGAACACAGTTAATAAACCAATCACAGTAACCAACTTCATTCAATGCTTAAACTACATCTATATCTTGGTGAATGTTGTTGAAACAGATCTCAGCTCTGGCTTTTCTCGACAGAGCGGGCCAGTGCAGTGCTACTGTCGGCAACTTGCGCTGTCGCACACTCGCTAAACTTTAGTACAACTGTCAAATGGCAGCGCTGAGAGGCTGGTTACGAGTTCATTGGAGTTACCATCGTTTGAAATTTTGAAATTTTGTAGCTGTAAGAAATTTTGAGAAGGGTGTTCCTGAAGCTCTTGAGATAAGTAGTAGTGCGAAGGGAAAGTGAGATTGTTTGTCTATCTATACTATAATCTATATCTATTCTAACAAATTTTGTTTCTTTGTTTTTAATCGATAAACTCTGAAACTACTGAACCGATTTTAATAATTCTTTCGCCATAAGAAAGCTACTTCATCCAGAAGTAACATAGGCTTTATATTTTTTTATACAGCACGCGGGCGAAGCCGCGAGTATAGTTAGATTTAAGCTGGAAACTATAAGTGTGTCCAGTACCAACTGGAAGGTGGTATTGGTGGTTTTTGACGACGTCTGTGGTCTAGTGGTTCGAGGGTTGGACTGCTGATCACGAGGTCGTGGATTCGATTTCCACAGGACACAAATATTTGTGTGATGAACATAAGTGTTTGTGTTGGTCTGGGAGTTTCTTATGTATTATAAGTATGTATTTACAACAAAAAAAGTATGTAAGTATTATATCCAGTGTCTAGTACCTATATCACAAGCTCTGCTTAGTTTTGGACTAGATGGTGCGGTGTAAAAATGTCCCGAAGATAATAATAATTATTGTTATTATTTTATTCGTTGAAAATACACGGTTTTTTCTTTAATGTTGTTACAATTACAAATAATCAATACCTAATTAAGTGCTAATTAATTTTCATGTTATTTTTTTATTACTCGTAAAGTTGTTTGTTTTAATTTCCGTATGAGTGCTGTAGTAAATGTATGGAAGCTTCAAAAGTACATGTTTTAAACACATGGTGTTAATTTTTTTCATGTTTTCTAGTTTCTATTCAGTTTAAAGATTTGCCAAAATCAAGTGGTAATTTGGACTGAAGTATTATTTTTCACTTTCATCAATTAATTGATAAGTTAAGTGATAAGTTTCAAAAGTAGGCAGTCCTCTTTCTCAGTTAGTCATGAAATCCGTACAAAGTCATGTGGATCCCTAACCGTTTTCAAATTAAATGTAAATAAAGTCAGGTAAAAGTTTAGTTAAGCAATATTACTTTTGACGTAAAATGTGGTTTAATGCATTAGTTAGATAAACAAGCAAGTTCCCGCTACTGGGAAAGACTGTCTATTTTAATATTTATACAAGTATGCAAGGCTTTTAGTAAATACTTTGTTGAAACTCATCACAGTAAACCATACAGGGTGATGTAGAAAAGATTTACATAGTTGGTTTTTGAAAATAAAACTGCTTCACTCTAGGATTTCTCGTCACGCGTGAGTGCGTTTACAAAAACAAATCTCACATAAACAAACACTCGGAACAAATATCGATGGATCACACAAATATTTGTTCCGTGTGGAAATCGAACCCCCGATCCGTACCACGGAAGTCAATCGCTCTGCCACTGCGCCAATCGTATCGTGTTTATTTGTGAATAGTCTTGGCATGGATTTAATTACAATACTGACTACAACAATATACAATTACAATATTTCACAAAATATACGTATTTTTTTTATATTCATACAAATAAAGACTGCTATAAATAATAATTCGGGTAGGCCCATGTTCAGCAATGAAGTGATAAAAAAATATTTAACCCTTCTTGGTGTCATTGTCCTGTTAAATGATAAAATATAGCTATCGTAGAAATTTTGACATCACTCTTATAAATAAGTAAATTAAAAGGATTCTTCTGTTAAAGAATTATGCTTGAATGTAGGCATCATTAGGCTGATTTTAGGCTTCCGTACCCAAAGGGTGCCGTCCACGGTGCCGTCCGTCCGTCCGTCTATCGGTAACAGGGCTGTACTTTTTAATTCGAAATTGTTTCACAGAAACTGTGATCCTATATGGCTTCTCTCAAGATAAATACCAAAAATATCAAAAGTCAAAACCAAAAGGGGGTTCCCATACAAAAAACCTAAAAACCAAATAAAATGCTTTTTTCAACGTTTATTGTTGCTGCTCTATCTTAAAAACGGTAATACATACAAGCACCAAACTTGGTGTGATTGCAGTGCATACTGTATAGTTTAACAAAAAATAAGGCAAACACATATATGTGTGGCGTTACCAGCGTAAGGAATGATGCAAATATTGTTGATTGGCACGTTGATGTCTTTCAAGATATTCGCGCAGTGCTGCAACTTTGGTAAACTCTCATGAATATCAGTTTATACGGGGTATCAGTTCAATGGGTGGTACGGAACCTCTACTGCGTGATTCCAACTCGCACTTGTCGGTTTTTTTAAATCTATTTAGTACTACTATGTAAACAGTAAGTTAAAGCGAATATATATTCACATCATCCACATCAATCAAAAAAAAAAAAAAAAACAAATCGTCATTATCATTCATTACGTCTACAAAAATGTTTGAAAAATGTAATCTGCGACACAAATAGAGAGACGGCTCGATATTCAAAACGAAGTTTATTCAGACATTTTATACAAAGTTTACTTTATAAAACCTATTAAGCCGTTCACGATAAGTGTTGGAACTGAACGTTTTATTCATGCAGATATTAATTCCTAAAGGCTCGTCCTTCGTCTCACTAAATCTATCGGCTTTAGTTAAACAAAGAGCCAACGGGCATCTCTAATCGCCCACGCTGGAAACGTATTGGAACACTGTTTAGAGTGAGTCTCACTATAAAGACGATTATTGAGAAGGAATTAATTGCTATTCGTATTGTTGTATTTTCTTTTAGATCCAGTATTCCCTTTTCCCGCATCTACCTACCTCTATTCCATCCTTTCAACGTTTATTTGCATGCACAGGACTGCCGTGCTTGTTATATTATTTTTATTTAAAGTGTATGTCTAGTACCTCAAATGCGATTAAAAGGGTGATTGCTACTTCGTCGGCTGCGAAATTTAAAATATATTGCATTTTTTGCAAATTGTAGCTCTATTTTACTTTGTTTAGCGATCAGAATGTGATTCGCGGCAATAATAACTTTATATCTACTAAATAATAGTCATAGAAAACATTAACTTAATTCTAAGAGCTCTCTAAGCACACATCTCGATCAATATACAATGTGAACAACAACATATAACAGATTTACAACTAATAAACAACGTGGTAGCAGTCACCTTAACCTGTTTTCAAGCTTAAACTTGTTGTATACGGTGCTTATAATATATTTTTAAATGCTACTTCTCTAAGTTTCAACTGTTCTTGCGAATGGGCACCTAATGTCCCAGCATGTAGCATGTAGCCATCTATCACAGTAAGCACTAGAGCATATTGTAATAAATTGTTTATCGCCGAGTTCCGCTCAAGCATAGAGCTTGCTTTGCCGTCGCGTCGGCAGCTTCCTGACTCGGTTTACATGGAAATGTGCATCAGACTATTTATATATTCATGTGTACGAGAACGCTAGTAATAAAATCCTATAAATTTTACAATTCTAAATTAGGTTAAGGGAACAAAAACAAAAACAAAAAAAAACAATTTTTGCTGAACGAAAGTAAATACTATTGAATAATTATTTTATTATTTTTAACGCATTTTTACGCATGCGAAGCGAAATCTAAAGATTTAAATTGTGGAAAGATAAAATCGCTCACGAGCAGGACTTGAACCTGCGACTGCTGGCTAGAGTTGCATGTTTGAATCCTGCTCGTGAGCGATTTTTAAGCTATTGCATAGCTTCTATCGCGGGCCTTGAGCGTGGAGACCGAATCCAGAAATTCCGTAACGAAAATAACCTAACACCCCCCACTCCGACCGGCACAGCGGTGATACTTTTTAGTTTTGCCATCTATCGATGAATAGCAGAACTTTTAATGACTTTTTGAAATATCACGCTTGTCTCTTTAGTTCTGCAAATCGCCTCTAGGTGGCATTGGTTGTATCGGCGTTACTGCACTTAAGCTATTGCAAAGCTTCTATCGCGGGCCTTGAGCGTGGAGACCGAATCCAGAAATTCCGTAACGAAAATAACCTAACACCCCACACTCCGACCGGCACAGCGGTGATACTTTTTAGTTTTGCCATCTATCGATGAATAGCAGAACTTTTAATGACTTTTTGAAATATCACGCTTGTCTCTTTAGTTCTGCAAATCGCCTTTAGGTGGCATTGGTTGTATCGGCGTTACTGCGCATGCGTAATCCCCCTCTTCGCCCCGCAATCTGGTGACTCATGCCTGCTTAGAGTTTCGGCGTTAGGGCACCTCCTCTTTGTATTTACATAAAAAATGCTATGCAATAGCTTTACCGCGGCAGTCTCCGAGTGCCACACGTCTTTTTTTTTCCACAATTTAAATTTTTACTATTGAATATTTTAATGATATTTTAAAATTATAAAATCATAACTTGTTATAAATCCTAATGTTTTAGTCAATAAACAACCATAAATATATTCCTTAAAAATAGTGTAGCTATTGGACGGTCTACAAATAAAAGATATACCTACCCGGATCAAAGCAAACACTATACTTTTTACACAAAGAAAGAAAGAAAAATATTTATTTGACACAACTGAGACACATACAAAAGAAATATACATGAACAAGAAATAGATATAGTGAAGAAGTAACAAAGCGAGGAAAAAAGTCATTGACAGTCATGCGCCATGTGTGTCTCAAAATTGTGACAAATGGGTGTCCAGCTCAGCATATTGCCAGGTTATTAAACCTGACGCTGGTATTCTGCTGGATCCCTGTTAAGAATAACAAGTGTCAGCAAAGTCAGCAAACGCAGCAACATACGACAACATTTTACAAAATAAGTATTGTACATTATTCTCGTATTAGGTAAATCTGGGCTCGATACGTAAGGCCGTAATATCGGCCGGTACGGCACACGGCTTACATCCGGCACAGATAAGCCGTACTTGTATCCGTCTCGGCGGCACTCAAGCCTGTTGTGCCCGATTATACCCACCGATTTCCCTTTAATGCTTGCCTACTTTATTGACAATGTATTTTGTACGGTCAGACGAAAAATGTCTTTACAATATGTAGAAATTCGTGTAAAAGTTTAACGTGAAATGTCTAGTATAAAACTAAATAATTTTCTTTAAAAAGCTTTTATTTTACTTTCACCCGTCCCGGTGTCTAAAATCAAATATCGCAAGTTAAATTTGACCCACTTCCCGGTTTCAGATTGAGCTGAAATTCGGTACACATATGTAAGCCCGATGATAATGCAAGATTGTGATAATAAAACAAAGTTTAACCGGATTAAATCGCGTATATTTTTTTATTTTTTTATCACTTTGTTTTATTATAATGTGTAGTGATCGCGAAAACCTAAGAAGTTATTAAGATTATGATACTTAGGAGCTGATCTGATGATGGAGCTGGAAGGTGATCACAGGATCTTTGCTGTAGTTAACGTAAACAAACCGAGTTTGAGCTCTTTAAATTATTTGTCTCAATGAGTTGGCTGAGAGATGATGACACCATTGGTTTGGTGAGATAGATTAAGACTAAAAATATATTTTTGCTTTTATTGCTTATATCTTTTCATCTTATTGATAATTTATAATTGGTAAGTTTTAGTATTTTATGTTTAAATACAGGATACAACTGAAATCAGCCATAAGTAACAACTTTTGACGTGGAGCCGTTTTTAGGGTTCCGTACCCGAAGGGTGACAAACGGAACCCTATTACTCTCGCTACGCTGTCCGTCCGTCCGTCCGTCCGTCCGTCCGTCCGTCCGTCCGTCTGCCTGTCACAGGGCTGTTTCTTTTGAACGGTAATAGGTAACCGGTTGAAATTTTCTCAGAATATGTGTTGCTATGAGGTGTATCACGACAAATACTAAAAACAAAAAAAAGTCTAAAACCAAAGGGGGTCCCCATACAAGAAACCTCAAAAAACATGAATTTTTTTCAACGTTTTTGTTTTTGCTCTATCTTCAAAACCGTAATATATACCAGCGTCAAACTTGGTCAGATTATAGTGCATATTATGTAGTTTAGCAACAAATACTAAAAATAAGACAAACATAGACATATGTGGCAGTACCTGTGTAAGAAAGACATGCAAAAATTCATATTTCGCGCACTGTGCGTTGATGTCTTTTGATAAACTCTCGTAAATTAAATCAGTTTTTATGGGGTATCAGGTCGTTGAGAGGTACGGACCCCTTACTGCGCGAGTCCGACTCGCACTTGGCCGTTTTTTATATTTAAATATGCTCCGGGACAAAATAGGTCTAAAAACAGTGACCTTGGATGCCCACCACATTGTTAATCGATCACCTAGAATATTTCTAAAAACAGTTTTATACATACTCTGTTTAAAAATATTCTTTTAACATGCATTAGTAAAACAAAAAATTACATTTCATCATTTTATTATTTTTTGACATTTCGAGTTTATAATAATATAATAATTTTACTAGCATATTGATTATTTTTCATTTAGATTTTAAATACACATTTGTTCGCCTGCTGGCATAACATAGCGGACTCTATATTGTATTTAAGAACTTTATATTATTTTTAGTAGGTACCTATGTTACACACTCCCCAGGCCAAGAACACTCGAAAGCGCTACTTGTGGGCTTCAAAAAAAGGTTTACGAAAGAAGCGCTTTCGTTGAACAAAAATCAGATAAGAATCCTGACAAGAACCCTTACTGGGCACTGCAAGCTGAACAAACACCTTCACAGGATGGGCCTCAGTGATACCACAGTTTGCAGGTTTTGTCGCGAAAAGGATGAGACGCCCATCCATATCCTATGCGAATGTGATGCAGTGCACCACATCAGAAGCCAGCATCTTGGAGGCCACGTCATCTCAATGCAGGAGATCAAATCCTCCTCCCCCAAGGTCATAGTCGACTTTATGATTGACTTGCAGCTTGGGGAAGTGCTGTAATGCTGCAAGAGGCGTCACAATACATCTTTTAGGTCGCAGTGGCTTAGGGGCGTTCAAGACCCTACCTCTTTCCTCAAATAAAAAAAATAAAAAAAAATGTTACACAAATGAATAAATGACTTATGACTAAGAATAAAAATTAAAAATAAAACATTTTAAATATCATATTAGGCTTTGGCCTAAAGTTTTACGTATTATGTGAGATTTTGAAGTAATTATATTATTCGGATTGGAAATTATAAGGGTCTGACCGACAGACAGGCAGACAGACGGACAAAGTGCTGAACGCTCGGTCAATTACAATAAAAGAGTAACTTTTTAAAAGCAAGCTTTTAATGAACTAGAAATTACTAACTAAAACTTACAATACACGTAAACAAAGAACTTAAATATTTTCTTAAAAGCTTGAAACATAAGAAAAGATTACTATTCTACGCTTGAGGCGTTAAACGTCCTTCTTATACTTAAAATAAGTCTCAAGGTTTTAATAAAATATTAAAGTTCTTTGTTTATATTATGTGTATTGTAAGTTTTATTTAGTAGGTACTTTTTAGTCAATTAAAAGCTCGTTTAAAAAAATAAATCTACTTACAATTTTTTTTGAACCAATGTTCTTTAATGTTCTCCATTTCAATCATAGGATATTCAATTGTATATTCGCTATTCTGTAACTGCACATTTACTTGTAGAGAGCGTTTTATAGCACCAAGTAATAGCTATAATAAATAAGACTTGTATGGAACTAAACAAAACTCAGGTCTTACAACACTATTGTACACTATTCTTATATACACTTACAATACGCTTTATCTGCTTTTAACTTACACATTCGACCAAATAAACAATCCATTATTACTACCTAGTTCCAAGTTTAAATGTCCAGCGCTGGCAACAATTACACGGTCGAGTGGATCCGTTCAATAGCGCAAACACACCACAAAGATCAGACTGTAAGGACTACGGAAATGTCTGTTTACATCACATGAACCGGGGACATAGTAGTAAGGCTTGGCGCATACACGATGCTTAATAACATCAGTGACTTGTGTTTTCGCTAATTTTCAGTCTGCATGCTGTATCCGTTACCCACAGAGTTTGGTTCCAGTATCGAAATCGCGCTATTTCTTGACTGCATTGAGGCAACATTACCTACATTTTACGGATTCTCAGCGTTAGGTCGCATATTCATCTACAACGTGTTAAAATAACCGAAAACCTCTTAAGGGGTCATTGTACTCATCAGTATGAAAAACTTTTACTATAGGACCAAGTCTGCAATCATTGAAAAAAATTAGCTGTTCTGTGAGCTTTTTTTTTTCACGATTTCAGGTTTGATGCCATAGTAAAAGTTGTTCATGCTTATGAGTACCATGATCGCTTAAACGTTTTACAGTTATTTCAATAAGAGATGTATTATTACGTGTTTAATTATGCTAGGTAATATCACTCGATCGCCGAGACTATAAGCGGAAATAAATTTTCGAGAACAGTGTTTAGTTTAGAGACAAGAAATTTGTACTCCACAATGGAAAAGATGAAGAATTATCAGCGTAGTAAAAGTATCTAGCTTCTTTAAGTTCTTTGTACGACGATGCTAAAAGTATTAAGTGTGCGCCGACCCTCAAGGAGTATAGACAAAAGGCGAGTTCACAATAGAGGCGCGATGCGAGAGCGCATCGCAGATGACAGAGCAGCGATAATAGAGCTCCCCCTGTTTAGCGAGAGTGTCCGGGCCGCCCGGAAATGGCGCAGCCCTACAGACAACCTTCATTTCCTGAGGAGTCCTTTTGCCAGAACTCGGAACCCAAGGGACGTGATGTTAATCTGTTTTTCCTGTCATCATTTTGTATTCTGGCTGTGGGTACTTATTAGCTTTTCGCAAGTTGTAAAAGGCGGTGGTATTTTCTGTCTTTTTTTAGTCCCAAAAAATGTTTCCTCCTAAAACTCAGAGACCAAATTCACCAATACGACCAAGATAATGAAAAAGGATCAAAGTCACACAAAGGGCAATGGAGAGGGCTATGCTCGGAGTGTCCCTGCATGATCGAATCAGAAATGAGGAGATTAGCAGGAGAACGAAATTAACCGACATAGGCCGAAGAATTGTCAAACTTAAGTGGCAGTGGGCGGAGCACATTGCTTGCAGAACGGATGGGACAGTATAGTTCTGGAGTGGCGACCGCGTACTGGAAGGCGCAGCGTGGGTAGGCCCCCACGAGGTGGACCGACGACCTGGTGAAGGTCGCGTGTATCTGCTGGATGCGGAAAGCGCAGGACCTGTCGTTGTGGCGATGCTTGGGGAAGGCCTATGTCCAGCAGTGGACGTCTTTTGGCTGAAATGATGATGATGTTGAATAAAAAAGTGTATGTTTAGTTATAGTAGAAGCAATAATTATATCTCAAAGTATTCAAAGTATTTATATTTGCATAAAATAGATTGTTGTTTAACTACTTGTTATAAAAATTGATTAATTGTAAAATTGTACCCTTGAATTTGTGGAAGGAAGGCGCTGTGCCGGTGTCTGTCACACAGTTTATACTAGCACAGACACTGCCTAAAACTCTATCTTTGTAAGATATATTTAAACATTTAACTGTGTATAATAATATTTTTCTATCTTTTACTATATAGATATAAAGATAAATATAGAAAAATTGTACCTGTTACTGAAAAATATTTGATATTTGATTTGATTTAGTTACAAGATCTTATTCAATTAGGTATGTAAAACATAATAATGCTCTCTATTTTCCTAACATACATTAACATGCAAAATTAAGGAAATCATTTACATCATAAAAGCAGTTATTTAGTAGCCATACCTTCAATTTTTTTGCTCATTAGCTATATGGGGCCTTCTTTAAATCTATTACATTAAATTTTATTACTATTCGCGGTACAGTAGTCAAAAAAAGAACATAATTAGTATAGGCAACCACTCAAATCAAGTTGAAAAATCCCAATATGTCCGCTATTCATGAAAAACAATAAAATACAGTTATCAAAAAATGACAACAGGGCATATCATCCCAACACTATTAAAAACGTCGCATAGTTTTTGTTGTTCACAACAATAAAGCTGACAACAGTCCTCGCTGTTGCAAGACAACAGGATCTCGAGTGTCGCTGTCACGCGTCCCGAGCTCAAATGAACAACGAACAACAACTGTTAACAATCCGTGTCGAGGAACGGACAGTAGCCGGTTTATCGACGAAAATGGTGCTTCATTCGCTATTGGAAATGGCAAGACAATGGGACTTTATTTGTTGAGAAGCTATATATAGTCCTCCTTACCGATTTCGGCACCGGCGACCCCAACTAATTATTTCCTAGCATGAACCCTTATATGACTCGCTAGAGTCGCTAGACCGAACCTGGTTTTAAATACCCTATCCCAAGAAAAGCAATATACTTGTCCCGCAGAATTATACGTATGTATAATTATGTATAGGAGGGCTTAGGTCTCTCTCTGCGTATTTGGTGTTTCGTATGGTGTTGAAGTTAAAAGAAACATGTAACTAACTCTACCAAAAAAATCTAAATAATAAGGTAATAGAAATGTTATCTGCTGCCTTTTACTACCGGAATGCATGTCGCCAGTTTTTCGCTACCAACACATAAATACGCAATTACACCCACCATGTTTCATTTAATACAAAATAAATTAAGCCTACAAAAAATCCACTGTTAGACTGTATACTGCAAAATACAATTTTTGTGACTCTGCGTCCAAAAAATACTGATGATCAAGCAAACGATTAGTGGACTGGAGTCCTATGAGACACCTGTACGCGGCGACAAGTTCACGCCAGTTCACGCGCCTTTCCTTTTCTATTATTAAGATTTCTATGACCTATTATATTTTGGGATTCAAAATAATTTTTCAACAAGACAATTATTATAATTATTTTTCATTTACTTACCTATTTAGTGTCAATGACAATTCTGCATAACAATAATAATAGTTTGTAGAACAACCAGCCCATAACTTTCCCACTGCTGGGCACGGGTCTCTTCTCAGAATGAGAAAGACCAGTTTCTAGCTATGGATCGCTGGTGCCTGTGGTAGGTAGAAACACCTGTAATATAGGTCACCAGGTCCCCACCTCTGAAGATACAAATTTGATTTTAAAATACTATGCAAAAATACAGAGGTTCTAAAAAAACATGGTGAGTTAACAAAGTTGCTCATGAATGTCATGAGCGTAAAAACAAAAACAATATAAATTACCAGACCAGCTAGTAATTATGTTTATATCATGGGCGTATATAAAGGGGTGTTCAGGGGGTTCTGTCCCGCCGTCGCTTGGTTGATATTACATAGCAACGAAAAGGCAATGAACGATAGTTATGAGGTGAAGCCAGTATTAAAAACCCTACAGTTTTAACTTTATATCTACAGTTTTTCAAGTCTTACATATTGCTTGTAGTAAGCTGAAGTGGCAGTGGGTTGGCTATGTCTGTTGAAGGACCGATGGTCGTTGTCCATGAGCGGAGACCGCGAATTGGCAAACGCAGCGTAGGGCCAGTCAGGTGGACCGACGACCTGAAGAAAGTAGCTGGGACTGGATGCAGCAAGCGAAGAACCGAGTGTTTTGGTGCAATTTGGGAGAGGCCTATGTCCAGCAGTGGACTGCGATAAGCTGAGTTGAAGACACGGGCAAAAAGTAGTTTATATTTGTGCATTGTTGGACCCCCCCTATGTGAGAGCTATATAGCTTGGCGTCCGCACTATTCCCACTTGTCAGTTACCCGAAAATACTCTTCAACAATGACTGACGTATCTACTAGACAAAAAGGTTAAAAGGCCCAAAAAGGTACCTATTTTTTTATATACTAGTTCACCGTTTCTCTTTTTGCGTCTTTTCCACATTAGATTTTTAGAAGCTTTGTCGTGTTTCTACGGCCTGCTATGCCGATACACTAATCGTCGCCTCAGTGCTTGAATGTCCAACCGACCATTGACCAAATTTTACCGGAGACGTTTTTTTTAGTTTTTTATTGATTAAGGAGAAATATTTTTAAAACTTTGATGATTTAAGAATATTGTATAGTATTATTACATTATTATTAAATCTTCATAGTTTAAAAAATATTTCTCCTTAATCAATAATAAACTAAAAAAAAACGTCTCCGGTAAAATTTGGTCAATGGTCGGTTGGATATTCAAGCACTGAGGCGACGTAATGCCAACTATATGTCAGCTAGTAAAGGGCGAAAGATGTCAGAGAAACAACTTTAACTATCAAATGTCTTTATTGCACTGGTTTCATATAATAAACACAATAATAACATTGACCAAATTGTAGGTCGCGCGTGATGGGTGTATTGTCAGCTTAACATAACTGTGTATATAAAATCAATGTACGTTTGTCCGGACATTGCTTGCTCTCATTAGAGATAAGAAGAATTAGAGATAAGTTAACAGTTGACACCGAATACCTTTCTGCCCTTGCCATGGAAAGTAGAAAAAATCTTCGCATATTGATGCCAATATTCACAATACCTGTCGCTGACACTTGCAAAGAATGATAATGTATAATATTTTTCCAAGCTCACAACAATAAATATAGTCCTTATATAGTAAAACAGAAAGTTCCACAAAAAGCATAACTCCCTTAAAACGGAGCATATGATATAATAAAAGCCTGCCCGATATTTATGAAAATATAATATCTAAGGTATTACAATTCATGCGTCTTCTCTTCGCCTCCCTAAATGGATATAAATGGGGAAGGTTTACCGTACCTCTAAAGTCCGTAACTCTTTTATACCAGGTGAATTGAGATGATATTTTTTACCAATTAAGGGAAGAAGCCTCCTTGACATAATTATATTATCTATAGTTTTCAATCATATATGTACCTACACAGAAAGTCACAAAAAAAACTATGCTTAAGAAAATATAAGTACAGTCAGAAGCAACAATATCTAGCTATAGACGGATTTAAAATAGCAAGCAATGACTATCTGACTATAGTTAGAGACACAGGACCGACAATTAAGTGCCTGATCTCTCTCCACTCTCCAGTTATGTTGGATTGCCGTCTCATCGGATTATGAGAGTGAAGGAATAGAGAGTGCACCTGTGTTTGCGCATACACTTGTGCACTGTCACGCGCGGTTGACTAGTCTCCATTGAGTTTGGCGGCCGTGACGGAAATTCGACCGCTGGGGGAACATTATTATTATTACAGATAGAGTGGATAAATATGTGTCTGTATATATAGAAGAGATGGTACCTGATGAGATACTACCCATTGCCGTACATTCATTTGCGTGACTTGGGTCAAAGAGATATTATGTGCAGTTTTAAGTCTCTGAAGTCGTTGACGTTCTAAGTTTCTGACTGTGCAAAGTTACTGCTTATCTCTAAAGAAACTTTGCATGATTCGATCCCTATTAACAGTATCATCAGTTAGTATCTACACAATAATAAGAAGTGACCAAACAAAAACAACTCATAAATCTTTTTTTTATTTTTATTGTATACGATGGCGAAACGAACTAAAGGCTCATCTGGTGTTAAGCGGTTACCTTTGCCCATAACAACTTAAATACCACCTATGTTTTACCAATATGGTACCGCAAGACGAGAGATATATCGATATAGTTTTCTTTGAACCTTATCATTTATTTCTGAATAGTTTCAGATTTAGCCATATAATTCCATATAACTCTGTATACAAAGAAAGTCTAACGTTCTACAGTCAATATAACATAACATAACATCACGCCTGTATTTCCCCGAAGGGGTATGCAGAGGTGTATAGTACACCCACATTTCGCCAGTTATGTTATAGTCCCATGTAATAGGGGGCGAGCCTATTGCCACTGACCGGGCAGAAATCCAGACTCCGGGCTGCTACTGAGAATTTCCTAATGAAAAAACCCAATAACACTTTGCCCGACCCGGGAATCGAACCCAGGACCCCACGCTCAGCAGTCGCGCTTGCAACCACTAGACCAACGAGGCAGTTACAGTCAATATAATGACTCATATATGCCTAAATATATAAAGGTATGTAAGGTGTGTGGTAGGCGATAGAGTAAAACTTTCGAATAAAGTCTAACGCTAGTGCCTAGTTGAGAGCTTATTCAAATTTAACCTATTTCAGCGCAAATAGCTGGAAGCGTTAGACGCTATGAGATTTAGCACCGAGTTTTACTTGCCTTAAATATTAAATTTCTTAACTAAATATATATAACGTTTTACTACTTTTACTGATAGTGCCAGTGGACACATTCTTAGAAATAATATTATTATCTAGCAGTTTACGTTAGCATAAAATTACTTATTAGTCTTGTAGACTAGATCGTAATTATATTAAGGTACCAATAATTAACTATTAAGACCTTAAACATAAAAAAAAAACTACTTTTACTGTAACATAAAATTCGAGTATTATTTCTGGGTACATTGTTTAATAAGAAAAATCACCTAGAGCCAAACTGAACCTAAGTTTGGGGTGAATTTCCCAAATGACTTATTTTTTTGTCTTCGGTGAAATTAGTATTTGAAAAAAAGAATATTGTTCTGAATTTTTTTTTTTAGTATTCGATAGGTAGTTATTGGGTTGTGGCAAAAATATAATTTGCCTAGGACTATTAAAAAAGGTAGAAATAAATACTTAAACCTCAATTTTTTTCAAATCGGTGCTGTCCCTCTACTTTTTTTACAAACAAAAAAGCTTATACACTAATAAAAATAAGTATGTTAAGTATATAACTTATTCTATTTCATAGAATATTAGTTTTGTTATTAATATATAGCATATTTTATTACATAATTAACGATTATTATTACTGAGAGGCACAAACGTACTTGTCCTGCAAAATGTTCTCATATCGCTGGACAAAAGTAATTTAAACTTAACTTTACATCGACGAGTCCCACAGCGTCCCCATCCCAATTTTATTTCCCTCGTTAGTGTGTGCTAGTGCGCAGTCATGACAGATATGTGTCAAATCACTGCATATTCCCACCAATAACGTAAGTACGCCATTTCAGTTGCTCCCGGACAATTATTTTATATTATCGGTGGTTGCATTTTTCTAGTGTAATGAGTAGTTTTATTATTGTTGTTTGGTTCTAACAGAGATAGTAAGTGAATTAGCTTCATTGATTGTTATTGAATTTATCCTAGATATTATGCATTTTTTCTAATTTTCTAAAAAGTGTGTTATTTCTCACGTCGCTGTTCTCATATCGCTGTAATCGGTGGTCTTTATTACCACCGATATGATAATTTACCCCGAAATGATAAGAAAAAATTAATCGGTGTCTTATATCTAATATCGGTGTTTTGATTCATGATCAACGCACAGTTTTGTCACATCGGTGGATTGCTTTATCATATCGGTAGATCATTTTATCATCTCGGTAGATCCCGTGTCATTTCGTTAAGTATACAAAGAAACAATGGAACATACAAACATACATATAAACACATACATTATATACATACATACCTACATACAAACATTCATACAAACATACTTACCTACATAGACTACCAAAATCATTACCACGATACCACTGGGTAGTAGAAGATGTATAAATGTAGCATTAGGGGAGGTCTGTATTCGGTAATGTACGTCTATAGGCTGAGGTGATGATGGAGAGGTGGAGCAATTGAACGCATTAAAGGTTTCTCTAGAAAATATTTTCTAGTTAAAAAATCGTTAGTATATAATAATAAATAACAAAATAATAAATAGATAAAAAGAAAAAATTATCGGTGCCGGTTTGTCATATCGGTGGAAACCAGAATTCAAACTGAATTTTCTCCTTAGTTTTAAATGATACGTTGATGATATTAAATTTCGGGATATTTGATTTCCTAAAGATTACATAAAACCTGAAAAATATACAAAAAAAACATAAATGAAAAAGTTCACCGATATGATAAAAAAATGGCATTTGTTGAAATTCACCCTTTGAACCCAAATTAAACTAAACATAAAATTAAAGTAACAAGTCAGATAAAAAGTGACGTAGGAAGCCGAAGTCTTTCTTCCTATTCGATTTACCATGGTTGAGATTTACTTCGTACTTCTTTTTATTCACTGAAAAAATACTTTTAAGCACGGAAGATGTACAATCAAGCGCATATTGATTAAAACAAATCCCGTATGGGTCGACACACAAAATTACGATGCGACCTCGCATCGCAGAAATCTACGAGCTCGCACGACGCTACGCAAAAACTTGCTACAAGAATCGCGTCGCGCATTTCTGCAAATACGTGGGACACTCAGAAAGTTTTGCGAAACTAAAAAAAATTGTTCTATACGTACATATATTTTTATCAAATATTTTCAAAGTACTTTCCACCAGCCTCTATACAAAGATTCATGCGCCTAAACCAGTTTTCAAAACACTTTTTCCAGTCCGCCGCAGACACCTCGTTTACAGCCTGCTCGAACGCAGCCAGCGCATCTTCCGGCGACGAAAATTGTATCCCTTTGAGCTGATTTTTTATTTTTGGGAATAAAAAGAAGTCACACGGTGCTAGATCAGGGCTGTAAGGAGGGTGACCCAGGAGTTTGACTGGCGTGCTGTCCAGGAAGTCCCTCGTTTTGAGTGCGGTGTGCGCAGGTGCATTGTCGTGGTGGAGCAGTAGCCCGCGGAGCCCTGTGTTTGGTCGCTTGTTGCTTATAACAGAGAAAACTTCTGGCAAACATTTGGTAGTATACCATTCGGCATTAATGCTTCTTTGATCCCGTAAGGGAATTGATACCAAGTGGCCAGTCAAATTAAAAAAGCTAGCGATCCAAATCTTACCCCCGCTTCTAGATCGCTTCACTTTGGTAGGCGTTGGCTCATTTTGAAACACCCAAACAGTCGACTGGCGCTTGGTTTCTGGGTCGTATTGATAAATCCAGGACTCATCACCTGTAACGATGTCGTAAACACGCCGAGACGAGCCTGCTTCAAATTTGTTAAGCATATCACGGCACCATTCCACCCGGGCCAGCTTCTGAGCATCGGTGAGGTTGTGCGGCACCCAGCGTGATACTATCCTCCTCACGCGAAGATGGCTGTGTAGAATCTCGTGAACGCTTCCCGATCCAATCTTCAATATGTGTTGAATCTCCTGATATGTAATTCGCCTATTGTCTTGGATTAAATTTTTCACTGCTAGCACGTTTTCTTCGGTAACAGCCGTCAAAGGGCGACCGCTTCTTTCGTCATCCCCCAAAGTTGGTCGACCGCGCTTGAATTCGTTATACCAACGATACACGGTTGCCTTGGAAGGGCCTTCATCCATGAATGCCATTTGAAGTCTATCGTACGATTCATCCGGTTTCAGGCGACACTTGAAATCGTATAAAATCATAGCTCTAAAATGTTCCCGGCGCAGATCCATATTTCAGTGAGACACAATACTTTGAATTAACTCGCAAAAAATGTGGAGGGAAATTTTGAAATTGGAACTTACTTATTTTTACTTATAAATAATCATATTTTCGAAAAACATTATAACTGGCCAGTCTCCCATATATAAAAACTTTTTTTCGCAATACTTTCTGAGGGGCCTGGTATGAATGGTTAACATGGTTATCCGTACAATGGATCAAAACGTAAAACTGTGAACCGGCATGATTCAAATTTGCAACACAAAAACTGCGCCGCGAATTGCTACGATGGGTTGCGACCCTAGACCAGTAAGCCTCAAGACGCCGCATAAAAAAGTTTTGGATGAGAACACAGTCGTCAAATGATGGCGGGTGCCGGGGGGCGGACGGCGCGTTATGATTGGTCGGCTCAAAAGTTCAGTGGTATGATTGGTGCCGCTAGCTGACGGAGTGACGTTCCGATTGGCGGTGGGGCGTATAATATGCAGTGGTACTGCATATGCGTCGTGACCGGGGGCATCCAGCTAATCGGAGTGTAGAAGCTTACTGGTCTATGGTTGCGATAAAATCCACGAGCTCGCATGACGCTTCGCAAAAACGTGCGACATGATTCGCGTCGCGCATTCCTGCGATATATGAATGGTTACCATGGTTTCCCAAACTATGACCAGCAAGACGCTTTGCTGCACAAAATCGTTTTGCATCGCAGCAATTCGCGTCGCGGTTTTATGCGTTGCAAATACGCATAGTGCCGACTCGCAGTGTTGTGTTTTGACCATATAAGCAGTGACTGTCTTGTATGAAACTTACATTTATAAGCTAGTTTCGTTTATAATACTTTTATCACCATTGATATTGACAACCTCTGTGGTCTAGTGGTTCGAGTGTCGGACTGCTGATAACGAGGTTGTGGGTTCGATTCCCACAGGACACAAATATTTGTGTGATGAACATAAGTGTTTGTGTTGGTCTGGGTGTTGCTTATGTATTATAAGTATGTATTTACAAAAAAACAAAGTGTATAAGTATTATATCCATCGTCTAGTACCTATAGCACAAGCTCTGCTTAGTTTTGAACTAGATGGTGCTGTGTAAAAATGTCCCAAAGATATTTATTTATTTATTTATATCCGGTGGACTGCACATGCAAACTATGCTCCTTCGTGTACAACCAGCGCTCAAACCGTGCTCACCCCTCTCAGTACACATTTCGCGGCATCGTCCAGTAAGCATCGCGAATATCCTTCAGGTGCATGGTGTGTGCATGAGCACTGGTTGTACACGAAGGAGCATTATTTTTTTGGCTTCACTATGATTGTTCGCAGCACTTCGTCTCTATTTTTACTATTTCCGTGTCGTGCATAAACAAAATAAAGAAAAATGCAGTACAGCTAGTTATTCACTCTAGATACACGATGCTCGCCTGGGCTACAGCTAGTGTGGCAATCTGTCATCATTATAAACTTTTACTAAGTTACCGCTGTACGCAGTGTACCTCGCCTTATTTGCATGAAACTTGGCCTGTTTCATAACCAACACATGTCAACATTTAACGTGTAAATGTAAATACGATAATGTCTCTCGAGTAACATAATACAACTTTTCTAAAGGCCTAAAATGTAACCGATACATACATTGATGACAATTATCATATCGTAACTAGAGGATTCGATCCCGGGATCCCAGTCATATTTTTGTCCCGAAATTTTTGGGATCAAATTTAATGAATCCCCGGATTTTGGGATTGATACATTTTTAAATAAGTTAATAAAAATGTGCGTGAAACGAAACACACTTACCTTGATTTGACATTGTGACAGCCATTTTTTTAACCGACTTCTTTACACAGCTGATTTCATTTGTTTTTGCTAACGACCGGTACCGGATTATGCGTAAAATTGTGTAAAAATTCCCGCTTCACGTCGTGTAAGTATTGATATTTATTTGTTAATTGGTGATAAACAATGAAATTATTAATCTTTATATTTGTACAACAAATTAAGAAGTATGCTTGCAGATGAGACGTTGGATGCATTGTTATTCCTTAGATTTTATTTTCGTGGTTTAAATAAGTTATTTATAAAGTTTCTGGTCAATTTAATTTTGTTTAACCGCCTTTTTGAAGATTTAAAACTTAAATATTCTATGTCATCACAAAACTAAAAGATAAATAAAAAATTGATTTTGATATGTTTTAACTATCTTTTTGTTATCACTTTCCATTACTCGGGATCCCGGGAATATCCCGGGATCCCGAGATTAACTGTAGATAATCCCGAAATTCAACCTATCCTCTAATCGTAACCTAATCTTAACATAATAGGACGAAATAAATTGACGACGTCGCCGAAACTAAGTTAGCATAATCAAAAGAATGCCTATTCCAATTCGTTGAATATCAAAACGCCGAATGATGAGCACTTTGGTACTTTTGTTGAATGCGGTATGAATGTAAAATAGCGGTGGGTATTCAGAATAAGGGCACAGGTGGACAGCGGCGCTAAAAGCCGAACCGTGTAGCGCGCAGTGCGCCCGGGCGCGTATCAAGCATTTATCATTGAGTTTACACGCGGCATACATTACAGTTAACTAAGTACCTTTTTAGTTTCACCTTCCGAAAAATTGTGTCCGACACGTTTCGGATTTTATTGTAGATGTTGTGTGTGGACTCCGTTTTTTTATTTAATTTCGAGTTTTATTTCGAGTTTTATTTCGATGCTTTTTTATGGGACCAGCTAATACAAGATATTAAAGATTAATATTATGATATTACCAGCTTGCAGATAATGGTAGATCGCTGTCTAATAAACTGATTAGGCTCATCATACTTTTAAGAAAGGAGTGGAAGAAACTATGTTACAATAGACTGTATGTACAAGCTATGATGGCATATAACAATGGACACCGTAACACTGGTTTTCATTGATCTTATTTACATGGTTCTAAATGGAAGCTTTAAAATATATTTCCATGGAGAACAAAAGTAGTTATTGAAATAAGATTATTCTTTTATCCAGCTGGTGGGATTGTACAAATATACTTTTGAGTGTCAGTCATGCATCGTGGATCGTGGCGAATGCTTAGCGCTCCGTGTATCCGGGCTGAAATTCAAATGGAATTCGGTGGAAATTCAACCCTCGCTATAGTATGGTATGAAGTGCACTAGGCTAGTTGCTACTCCTCTAATGCTAATGATATCATCCTATTTTCTTTTTAATTTAGTACAAAAAATGCTTTTATTCCAATTTAAACAGAGATAATTTTATATCGGGATAGGTAAAATAATATTTACAAACTTAGGTACGTAAACATTAACTTGTAAATACAATGCAATAAAATCTAATTAATACGTGGGACACTCAGAAAGTTTTGCGAAACTAAAAAAAATTGTTCTATACGTACATATATTTTTATCAAATCTTTTCAAAGTACTTTCCACCAGCCTCTATACAAAGATTCATGCGCCTAAACCAGTTTTCAAAACACTTTTTCCAGTCCGCCGCAGACACCTCGTTTACAGCCTGCTCGAACGCAGCCAGCGCATCTTCCGGCGACGAAAATTGTATCCCTTTGAGCTGATTTTTTATTTTTGGGAATAAAAAGAAGTCACACGGTGCTAGATCAGGGCTGTAAGGAGGGTGACCCAGGAGTTTGACTGGCGTGCTGTCCAGGAAGTCCCTCGTTTTGAGTGCGGTGTGCGCAGGTGCATTGTCGTGGTGGAGCAGTAGCCCGCGGAGCCCTGTGTTTGGTCGCTTGTTGCTTATAACAGAGAAAACTTCTGGCAAACATTTGGTAGTATACCATTCGGCATTAATGCTTCTTTGATCCCGTAAGGGAATTGATACCAAGTGGCCAGTCAAATTAAAAAAGCTAGCGATCAAAATCTTACCCCCGCTTCTAGATCGCTTCACTTTGGTAGGCGTTGGCTCATTTTGAAACACCCAAACAGTCGACTGGCGCTTGGTTTCTGGGTCGTATTGATAAATCCAGGACTCATCACCTGTAACGATGTCGTAAACACGCCGAGACGAGCCTGCTTCAAATTTGTTAAGCATATCACGGCACCATTCCACCCGGGCCTGCTTCTGAGCATCGGTGAGGTTGTGCGGCACCCAGCGTGATACTATCCTCCTCACGCGAAGATGGCTGTGTAGAATCTCGTGAACGCTTCCCGATCCAATCTTCAATATGTGTTGAATCTCCTGATATGTAATTCGCCTATTGTCTTGGATTACATTTTTCACTGCTAGCACGTTTTCTTCGGTAACAGCCGACAAAGGGCGACCGCTTCTTTCGTCATCCCCCAAAGTTGGTCGACCGCGCTTGAATTCGTTATACCAACGATACACGGTTGCCTTGGAAGGGCCTTCATCCATGAATGCCATTTGAAGTCTATCGTACGATTCATCCGGTTTCAGGCGACACTTGAAATCGTATAAAATCATAGCTCTAAAATGTTCCCGGCGCAGATCCATATTTCAGTGAGACACAATACTTTGAATTAACTCGCAAAAAATGTGGAGGGAAATTTTGAAATTGGAACTTACTTATTTTTACTTATAAATAATCATATTTTCGAAAAACATTATAACTGGCCAGTCTCCCATATATAAAAACTTTTTTTCGCAATACTTTCTGAGGGGCCTGGTAACTATCTAATTTTAAAAACGACATAATTTGTTTCAAATCCTCAATGTTTATAGGTACATTACAGCATCTTATCCGAGTGTTGTGGCGCAACTTGGGAGAGGCCTATGTCCAGCAGTGGACTGCGATAGGCTGAGTTGATTGTTGATACAGCATCTTAGGGAGCTCCCTAACCGCGAGCATTCGCATGTAATGTATCAAATTCACCGGTGCAAATTGTATTGAATCGTTCTGAAGAATTTGTCACATTACAAGCGAATGCTCGCGCTGAGGGAGCACCGTTATAATACCGCGGTTGAACAAATTCAGTTCTGCAGAAAATGAACAGTAGAAAAGATACCAGCAAACTGAGTAAGTAATAGAGAACTCATGGCTTGAACTCCCAACACTTCAAACATAGAACCTATGATAGAACGCAACGATTGATTTTCTATCCATATAACTGGATACTGTACAGTACAGCAGTACACGATTCTATTTCAGATTTTGGATAGAATACCCCCTGACTACTTAGTACTTACTGCCGCGAATTGAATACACTCAAATGAAACTGCAAATGCTGTTTTCAATATCTTCTCCGGAAATAACGTTTCGAGTAGGGTTTCAATTTAATAAAGCACGTCGAAGCGTTGTCGGGGAGTCTTGACGGTAGTTACAACAACAGGATTCTTGAGATAGCACTGTGTGGCACGCCTTACAAAGGAGTAATAAGCGCTGCAAATTATTTTGA